>CM069139.1:57280581-57703081 GCA_035221665.1 Okamejei kenojei | reverse complement strand
GGTTTAGATTGTAGCTTGAACTCTGGGGTAAGAATATTATCATTGGCCCACACTTGGAAATTAAATGTATTATTCAGCTCCTAATTGCACATTTTTTGCAAAACTATACCTTATTCCCCATAAATTCAAATTTATACTAAAGGTATGCATTTTTTAGAAAATTGTAAACAAAAATAGTAAGATTAAACGAGAACTAACCAGTTCAAAGTTTGATCATTATTTTATGAGGAGTAACGATGAGGGATAACGTGAAGAAGCCCCCGCCTGGTGCTTGATCGGCATACTTCAAAGCAGCGGCATGAAAAACACAGAACATAATAGCCGGAGTAAGATAGTAAGCCTCATAAAATAACGATCAAACTTCGAACTGGTAAGTTCTCATTTAATCTTACTATTTTGCCCTGGAGTCACGTGAGTGACTACGTGAAGATTTTGTAGCTTCTGTGTTTTTTATGTCGTAGACGCATTCCATATGACAATCTGGCTCAATCAACACAGTAATGAGCAAATAACACATTTTTCCCCAAACATTGCCTCAGTTTATGTGATAATTTTTTTTCCATTATAAAAGAATGAAAGTAATGCCCTTTCCATTGAAAGGCAAATTTAGCACCAAAATATCAATTGATAATATAATTTGATAGTATAAACAAAGCAACAATTACAGAGAACCCAAAACTCCATGTCCAATTCTGACACCATGACTGGTTCCTTGTAACTTTAATATTTATTTTACATCCTCCTGCGGCCTTGAATCTTTGCTCAAGCGGCCCATCCTGTGCCATTCCTGTGAATGTATCTACCTCCTTAATGGAGTGATTTTCCACATCTCAATGTCTAGTTCCATTGAGTTTTAAACATGTTTTAACCATCTAGAATATAATTATCTAGAACCATCAGTTTTTACTGATACTTAATGTGGTTTTTGTGTGTAATAAGTAGTGCTGTCTCACCACCACAGAGACTCTTACCTACTTTAACATATTGAGTCTATGTTGACCCACACACAATTTTTGGCCGACAGGATATGCTTAAATTTTACCTTGGTTCCAGCTCTTCTTGGTCTGCTTTGTTTGGTAAATTCATAAACATATAAGATAATGTAATCTGTAGCCACATGCAATTATATAACGTAACATTTACAATGTTTGCACTCTTATGCTGATACTAAAGTCATGAGCATTATTACTTTCAATGTTATTTTTTTGAATCAATCTTAGAATTGGAGTCCATTGCCTAAGGCAAGTCAGGACTATGCTGATCTCCCAACTTCTGTATTTCAACTTTGGACAGATTATATATATATATATATCCCTTTTTCATATCGGGATATTACGAATGAGCCCGATAAATTCTTGGTCAGCAATTTGTCCTAAATAGGACGATAAACACTATGAGCCCTATTATTGGCTCTATCACTTAGATGCTGAGAAAAAATGGAATCCACAAGGAACTCCCATATATCTAATATGATAAAATAACTTTTACTGTCTGCAAAAGACTTCCAATTCCTTATATTGTTTTTTAAAACTATTTCTCCAAATTGCAGGTATAACATTCCTTTTGTACATAATTGTTATATTGTTATATTAGTTAAAACATTCATAGACCTCTTTGACCGTCAAACTGTTATAATGGTCTGGTCAAACCTGCAGATAGCCAAATTCATATCTTCATGCCATGGATGAATTTGTACAACAATAAATTACTGCAACTATGAGTCATCATAACTGGTTCAAACATCACTCTCAACATTAATGAGAACAATGACGGTCCGGTTTTGGGCCACCAAAGCGCCCCTGGCAGCGTCCTTCTACATTTTCATCAGACACTACCCTATCAGACAAAATGAGGAACATAAAAGAACATCTTTCCTCATGTAATTTATCGAAATGCATCCACCTCTCCTGCTCTCGGTTTTCCCACGAGAAACATTTGAGAAATCGGTGATTTAATCTGGATACAACCAGATTAATGGTAAGTAATCCATATTACTGACAATGTTTTTTCCCCTGATTTGTTGTCTGCGACAACATTGTCTCTTCCTTAGAGATAAACAGCTGAACTAAAACATTTTTAGAATACGCCACATCTGGTTACCCAGATAATCACTTGATAATGATCTTACTTGACTCATGTGATTGATATATGCCACAGCCGTGGTATTGCTCACCTGATTTGACATGCACACTTTCATAGTAGAACAATAGGCATTTAATCCATAAAAAGTTCCTGATACTCCAATAATTAATACAAATGTTTGGAGAAAAATTTCTTAGGACAATCCATTTGTAATTCCCTGGTGTTATTGTCCATAGTCCCCTAAACAAGGGACGTATCAAATATTAACTTGATAAGAATAGATATTATACTTATCTTAGCCCAAATACCGGAGTATTTATTTTCCTTTTTAACTTTTAAACTCCGTTTTTTTCCCCCGGAGTATTTTCTTTTCTTTTTAACTTTTAACTCCGTTTTTCCTCATAGCCTAAGGTTTGTGGAGCAACTAAAGTCTCCCTAACGGTAATTTTAACGGCCACTGGTATCGGAACCGGCTCAGCACTAATTTGCCGTCCCGATCGCTGAGTTTTCCCCTGGGACGCTTTTTAAACTCTGTTTTTTCCACCCGGAGTATTTTCTTTTCATTTTAACTTTTATTTTATGTTTTGCTTTTAAATTCCGTTTCTTTTTAACTCCTAGTGGCTATACACCAGCCATGAAGTTTGGATATGCCCTGTAAGTAATGCAACTGTACTTACCTGCGGGCCCGTACATACCGCTGTAGAGGAGCTGCCTCTGCAGCTCTTGCTCTGCCGTCAGCGTCGACGTAATGCCGGTCAAGCGCCAGGCAGGGCTTCTTCACGTAGTCACTCACGTTACTCCGAAGTAAAATTATTATTTTACAAATAGCTGCATAGAATGTTTAAAATGACCAAAGACAATTCTTTCCAGCACCAGGGAAAAACACATCCAATCCGTAATCAAAAGAGTTAATATTTATATTTTGATTTAAAATACTCATAAACATCGTTCAAGTTGTGAATCTGGTTAAAAAATAGTACCTAAGCAGTTGAAGTAAATCTAGTATTGTTTACAATCATCATATGATCACCATCTGGAAACCACACCATGGATCTGAAGCAAAATGATGAACAAAGACAAATTCTAAATATACTTAACTACAGCACTCGCTGCAACCCACACTTTATATTTGCGGTTAGATAATATCTGTATTCATGTACCTAGATGAAATAGGGTGCTCAGGCTCCATGCTACTATTATTATGCATCTACGTTGATAAGTGCAACATCAGCACAAAAAGAAAATTCACTCTTGGACTTGATAGTGCAATTTCATTGCTGGTGAAAATGACATTGCATTCTTATTGTCAATGGGAAGGATTTGTGTGGAAATATCTGGTACATGTGTAAATGCATAACAGGAAGTAACCTCTTTAATGTACTGTCAACTATTTAAAACTGTAACCTACCAAAATTTATCATTGTATGTTTTTCAGCTTTTGCTGATGGGAACACGAGAAGCTGAATAGTTTTATACTTATAAAGAAGTAGCAGCAAAAAGCTCATCCATGGATACGCTACACAATAGAGGCAGCAACTTGTACTCTGCTTCTGAAAGTCAAATTTCAGTAGTTGAATGAAATTATGAGTAGCACATTAAGCATTGCCGACCAGGGATGTATTTTTCATTCTGATGCAGGGTCTCAACCAAATATTGACAGTTCCTTCTATCCCAACAGAAGCTGCCTAACCTACTAAGTTGTTCTAGTATTTTGTATATTTTTCCTTATCATAGATGTATTACATTATATTAAACCTAAAACGATACAACAGAAAATGTAATTATTTTTCCCCGTGAATGATATCTGCAACAAATTGTCTGTGTTACATAAACCTTCCAATAATGGTGGTAATGCACAATGGACTAACAATTATTTTGTTCGAGACCCCACTGCCACAGAATTCTGGGGTATGAGTTGCAAGGATTATATAATACTGGAAATGCCTTTCCTCAGCTGGCTCTGACAATGACGAGATAATAAAGATAATAAAGAAAATCAGGGTGTGTTGTTTGTACCTGGATTGTATGGGATCAGTGGCAGGAAAAAGCAGCTGGATTTGGATGGTGGGGGGAAGGGCCTGGGGCTTTGGGGCAGTGTCAGGGTGGCAGTTTGGTAGGGGTGGAAGGTGGGAAGAAATCAGAATAGTGGAGATCATTGGGAATTGTAATGAAATGTCATGGGTTGATAGAAGGTAGATACAGGCAGCCCTGCTTGCGACTGCAGATATCCAAATCAGACCATCCCACACATCGTGAATGACTGCTCACTGAGGCTTTTCCCTGGTGGCATCAAAGCCATCCACCCAGTAACTGATGCTGTCCTGGCCTGGTTGTCTACACTTGATCTACAACTTTAGGCTGTGCACGCCATAGGCAAGAAGAAGAGGGTAGGTGTAAAGCAGGTCACCATGAATTAATGCTCAACTCCACCTTGTGGGTCCAGTGCAAGCAACACAATAAGTAACACTAAAACAAATATCACAAGCACTGTGAAGGTATGTGTGACATCTATGCATTGGGAATGAGTTCCATGCATGAACATGTCTGATGCATGAAGGATCCAAAAAAGGTTAGATGAGGTCCTTGAGCATCTTACAGTTGCCCCCCCCCCCCCCCTCTCTCTTTACAATTCCCTTTTCATTGAAATTGAATCACAAACTGCATGAAGCACAGTTCACATGATCCAATTTGCAGGTAAAAGAAGGTTATACATCAGGGTAAATTCAGATTCTATATATATATATATATATACATTTGTCAACTCTGTGATTTTTGAAATTTGTTAAAAAAAATAACATTTCATTCAAATTCATAATAAAATGCCCAGCATGCCATTTTGAAATTATTGCCTGATTAGGATGAACATTTGCACCACAACTTGCAAATTAAAAGTGACATTTAAAATGCTAATTTAGAAAGGAGATTAACAAAATGACATTTTTTTTATTATTTGCATGTGGATTGAACATTGAAAACATACATGTCCACATGATTCCCAAACAGAATCATGCAAATGCAGACAGCTGCAAATGAATGCACACAATCCATTGTTTTGACTGTAATGGGGTCTGTCATATGAGATCAAAATGCAGAGAATATTTACATTTTGCCACTCACTGTGTCTACACCGTGCGACTTACAATTTTCCCACATCAATGGACATGCTTTAATGCATTATGCAGTCATGACTCAATGGCCTAGCCATGTCTGTTGGCAATGAATACTGATGGATAAACAAGTTTAATTTATCAAAAAAGGCAAGCATTTTATGTAAAATGATAAGGAACGATTCAGATTCCTTAGATTATCTATTCATCAACTGTATTTGGAATATTAATTGATTCACAGGATGTGCAATTTCCCACACCTCAAAAATGGATGTATACAGTATTTGAACTGAATGTTATATATGAAGTATTAAAAATGCCCATCAATCAATGTGGGGCAACTAACAGAAGGAAAACTAGAAACCCAGCTTGGCTTAATGTCTCAGTGTAAGCACTTCATGTAAGAGTGTAAAGCACAAAATATTAAAATGAAACAAGCAATTTCTTAAGCTTTTACAAGGCATTTTCACTTTAAATATTGTTGAATTATGGTATTTATTTTTATCTATTAAGAACTCAAACAATTTTATATTTAGAAACAAGTAGAACTGCAAAACCAAGTTAATTTTTTCTTTGTTTCAAATCAAATAACTTTACTAGCATTTCAATTTACAAAGATGCTGATTTATTTTTTGTAATTTAACAAGCTGTTCTCATACCATAATCCAAAATGTATTATTAAGTTGATTGCAAACTAAATTGTCCTCTCTTAATTTTGCTATAGATATTGCACTTTACAGTATCTTCATGGCCATAATATCAGGACAAGGACAAAACAAAAATGCAACATTGTTTGCTTTGATGGATATGGATCTGAACTTAGAAAGATACAAATATTGAATATTTTAATTGGATAATATTTCATCACAGCCAAGACTTTGGTATCTCAGAGTCCTTAGTGCGTCAGCGAAAATACTTAACTTCAATTTAGCTCAGTGGAAGTAGTAGTAGTAGTACAATGATTTATTACATTAGCTAATTGTTTCAATCAGCATCTCTATTAGGTCTGTTTTTGATAGAATAATGAAGAAAATGTGATAAGCAGCATTGCGGTAATTACATTTACTGAGAATATCAAGATAAAAGCTTCCCTGCCACTAGTCAATAAATCTGGTGGTGGTGATGATGGTGATCTGTACTTACCATCAGAATTTGATGTAAATCCAAATTTACGTATATAAATGTATTTCTGCATAGCATGGCAGATCGCTGAATGGAATTCTATTTCTTATGCTCAGGCGCACACGAACATTACTAATGTCATATCTCTGGTATCGCCAAATACAGTGATAGAATTCTCTTGTTATGTGCATGCAGAGTACCTCACGAATGAGTCCTTACATGTCTCACAAGAACATCAACTAACTGTCAATTTGGTTTTATCATGTAAAATCTCAAATAAAAAACACAGGCAGAGTATCTGGGCACTGTATCCAGACTGCACTCCATCCATGATGTGACAGGATTGAGGCCAAACTAAATTGCAAGCATCAACAGTGAAAAGTAATATTCATGGTTTAACAAAGATCAATAATTACTTTTAGAAGAAAAATGTTCACTAAAACTTCATTTCCAACCTGTCAGTTGTGCGAAATTACAAATAAGAAGACTGTTTATGTAAATACACTTTATGTAAAATATACATTTTACTCAAATCAGGACAAGATCTGTTTTTATTAAGAAAATGTCACTGTGCATTACGAGTAGTAGAAATGCTAAATAGTGAATTTGACACAAACCACCTTTTTCATTAAATGAATGTGAATGATATGCAGCTCAAAGGTGCTGCAGTAAAATATTTAGGAATTTGTTTATACAGAAAATGCGTCAGCTGTGTGTTTAAAAAAAAATATACGTATTACCTAATACAGAGGGAGGATGATGTTAAAATACACAAGTACTTATTGGAATAGAAAGGAAAATACTCAAAACGGTATAATGCCAGTGGAACATGTAATGAGTACCAATTGCTTTGTGTGATTTTAGAACTAAAGATTCAGAACAGATAACACATTTGGTTTCAAATCATGGATATATCCCAAGTTATTAAGAAAGGCCTGATGTTAATGCTCTCATTGTAATCAGTGTAATATTATGCTAAAACAGAATTAACCAACTGGAAGAATAAGCAGCAGTCCCTCCAATGGTTGTCTATATCTATTCTTCTGCAGTTGCACTGTGTTGGTCAAACAAATTAAATTATTGTAGCAGTATGTAAGTAATTTCATGTAAATTATGGTGTTAATGTTCTGCAACGCACTGCTGGCAGTAAGCTGGTCTGTTATGCAGCAACAATGCTTCATTCCTCCTCCCTACATATACTGGCACATAAATGAATCAAAAAATCTTTACATTTGATTATAACTTATTCCTCATAAATGCTGTTTGCTTATATGATAGAAAAAGGATCCACTTTTTCCAAGTAATGAACAAGAATGATGAAGTCAATGTTACTTGAAAATTGGGTTGCATGATTAAAGGCAAAGATTTCATACCGTCAGATTTTAAGATATGTTAGCGGAGTGACAAACACCAAGACAGATTTTTTTCTGGCATGAGCCATACTTTCATTTTGTAGAACCCAGTAATGAAATGAATCAATGCAAAATTTTCAAGGCCGAAAATTGGTATTATATACAATGTTAAATGAAAAACGTCACAGATACACAACCCTATCAACTGTGCTACTTTGCTGATTTGAGTGGCATGCGGTACATACATATGGATAATTGAGTCACCTATAGTCTGCTCAGAAGATATGTCTCTTCAATGATTCCTATCCAAATGTTACCCTTGTACAATACAAATCTGAATTTTAAATCCTTTAAATCATATCTCATTTTAAATTTCTGGAAATGAAATACAGACAATAAAGATTATTCTAAAACTGTAGTGTATCCATTCCAACTTTTAGTATCATTACGTACATTAGAGATGTCAAGTCGGTACTGCTTTTAATTTTAACTCAGCTGCTTTTGTGAATTTGGCTGAACACATTTCATTTGAGGGTCTACAAAGGCATTGTGGAGGTTTCGTCCTGATTTGTATTGTGATCATTTTCAAAATTAAGAAGTGTATCCCTGCTTCTCATCAAAACGTAGTTAATGAGATGACTGTCTTTCGATAAAGGAAATGATAAAGCACCCATGCCATAAAGCATAAATTAATGCTTCAGGGTTAAATACTGGAACTAACTCATGTTTCAGCAAAGGCCCTTACCAGTAGTTAAAATAACTGACATAAATACCTTCTTCATACATGCTTACTGCCTTTTTTCCAACTCAACTGAGTTTTTTTGTCTTTTTTGCTTCAGATTTGCATTGCAGGTATTATATTTTGCAAATTATTGCATGCACCATTTGGCTCAACTGAAAGCAGTTATAAGTGGACGTGTCAGCTTTAAGCAATACACAAATAGATCAGGGTATCAAAGCTTTCTAAGGCTTGGATATTGCAGCAGAAACCATTGAATAAAATACTACATGGAAAATTAATGATCTAAAGAAAGAAACACTTAATTACAATAAAGTCAAAACTGAAGATTTGAGCAATTTTAACTTCTGATAAGCACTATGCAGCACTGGAGAAAAGCTATAGTGATAATAGGTTTGATACATATTCTTGCAAAAATTATATCACATTAATGAGGTGGCTTAAAGGGCTCATGCATTTTGTAAGAGGCATTTCAATGTATTAGTATAATTAGCAGTGATGAGAAAACTGTTTGGAACTGAATTACCTCTCACGAGTTCATTTGAGCTATATGAAATTACACCATGCAAGAAGGAAAATTATGGAGCCATCCAGGGAGAGTTCATGCCTGATTTGATCATAACCACTAATTGGATGATCATTTTTGTAAAGCCTTTCAAATGGTTGACAGTTTCTGTCTCTCATTTTTTTAATGGACTTACTCTTTGCTTCCCGAACAAGGCAACTAAACATAGAGGTTTTTCTGGGAATCTTAGTGGTTCTGGGGAGTCTACAGGTGTAATTGTCTCAGTTTTGAACAGACCTTGTCCCTTAATTAGCTGCCTTCTCGAGACCCCTAATGAGAGTGGCTTTTCTTGATAATAATCTGAGAGAATACCTGATGAGCGAGGCTCTCCAAAGTCAGATGCTTGTCAGCAGACACCATACGACAGCAATTTAATGAAGTTAAAAACTGACCTGCTTCTGAATGCTGGACTGGCACCCATGTCGTACAGCCTTTTGATTCCTGTTAGTCTGTTTCTGTTACATGTGTCAAGTGATTTAGGGTGGGAGTTCTGGAAAGAGATGGGGTAAAGATGAAGGAAATGGGAAGGGTAAATTATAAGCTAGAGTCATTGTAAGAGAGCACTCTCTCTCCAGTGATTTTAATTAACGTATTTATTGATCAGATCAAGTAGAACACCACTGCTTAATTCCTTAAATGTTATTAAAATGATTATGTCAGCATCATATATTATGCAAAGCCATTCACACAGCATTATACTCCAAATACAGTACCAATTTAAAAAATGTGGACACATTCTAACTTCCTAATATACTGCTGAATTCATTTATGAATATATTTCACTTTGGTAGATTAACATATTTAAAATGAATATTTGTGATGCAACAATCATCTCTGTCAAATGATATAAAATCTACAGAGTTGATGCAGGGGTACAGATAGTGGAATACATTTTTGTTATTCAATGGCCCTAGCATTTCCATAATTTATGCAGACTCAGGAACTAGGACTAATTTCCTACCTCACTTATGTCCAAAAATAGTATATTTTAATAATTTGTCTTACCACAAGCTTGAATTTCTATCACCTTGACTTATTGGCATTGTAAGTGTAAATATATTTTAAAATCAGCATTTTTAAAAGGGTTTGAAGTCAGAAGGCTGTTACTGTTATCAGCAGTTAGCACTGAAATCACATTGGCACAGTTACTATTGTTGCAATATTTAAAGTGCCAAGATGCCAAGTTGAGAAATTCTAACTTCCTTTCTTGATAAGTTGATAAAAACTTCTCTGCATTTAAACATTAAAATATAGATTTACTTGCATTATATTTATTTTCCTTCTGGTATTCCAGTTTGCAGTCAATTTACTTTTTGTTTGTGACAGCCCAGTTAATGCTAGAGCTCAGCCATGTCATGCTGTTTCGTAGAACAATATATTAGTACACTGATATGCAACAACTGTTTTAATATATCTTAAGATCCGAGAAATAGCACCATTTAGAATACATCCTTCTCAAATGAGTATTATTGATGATTTTACTAAAATCTTCAGTATAACCATATAACATATAACAATTACAGCACGGAAACAGGCCCTCTCGGCCCTTCCAGTCCGTGCCGACCATTTGTTTTCCCCTAGTCCCATCTACCTGCACTCAGTCCATACCCCTCCATTCCCTTCACGTCCATATACCTATCCACTTTACTTTTAAATGTTAAAATCGATCCTGCCTCCACCACTTCTGCTGGAAGCTCATTCCACACAGCCACCACCCTCTGAGTAAAGAAGTTCCCCCTCACGTTACCCCTAAACTTCTGTCCCTTAATTCTCATGTCAAGCCCTCTTGTTTGAATCTTCCCTACCCTCAATGGGAAAAACGTATCTACGTCAACTCTGTCTATCCCTTTCATCATTTTAAAGACCTTAATCAAGTCCCCCCTTAACCTTCTGCGCTCCAAAGAATAAAGACCTAACTTGTTCAACCTTTCTCTGTAACATAGTTGCTGGAACCCTGGCAACATTCTAGTAAATCTCCTCTGTACTCTCTCTATTTTGTTGACATCCTTCCTATAATTAGGCGACCAAAATTGGATACCATATTCCAGAATTGGTCTTACCAATGCCTTGTACAATTTTAACATTACTTCCCTACTATATTCAATGCTCTGATTTATAAAGGCCAGCACACCAAAGGCTTTCTTTACCACCCTATCTACATGCGATTCCACCTTCAGGGAACTATGCACAGTTATTCCTAGATCCCTCTGTTCCACAGCATTCCTCAATTCCCTACCATTTACCATGTACGTCCTATTTTGATTTGTCCTGCCAAGATGTAGCACTTCACACTTAACAGCATTAAACTCCATCTGCCATCTTTCAGCCCACTTTTCCAAATGGCCCAAATCTCTTTGAAGACTTTGAAAATCTACTTCATTATCCACAACACCACCTATCTTAGTATCATCTGCATACTTACTTATCCAATTTTCCACCCCATCATCCAGATCATTGATGTACATGACAAACAACAGTGGACCCAACACAGATCCCTGAGGCACCCCACTGGCCACCGGCTCCCAACCTGACAAACAGCCATCCACCATTACTCTCTGACATCTCCCATTCAGCCACTGTTGAATCCATCTTGCTACTCCGCCATTAACATTAGTATGTGTACTTCATGTCAAGCTTTTCTCTTATAAATTCCTTTGTCCAAGTTTATATTGACATTTTCCCTGTAAAATATTGCACACTAGTACATTTTCGCCAGTCCCAACACCAACCACCATCCCCGCCACATCCCGCAAAAGGAACTGCAGCATCATCGATGGCAGGTGGGCATAATTGCACATCACAGGGTTTTTTCCAGTATAAAAATGGTACATGAACATTTTGACAAATATTTTAAAAATCAATTTCTCAATCAGATGCCATAACCTCACCAGGTTCTCTGGTTAACACTTCTATGGGATTTCTCCAGAATTTAAGGCAGTTGCTTGGAAGAACTCCAGCATCAATTTTGAAATAAGATTTTAAAATGGGCCATGATTTAAGATTGAGGTTCCTGGTCCAATGAGAAAATGGCATTTATTGTTCTTCTTCAAAATTGCTCAGAAAAAGAATCATGTAATTCAGCAAAGTTTTTTTTTGTGCTAAGGAAAATGTTAATAGCCTCACCAATGTAAGTTGGCAATTATACTTCTAATTAATTTATAAAATACTCCATATAGCTCTTACTTGTACCCCAGTTCTTCTGACTAATGTTGGGTTCTAATTATGCACTAGGATTGCATCTAGGATTTCAGTTTTTTTGATATATCGTATACCATAGCGTTCTAACAAATCATGACATTTCCTTACACCCGGCAATTACAAAGGCCAAAAGGGCAAAGAGATGGCTTGACAAAATTCTTGCATGCTTCTATATATCTTTTTGGACAATAAGTGAACTGGAACATAACAATCAATTTGATTTTTAGTTGTTTGGGAACACAACCTGTTTACTTTTGACTTATACTGGCACTAGCATTGGCATAGGTGAAATCAGTTCATCACCTCTAAAATAATTATAAGCCCAAATCTGCAAGAAGAATCAGACCATGCTTTCTCTTTTATTAGTTCATGCATTGTGCATCAGCCTAAAATTGAACTCGAACTGACAAGATAACATTAGTAAGGTCTGCAGTGATTGTAGACATAATGCTAGGGTGTCACTGATCTCACACAAGCCTTCTTTGGCAGCCTACCAGATTTTCCCTCACTATGGCAGCAGCTGCAAAAGCTGACTATAATAACACTGTAATTTGCTAATTACTTAGGCAGGAAACTCAGTTTACAAAATATTAAAAATGCACCTTAAAGGAATCAGTGCACTTGAAAGAGGCAACAAAAAGTGTAAAATCTTGATGACGAGAACACTTTAAAGTAAGTACTTATTGTTTACTGTCAATATTTGCACATATTAGAAACACTTCAAGGTCCGAAAAGGCTTTTGCAATGTGTGTGCATGCATGACCTGAGTTGTACCAGACATCAGAGATTATGTACATTTCTGTAGGAGGTTGACAGCAAAGAGGCTGAGAGGAATCTTCCCTCACAGCAGAACATGGAACTTGAAGACATGGTTTCGACAAATGGAGATGGTGATGAGGAAGAATTTCATCTTTCAAAGGTCCATGACTCTTTGGATTTCTCTTTTTTAGAGACCTGCGGAGACTGCGTCACTGAACATGATCATGATTGAGGTAGATTCAATTTGGACTGCCTGCATATAGGAAATAGGCAGGAACGTTGTTAAACTTAAGATCGCATCACCCATAATCTTACTGACGAGTAGAGGAGGCTCAAAAAGCTATTCCTACTTTATATGTTACTGTATATCGAATCAGTGAGACCATGAGTACATATACAAAAAATGCCAACTCAAGAATGCTCATTAGCCCGATCATCATGTCAATCAACATGCAACTCTGGTTTGCTTTCAGATATGCCTGCTTCACAATTTAACCTTCAGACTAACGTCACTGGTTAAACACACACTGTTGCAGGATTTGTTCCACCATCGGCATCATGAAAAGGGATCATAAGGTTAGATGCTGATCGATTTTTTTTCTGGCAATTGCTGTAAATTTTATTTCAGAGTCACATGAGTGACTTCGTGAAGACCCCGCCAGCACGCATGCGTGACATATCGTCGCGCGCATTTGCATTGACAAGCTGGGGGGGAGTGCGCTTTCTCCACCAGCTTCAGTTAAACCAGCGCCGACTTATCTCCCGAATGGATGGCCACATTGGAGCTGGAAATTCCAGACCCAGACTTTGTGCCCCCATCCCCCAGGAAGCGGGGAGCAAACAGGTACATGGCAAATTGCCTCGCTCACCGACAGCGGCATCAGCCTGTGTTGCTGTGGATCCACGGGGGCCGGGCCGGGGAACGGCTGCGCTACAGGGGAGCCCCGCAGCCGCAGCACGCCACGTACAGCTGCCGGGGATATCTGCCGTAGGAGCGGGAGCTGCCAACATACCGCCGCGTCAGGCTGCGGTCAAGGGCGCCGGTGGCAGCAGTAGACGGTCGGTTAGCTTAGCTCTGGCAGCTGCCGACCATGCGCCTCCACGAAGAAAATTGGGCGATCGTGGAGGTCAGCCTGCACGGACTTGGGGAGCCAGGTACCGGGGACCGGCGCCGAATCATCTCCACTGCTTTCCTACCAGGCAGGTGGACCGCCACAGTCCGCTCGAAGGCCGACTAGCGGAAAGTCCGTGCGGGAGTCGTATGGGCCTGCAGGAGCAGTAGCCCACGACAACCTACCATCGGACCCTAGTCTGCATCTTATGGAGGTGTGGTCCGCTGGTAGAAGCCCCAGTGAATTTGCAGAGCCTGGGGAAGTCGGCTTGTCCGCCGCGAGTAGCGGGGACGGTCGCATTGCTCGGTTGGAGCTCTTGGTGGAGCAACTACTCCAGCGGGACATGGACCGGGATGAACGGGAGTCCCGGGCCTCAACTAGCCATGCTAGGAGACCGCTCAGCATCTCGTCTTCTCCAGCCAGGAGAGCCAGCAGTTGTCAGGCCACTGCCTTCGATGAAGACTCAGCTTCAGGGTCAGGTAATCAATGAGACCCATGGACAAGTTTAAGCCACCTGAGAACTGCATCAATCTCAGTGTTCCCACGGTTAATGCCCAGATCCGGGGAAACTTGAGCACGTCCACCAAGATGCAGGATGTCCGTCTCCAGCGAATCCTGAAGCTCCTGTCGACGGGCATTACGGCGTATGCCAAGACCCTCGATGGTGATAATGTGACCAGCGAGCAGCAGGATGCACTGGCACTTCTCTGCAACGCCCAGTTTGAAATCAACTGCCTGTGCAAGAGCTCCATCCGGCCCACACTAAACCCGAAATTTGCAGGGTTGTGCCGTCCCTCCACCACTCCACCACCTCATCAGCTGTTTGGGGAAGATCTCTCCAAGCAAGTCAAAGAACTCGACGAGGAGGCCAAGACCGTGGGCCTTATGAAACCTCCACCGGCTAAAGTTCCCCCATATCAGCGACAATGACCATACACTACTTGGAAACCGCGCCAGCCGGATAGGACACCAAGGACCTATCCGCCTCCAATTCCCCAACAGCAGCGGCCTTTTTTAGGGCAAGGCCTGCAGAGGCCCGCAAGGAAGATGCAACCACTGCCACAACAAGCACCGCAACGCCCCCCAAAACGCCATACGCCAAGACCCGCCGTTAACCATGGAGGTAAGAGGGTCTGGTTCCTCTAAGGCAGTAGCACTTCTACCCGCACAAGTCGGGGGGTGGTTGCGGGCATTTCATGGTGCTTGGGATGCAATCACCACAGACACGTTTATTCTACAAAGTGTTCACGGTTATGTCATAGAATTTATTGAGGGCAAACATCCCCCTACACAGCATGAACCTCAGAGCATTTTTACGCTCTCTCAGACTGAGATAAAGGAGGGACATGCTGAAATCATACGGCTAGCAGCCAAAGGGGTGATTGGCAAAATGACACACGAACCCCTTGAGTTTGTGTCTAACATCTTTACAAAAACCAAAAAGGATGGGGGGTGTCGGATTATCATAGACCTAACCCAGTTGATCACTTTTGTATAATATACCCATTTTAAAATGGATACCTTCGAAACAGCTAAGCAGCTGCTTTACCCGGGGTACTTTATGGCTTGCATCGATTTAAAAGATGCATACTATACAGTTCCCATCACAGAATCTCACAGGAAGTTCCTGAAATTTGTCTGGAAGGGACAGTTGTGGCAATACAAAGCCTTACCCAATGGGTTAACCACAGCCCCCAGACTATTTACCAAATTAGTAAAACCCATATTGGCACTCCTCCGACAACAAAATTATATCGTCATGGCATATTTAGACGATATCCTTATCGTGGGGCAGACCCTCCAATTGGCTATGCTGGCAGTTACAGAGACCAAATCTTTATTCGAGGCGTTAGGGTTTGTAACCCATCCAGACAAATCCAAACTGCACCCCTCTCAAGTTATGGATTACCTGGGTTTCACCCTTGACACAACCTTAATGTTGATCACTATCCCGAGCTTTAGACACTAGATAAAGCTTTAGACATAAAAGAAGCGTGCTGCGGCCTTGCTTGCGCCAGGGTGCCGACTATCCGACAAACAGCAAAGGTATTTGGGAAATTGGTAGCTACATTCTCAGCTGCGCAATTCGGACCGTTACATTACCAAAATTTACAAAGCGCAAAGATCGCAGCATTAAATGCAAATGCTGGGGACTTTGATCGACCAATACATTGCCAAATCCCAGCTAGAGCTGAGCTACGATGGTGGATTGACAATATTAGTGAGTGTCACAGACCCATCATTGTTAGCAACCCATCCGTCGTGCTACAGACTGACGCAAGCGCACAAGGTTGGGGTGCAACTGACACCATGTCCAGTTGTGGTGGCAGATGGGACCCTCATGAGTCTACCCTCCTCCAGACACAAGGGATAAATTATCTGGAGACGTTAGGGGCTTTCCATGGACTACGAGCTTACTGTACCAACTCAGGGCACTTACATGTCCGCCTCCAAATAGATAACACAACGGTGGTGGCTTATATCAATCATATGGGTGGTATCAGGTCGTTATCTTGTGACGAATTGGCAAAAACAATCTGGCACTGGTGCATTGAGAGAAATATTTGGATCACAGCGACCTATTTACCAGGGAAGCTCAATGCAGTGGCGAACACCAGGTCACGAGTGTTCAATGATAACATCGAGTGGATGTTGAATCCCCAAATTTTTGCTGAAATTACAGCTCACTTTGGCACACCAGATATGGCACATCTTTGCGTCCAGGTTGAACCATCAGATACCAACGTACAGTGGCTTGCAAAAGTATTCATACCCCTTGAACTTTTCCACATATTGTCACGTTACAATCACAAACGTAAATGTATTTTATTGGAATTTTATGTGATAGACCAACACAAAGTGGTGCATAATTGTGAAGTGGAAGGAAAATGATACATGGTTTCCAAATTTTTATTACAAATAAAAAACTGAAAAGTGTGGCGTGCAAAAGTATTCAGCCCTCGACTCAATACTTTGTAGAACCACCTTTCGCTGCAATTACAGCTGCAAGTCTTTTGGGGTATGTCTCTACCAGCTTTGCACATCTAGAGACTGAAATTTTTGCCCATTATTCTTTGCAAAATAGCTCAAGCTCAGTCAGATTGGATGGAGAGCGTCTGTGAACAGCAATTTTCAAGTCTTGCCAGAGATTCTCAATTGGATTTAGGTCTGGACTTTGACTGGGCCATTCTAACACATGAATATGCTTTGATCTAAACCATTCCATTGTAGTTCTGGCTGTATGTTTAGGGTCGTTGTCCTGCTGGAAGGTGAACCTCCGCCCCATTCTCATGTCTATTGCAGACTCTAACAGGTTTTCTTCCAAGATTGCCCTGTATTTGGCTCCATCCATCTTCCCATCAACTCTGACCAGTTTCCCTGTCCCTGCTGAAGAAAAGCATCCCCACAGCATGATGCTGCCACCACCATGTTTCACAGTGGGGATGGTGTGTTCAGGGTGATGTGCAGTGTTAGTTTTCCGCCACACATAGCGTTTTGCATTTAGGCCAAAATCTTCAATTTTGGTCTCATCAGATCAAAGCACCTTCCTCCACATGTTTGCTGTGTCCCCCACATGGCTTGTGGCAAACTGCAAACGGGACTTCTTATGGCTTTGTTTCAACAATGGCTTTCTTCTTGCCACTCTTCCATAAAGGCTCAATTTGTGGAATGCATGACTAATAGTTGTCCTGTGGACAGATTCTCCCACCTGAGCTGTGGATCTCTGCAGCTCCTCCAGAGTGACCATGGGCCTCTTGGCTGCTTCTCTGATCAATGCTCTCCTTGCCCGGCCTGTCAGTTTAGGTGGACGGCCATGTCTTGGTAGGTTTGCAGTTGTGCCATACTCTTTCCATTTTTGGATGATGGATTGAACAGTGCTCTGTGAGATGTTCAAAGCTTGGGATATTTTTTTATAACCTAACCCTGCTTTAAACTTCTCCACAACGTTATCCCTGACCTGTCTGGTGTGTTCCTTGGGCTTCATGATGCCCAAGGAACATTGTTTGTTCACTAATGTTCTCTAACAAACCTCTGAGGCCTTCACAGAACAGCTGTATTTACACTGAGATTAGATTACACACAAGTAGACTCTATTTATTAATTAGGTGACTTCTAAAGGCAATTGGTTGCACTGGATTTTATTTAGGGGTATCAGAGTAAAGGGGGCTGAATACTTTTGCACGCCACACTTTTCAGTTTTTTATTTGTAAAAAAAATTGAAAACCATGTATCACTTTCCTTCCACTTCACAATTATGTGCCACTTTGTGTTGGTCTATCACATAAAATCCCGATAAAATACATTTACGTTTGTGGTTGTAACGTGACAAAATGTGAAAAAGTTCAAGGGGTATGAATACTTTTGCAAGCCACTGTATGTGTCTTGGGAACCAGACCCTTGGGCAGTGGCTATGGATGCTTTTTCTCTCCATTGAGGGAAATGGTTTTGCTTTGCATTTCCCCCATTCTGCCTCATCAGTCGGGTATTGCAGAAAATTCAACTGGATTCTGCAACTGGCATTTTGATCATACTCGACTGGCCTACACAGCCATGGTACCCGATGGTCTTCCAAATTTTGAAACGTCCGTGGATTCAGTTTGGTAAAAACCCCACATTGATCACTAACCCCATTACGGGGGACAGTCACCCGTGCCATGGTCACCTAAACATGTTGGCCTGCAGGTTCTAAAGAGGCCGCTCGTCAAGGCCGGCATATCACCAAGAACCATGGACCTCATCTCAGCGTCATGCCGAGCATCAACCAGGAGGCAGTACCTCACTCAGGTCAGGAAGTAGGAGGCATTCTGCTCCCGTACCAACACGACCTCCAACTCGGCTACGATTCCTGATGTCCTGGATTTCCTAGCGGGCCTTCATTACGATGCGGGCCTTAGCTCCGGTGCCATCAACAGCGCCAGGAGTGCACTGTCCTCATACCTAGACATAGGTATAGGCTCCAACCACCTGGTGTCTAAATTCATGAGGGGAGTGTTTAACACCAACCCTCCATGGCCCAGATACAACATCACCTGGGATGTGGGGATCGTTCTGAC
Organism: Okamejei kenojei; assembly: GCA_035221665.1. Lineage (NCBI taxonomy): Eukaryota > Metazoa > Chordata > Chondrichthyes > Rajiformes > Rajidae > Okamejei > Okamejei kenojei. Next base: position 57,683,991 of record CM069139.1, on the reverse strand, counting down.
CCTACTGAGGAGCTGGTCTCCTATGACAGAGTTACCACTCAAAAAGCTCACCCTCAAAGTGGTGATGCTGATGGCACTGACTACAGCTCAACGAGTCCAGGTATTGCAGAAGCTGCGGCTGGATAGCATGGTCTCCACCCCTGCAAAGGTGACTTTCTTTGTCCAGACCTATTGAAGCAGCACAGACCTGGGGCTGCAGTTGGAGTTTCGGGCGTACCCCACTGATGCTACCCTCTGCATAGTCACCCATCTCCGCCTCTACATCCGCACTACACGAACAATCCGGAAGATGGAGCAGGGGCTCCTCATCAGCCACAAATCTCAGCATCAGCGGGTGCCTGTGCAGACTATCGCAAGGTTGCTCAGGGCGGTGTTGGGTGCAGCAGGAGTAGGTACTAACATTTTTAAATCTCACTCTACCAGGGCTGCATCCACATCAGCGGCGAGGGCCATGGAAGTGCTTATGGACCATATCCTCGCCACCGCGGGATAGGCTAGTGAAGCAACCTTCCAGCGGTTCTACAACAAACCGCTAGTCGCCCCCGCAACATTCACAGAAGCCGTGCTGGGAGCCGCTCAGTGAATGTTTGTCCCCGAGTTAGGGGTTTTTGTTTTGTTATTATTTGTGCAATAAATATGCATTCTTTTTCAGCCTGATCAGTCTGGAATGCATTAACTACCTTCCTCCATCAGTATTGCGGCAATGTGATAGCATGGACGATGTCCAGGGCGTGAAATCACAGAGCTTTGAAATCTTCTCGAAGTCACTCACGTGACTCCGAAATAATATAATAAGATTAAATGAGAACTTACCAAGTTTGAAGGTTGATCTTTATTTTATGAGGAGTTGCGGTGAGGGATTTCGTGAGTTTCGTTATTTTATGAGTTTCGGTGAGGGAACTGGTATGTTCTACGTTCTTAATCTTAATATTTCCAGTCATGGCGCGTTCTGTGATTCCACACCGCTGCTTTGAAGAATGTTGCACATGCGTGCTGGTGGGGTCTTCACGAAATCCCTCACCGCAACCCCTCATAAAATAAAGATCAACCTTCGAACTTGGTAAGTTCTCTTTTAATATTACTGTTATACATGTTTGGACTTTCTGGAGTTGGTTTAAATTGCAGATGTCTGCATCCTCACCCCCTAGTGATGACCCCTTCTCCCATCTCCAACGGACCCCCTCCTCTTGGACACCCCCTCATGGCCATCTACCTGCTTTAAACCTTTTTATTTTAAAACTGGCGATTTCCATCAACCGCCTCAACATCTCCACTCCCCTTTCTCACTCTAACCTCTCCCCCCCTGAACGTACAGCCCTCCACTCACTCTGCAACAACCCAGACTGGGTGATCACTACCATGGTAGTCTGGCACGCTGATCTCTACAAGTCTGAGGCCAGTCGCCAACTCTCAGACACCTCCTCCTACTTATCCTTGGACCATGACCCCACAGACGAGCACCAGGCCATTATCTCAAACACTATCACTGGCTTCATCACTTCTGGCTCCCTGCCCTCCCAAGCCTCCAACCTTATCATTCCCCAGCCCCGCACGGCCCGATTTTACCTTCTCCCAAAATCCACAAACCTGACTGTCCTGGCAGATGCATTGTTTCTGCAGGTTCCTGTCCCAACTAACTTATTTCTACATACCTCGACTCTATCCTATCCCCCCTGGTTAAATCCCTCCCTACCTATGTCCAAGACACCTCACACGCTCTTCCTATCCTCCAGGACTTCTGTTTTCCAGGCCCCCATTCCCTCATCTTCACCATGGATGTCCAGTCACTCTACACCTCTATCCCCCAACAGGAAGGTCTTAAAGCCCTCCGTTTCTTCCTCTACTGCAGAACCAACCAATCCCCGTCTACCGACACTCTCCTCCGCCTAGCGGAGCTGGCCCTTACCCTCAACAACTTTTCGTTTGACTTCTCCCATTTCCTCCAACTCCCAGGCGTAGCAATGGGCACGCGCATGGGCCCTAGCTATGCCTGCCTCTTTGCAGGGTTCGCCGAACAATCCTTGCTCGAGGCTTACTGAGGCCCTATCCCCGAACTCTACCTCCACTACATCAATGACTGCATTGGTGCTACCTCCCGCACCCATGCAGATCTCACTGACTTCATCCATTTCACCACTAACTTCTATCCGGCACTCAAATTCACCTGGACAATTTCTGACATCTCCCTACCATTTCTAGACCTCACAATCTCCATCGCAATTAACAAACTACTGACCGACATCTATCACTGACTTCCATGGCTATCTGGACTACACTTCTTCCCACCCTGCTTCCTGTAAGGACCATATCCCCTACTCCCAATTCCTCCATCCACATTGCATCTGCACCCAGAATGAGGTGTTCCAAACCCGGGCATCGGAGATGTCCTCATTCTTTAGGGAACAGGGGATCCCCTCTTTGACTATAGATGAGGCTCTCACCAGGGTCTCTTCTATACCCCGTAACTCTGCTCTCACTCCCCATCCCCCCACTCGTAACAAGGGCAGAGTCCCCCTTGTCCTCACCTTCCACCCTACAAGCCGGCACATACAACAGATAATCCTCCGACATTTTCGTAACTTCCAACAGGATCCCACCACTGGCCACATCTTCCCATCTCCTCCCCTTTTGGCTTTCCACAGAGACCGCTCCCTCCGTAACTACCTGGTCATTCGCCCCTTCCCACCCGTACCACCCCCTCTCCGGGCACTTTGCCTTGCAACCGCAGGAAATGCTACACTTGTCGCTTTACCTCCCCTCTTGACTCTATCCAATGACCTAAGCAGTCTCTCTAGGTGCAGGAGGTTCACCTGCACCTCCTCCAACCTCATGTATTGCATCCGCTGCCTAGGTGTCAGCTGCTCTACATCGGTGAGACCAAGCAGAGGCTTGGCGATCACTTCGCCCAACACCTTCGCTCAGTTCGCAATAACCAACCTGATCTCCCAGTGGCTCAGCACATCAACTCCCCCTCCCATTCCGAATCCGACCTTTCTGTCCTGGGCCTCCTTCATGGATAGAGTGAGTCCCACCGTAAATATGAGGAGCAGCACCTCATATTTCGCTTGGGTAGTTTACACCCCAGCGGTATGAACATTGACTTCTCCAATTTCAGGAGTCCTTGTTTTCTCCCTCTGTCCCCTCCCTTTCCCAGCTCTCCCATAGCCCACTCTCTCCGCCTGATCCTTTTTTCTTCCCGCCCCCACCACCCCCACATCAGTCTGAAGAAGGGTCTCGACCCAAAACATCACCTAGTCCTTCCCTTCATAGATGCTGCCTCACCCGCTGAGTTTCTCCAGTATTTTTTATTTTCCTTCAATTTTTCCAGCATCTGCAGTTCATTTTTGAACATCTTGATCAACTGGTATTTTTTTGCAAGATCCATTTCTACTCAGATGTGGGTGCATTTTCTAAATATGCCCTTAGTCACTCTACGTGAAAAGGAGAATGAACATGCAATACATAAAGTTGGGTGTAGGAGAGCATAAGAAGGACTCTCAGCAGGAAGCCATAATGGCCCAAGGGATCCAGCAGGCAGTTCTCCTTCTCAACCTGAACAATAAATAAAGTGTAAGTGGTCTGCGCTTGACTGCATCCTAGTCATTGAGGCTTGAATCCCGACTCTGATCTCCACTGTTCTGTTCCCACTACCTTCTAAGAATAGATCTGAATGAAATCCCATCCATCATGTGTCATGCTAATTCAATGTTTCCTAGGTCAGATTCAGCTGTAGGATGCTGACTGGCAATTGCAGCAGACACTATGCAACTCTCATTTAATAGCTGATCTAGTCTATATTTTGTTTATCTATGAGAGTGCTGAAAGAATAAACATAGGTCCATTACAAAATTAAAGCATTAATAACCTTTTTCATGTTTGAAATTATTTGATTTTAAAAATTCCAAAGATTACTAAGGGTGGCCCAGTGATGCTGTGGTAGAGTTGTTGCCTTACAGTACCAGAGACAATAAAAATAAAGAAAGCAAGGTTTGGTTTTTATAATTCTGGTACAATTTATTTGCACTTACACTCTAATCTCTTTGTAATTAAAACTATCAGCTATATGCATTTTGGATAACTTGCTGTATCTGCATGGTAGTTTCCTATGATTCAGGCAAATGAATATCCAGATAGTTTGCAACATCTACATGTCATAATCTTTCAGATCTTAATTTTTTTCTGATTTTCTATTTTTTCAAACAAATTGGGTACCTTCACTTTTCCAAGCAGTATATCCCACCTGCCATATCTTTCCCTTTCACACAACCTCTCTGTTGGCTAGAAATTTATCTCCAGTGGAGAGTGCTAAATTATTACATGTTCTACTCTATAACTGAAACTTGGTTCCATTGACTTTCAGAAATGTCATTGAGTGTTGTTTAGCACTACTCAGTAGGGATGAAATCATCTGGGTATTTATTCAATGTCAATTTATGCATCCACGTTACAATTTAATTTAATCCGTAGGTTTGTACCTTTAAGACACTTGGATGAATTATACACAGTCTCTCCAACTATCTTTATTTGTATATCTTTTCAATCATTCAAATTCATGCACTAACCCTTCAGGTAACCAACTAGTAGCAATCTGAACATGACCCATTTATTCCTGCTCTATATTTTACTTCGGAGTCACGTGAGTGACTACGTGAAGAACCCGCCTCACGCTGGCAACGGCATGACGTCAACGCTGACGGCGGAAGGAGGAGCTGCAGTAAGGAGCAGCTCCTCGCAGCGGTCGGAACGGCCCGCAGGTAAGTGCAGTTAGATCGGGGCGTTTTTTAGGTTACGCTGGGTGGCTCCAGCAAACGAAACCAAAAGTAAAATTTAGAGCCACGTTAACGTGCTGATTGAGCACTGATTATTAAAGAAAAATGGAGAAATCGGAAAGAAGTTTTTCGTGGGTAAAAAGATCTTCCCGGGGTGAAAGTAAAAATACGGGACGCGAAGTTAGTGCGGACCCGGTTCCGATACCGTTGGCCGCCGATTTACCCGATAGTGAGTTTCCAGATTCTCCAGAAATAATAACCACGGAGGAAAATGTTCCTAAAAAATGCAAAAATAAATCTGAGAGGCCCGTGATTTCTGATGACTCTGATACTGAAAAGACCTCCAGACAATAAAACTATGTGGCTAAAAATGGAGCATATGGAGAAAGTTCTCCAAACAATTATGAGACAAGGGTCACAGTACCCAGATGAATCCCAAAAATCCCTGAGGGTTTGAATATGATGAATATGGCTGTGGGCCAAGTTGGGAATATGATACTCCGGACCCAGGATTTGGGCTGGAAGAAGTCTCATGGGTGATATCCCAATTGATTTAGGGCTGCAAAAGGCAGACCCTGCTGGTGGTTATATGGCTTTTGAAAGCACACCACAAAGTAAAAAGAAAAGGCCTAATGTGCCTGGGATAGCACAAGATTTTGCTATACCTGAAGGAAGTGGTGAGGCTATGGAAGAAAAACCTAGCTGCCAACATAAATTATATGGTATCTCACCAACTTCACAATTCTGTGATGAATGAAACATCAGAATTATATAAAGCTCCAAGAAATTGTGCCTCATTGGAAGTGCCTACGGTGAATCCGATGATATGGACGTCTATGACGTCTATGACTCCAAGTATGAGAGCCCAAGAAGTGAAGTTTCAAAAGGTGCTCAAATTAATTTCTGCTGCCTATGGCAGGCAAATGGAGAATCTGGAAATGGAAAAGATTCAAAAGGATACTTTGGGCTTATTGTGTAATTCGTTCTATGAAATTAATTGTATGAGGAAAATGGCGATTCGGCCCATATTTCACCCTAGGTTTGCAAGCCTGTGTCAAGAAAGTGGTGTTCAAGCTCCTGGGTATTTGTTTGGAGAAAATCTGCCGAAACAGCTGAAAGAGTTGGATGAAGAAGCTAAATATTTTAGCAATGTTAAACCTTTTGTCTTTGGACAAAGAAGGGTTTTTTCGACCCTAAGGGTTTCGATTTTCGTTATAGAGGCAGAAATTTGTCACGAAAATACTATCGTGCTGTGCAGGCGAGTGCTTCCCTGTATTCGGGAAGAAGGAGACCACCACGCTCATACGGAGAGGTATTAAAGACTTATATCCTTAAAGAAACTGTGGATGACTCTCCAGTTGGAGGGAGATTGCAAAAATTTTATAATGCCTGGCTTAACATTACTTCTGATCGATATGTATTACAAGCAGTTTCGGTAGCCATTATTAATTTTTAAAGAAGGGTTAATCCTCCTGTACAGAATAAATCTGCTTATGCTTATGTGTTTTCTGCAGAGGAAAGAATGGAGATTAATGTAGAAATTGACAAATTATCTGGAAAAGGCGTAATTGAAAAGACTTATGAACATAAGCATCAATTTGTCTCTAATATATTTCGAAGAGATAAAAAAGATGGTGGTTGCAGAATTATTCTGGACCTTACAGATCTAAATAAGTTTGTAGAATACAAACATTTTAAGATGGAGACATTCAGTACTGCAAAATATCTTATCTCAGCAGGGTGTTATATGGCTAAGATTGATTTGAAGGATGCCTATTATTCTGTAGCAATTCATCAATTCTTCAGGAGGTACTTAAAATTTAATTGGCTGGGACAATTATGGCAGTTTAAAGCTTTACCAAATGGATTGAGTTCGGCTCCTAGACTCTTTACAAAACTGTTGAAACCAGTTTTAGCCCAATTAAGAGCACAGAAACACATTGTTATGGCTTATCTGGATGATATTCTGATCATTAATGATACTCAAGAGTCAGCTGAGCACTCAGTTTCAGTTACTAAAGCTTTGTTTGAAAAGCTAGGGTTCTTGATTCATCCAATTAAGTCCCAGCTGCAGCCAGCACAAACAATTAACTTTTTGGGGTTTGTAATTAACTCAGTGACTATGTTAGTTACTTTGCCAACAGAGAAGGCCAATGACATTTTGATGACTTGTAATTACCTCATTCACAAACCTTATCCCTCCATCCGAGAAGTGGCGAAAACCATTGGTAAACTGGTAGCAGCATTTCCGGCAGTGGAATTTGGTCCATTACATTATCAAAATCTTCAAAGGGACAAAATAAGGGCTCTTAAAGAGAAGGCAGGTCACTTTGACAGGCCTATGCAATTAACAAAAGAAGCCGTGTTGGAATTACAATGGTGGGTTGAAAATGTCCCACAAGCTGCTAAGAATATCATGATTGAACAGCCTGAAATGGTTTTACAAACGGATGCTAAGTGCTCTCGGATGGGGGGGCTACAGATTCGTCCTCCAGTTGTGGAGGTAGATGGAAAGCTCAAGAAGAAGCGTTTCTTCAAGCTTATGGTATTAACTATTTGGAGTTATTGGGTGCTTTTTATGGACTTAAAGCATATTGTTGTGCTAAACAAGGTCTACATGTGTTAATACAGTTAGACAATAAAACGGCTGTTGCATACATTAGTCACATGGGGGGAGTTAGATCAGTATCATGTGATTGTCTGGTCAATGAGATATGGCAATGGTGTATTGGTCGCCAAATATGGATTTCAGCAAGCTACATTCCAGGTAAGGACAATGTGGTAGCAGATGAAAGGTCCAGGATTTTTAAAGATAATACGGAATGGATGCTTAAGCCAGCAATATTTAAGAATATTGTGAACCGATTTGGGTTGCCAGAAATTGATTTGTTTGCATCTAGGCTTAATCATCAATTGCCTACTTATGTGTCTTGGGAACACGATCCAGATGCAGTAGCAGTAGATGCTTTTTCATTACACTGGGGAAAGATGTTCTTTTATGCTTTTTTCCACCATTTGCTTTGATTCAGAGATGCCTGAAGAAGATAGAACAAGATTCTGCTTCTGGATTGTTGGTAGTTCCAAATTGGCCAACTCAACCTTGGTTCCCAGTAATGCTGAATATGATTAAAGAACCATATATGTCGATTCCTAACTGTAGTGATATCTTGACTAATCCGGTAACTAAAGAAATTTACCCATTGTATGCATATATGAATTTATTAATCTGCAGGTTTGACCAGACCACTACAGGAGCTGGGATTGTCGGACAAAACTATGGAAGTTATAGTCGCATCATGGCGAGATAGCACACAAAAGCAATATATGACACATATTAAGAAATGGGAAGACTTTTGCACACAGTCAAATATTTCTTATGATACTGTAAATATTGCAAATGTTTTGGAATTCCTTGCCAATTTGCATTTTGAGCAACATTTAAGTTACAGTGCCATTAACACTGCACGCAGTGCCTTGTCGTCCTATTTAGGACTTATGACTGATCAGAGATCAATTGGGTCGCATCCATTAATATCTAGATTCATGAAAGGAATCTTTAATATTAATCCACCCAAACCAAGATACACAGAGATTTGGGATGTGAGCATTGTACTTACGCTACTTAGACAATGGACTCCAATTGAAGGGTTGACATTGGAAAGATTGACATTGAAATTAATTATGTTAATGTCACTGGTCTCAGCTCAAAGAGTGCAAACTTTACAAATGTTGCGTTTAGACTGTATGCATGTGACTACAGATAATGTTGTGTTCTATGTTTACGATCTGATCAAACAAAGCAGACCAGGGAGATCTGGAACAAAGGTAACCTTTCAAGCTTATCATATTAATCCTACTTTGTGTGTGGTTAAACATTTGAACCCAATATATTAAAGTTACTGACACCCTTCGAGGAAATGAAAAAACGTTAATGGTTACGCACAAAAAACCACACACAAAAGCTTCAGTTCAAACTATCTCGAAATGGTTGAAACAGGTGTTGGTTTTAGCGGGAGTAGACACTGATGTGTTCAAATCTCACTCCACCAGGGCGGCAGCTACGTCCGCGGCGAAGGGGCGGGACGTACCTCTCGAGCATATTTTAAAAGTCGCAGGGTGGAGTAAAGAAGAAACTTTTTCAAAGTTCTACAATAAACCTGTTCACACTATGACAAGCTTTGGACACGCGGTGTTGGGAGCACTATAATCACCTGCTTTGTTTACTATTAATTGCTATAATCAGTTTGTGTAGTCACTTCTAACTTTTATCGCTTGTAATCATTTCCCTCAGATATAAGGAGGGTTATTATATGGTCTTTAAACCATTAAAAAAGTTAATTGTGAAATGATCTAACATTAGTCTGCTTTCTCATGTATGTGTTTACTTAGCCGGACTGTCGTACGGATTAATTCTACGACATAAAAAACACAGAAAGCTTTAAAATCTTCACGTAGTCACTCCACGTGACTCCGAAGTAAAATAGTAAGATTAAACGAGAACTTACCAGTTCGAAGTTTGATCGTTATTTTATGAGGAGTTACGATGAGGGATTACGTGCCCTCCACTCCCGCCCTCATAAAATAAATGATCAAATGGTAGTTCTAAGTCTTTTTATGAAGCCTTACTATGTTACTCCGGCTTTTGGTGTTCTGTGTTTTTCATGCCGCTGCTTTGAAGTATGCCGTTGCCAGCGTGAGGCGGGTTCTTCACGTAATCCCTCATCGTAACTCCTCATAAAATAACGATCAAACTTCGAACTGGTAAGTTCTCGTTTAATCTTACTATTTTATTCGTTAACCAATCTTCAATCTAAGCCCTAACATTGTGGAGCTGGTGGCCTTGCTCAGGACTGACTTTGACCCCCATGTGGTCAAAGTCCACGTGGGCGTGGACTTACCATCAGAGCCAATTCCTTGCATGGGATCGACGCTCCAACCGCGGCCTTCAGACTTTAACATCAAGGAGCTCGCAGTCTCGGGAGAGACCGAGTCGGGAAGCTCCAAAACCGCACTAGCCCCAACCCGAGGGCAGATCGCCTGGCGCGGGGAGCTGACATCCCTCCGATGCAGGAGCTAGATCGCCCCGACGAGGAAGCCGGCCACTGGCTACGGGAATATGATCATCCCGTCAATGGAAGATTAGAGGCTGGGGGACCCACGAAGGGAAGAGATTGAGCTTTTTTTCACCTTCCAATACAGTGAGGAATGTGGAGGAGTCACTGTGGTGGATGTTTATGTTAAAATGTATTTTGTGTGTTCTATTGCTTTTTATTAGTATGACTGTATGGCAAATCAAATTCCTTGTATGTTGCAAAAAATACTTGGCTAATAAAATATGATTATGATTATGAATATCTCCAGATCCACCAACCTTAACCATTTTTGTATTATACTTTGCTGTTTGAATATTTTTGTTGGATCCTCCCTTCCCTAGCCTAGTAGTTACAACTTCAATACATTCTAACACACTTTACAGGCATGATTTTACTTTTATAAATCGAACTTGACTTACATTCTGATATTCCATCTCGTCCAGTAATAAATTATAGTAATCAATCAATCAAAATACTTTATTGTCATTCAAAAATACACCAATAAATGCAAGTCTGAACAAAATGTTGTTGCATCTGGCTCACCGTGCAACATATAATAACAAAAGGATAAAATAGATAAAAATATAAAATAGATGAAAAGATAAAATAAATAATAGTGGCGGCACATTACATGGAATTCAAGAGTCTGATGGCTCGGAGGAAGAAGCTGTTGCAGAACCTGGCCGTTCTGCTCCTTATACTGTGATACCTTTTGCCCGAGGGCAGCAGAGTGAACAGTCCATGATGGAGATGTGTGGGGTCTTTTATAATGCTGCTGGCCTTGGACAAGCAATGTTTGCATGCAAATGTCCCGGATTGAAGGAAGAGAAGTCCCCATGATGTTTTCAGCCGTCCTCACCACTCTCTGCATGGACTTCAGGTCAGAGGCTTTGCAGTCCCCAAACCAGACAGAAATGCAGCTGGTCAACCCGCACTGAGTATTTTCCCAAGTTGTTGTTTTCCATGTTGTTAATCTCCCAACTACCACCTGCAACACCGCCATTTAACAATCTATTGTCATGTCTCTTGCAAGTTAACTCTTGTTCTCTATTTTCTGTCACTTACTCATTCTTTGTTGAACTGCTGAATTCTCCCAATCTTCAAGCTTATATATTTTCCCAACATTATAAGCCTCTTCCCCAGATTTTTCACCATATTTACTTCTCATATTAGCTACCTTCTTTCTTGTATGGTTTTCATTCCCTATTCCAATATACATTGTCATATAATATATCTAAGGTGAGTGGGGAAAAATGTAATGGATGTTTTTACACAGAGAGTGGTGAGGGCCTGGAACACATTGCCAGGGGTGGCAGTCGAGGCAGATACGATAGTGGCATTTAAGAGGCTTTTGGATAGGCACATGGAAGTGCAAGGAATAGAGGGATATGGATCATGTACAGGCAGATGAGATAGTTTAACCTGGCATCATGTTCGGCACAAACATTGTGGGCCGATAGGCCTTCCCTGTGCTGTACTGTTCTATGTTCTACTCGTATATCTTTTACATCCATACCATACTTGATTTGCATCATTGTATTTATATAAATATATATCATCCTTTATGACATTAACAATATTATTGCATCAGAGCAGTACTCTGCTTCAGAACTGAATTTTAGACTCAGCTCAAAACATTGCCACTATGGTGTAGCACTTAGTCGCACTGACCAGTGATGAGTTTCTGAAATGTCTATTTGCTGTAAATTATGAATTATTTATTTAAATGTTCACCATCCCTTATTCGCTATCATACATTTTAATATTGTTCCCCAATCAATGTTAGCCAATGCAATCATCTTTTCTAGGTAGTTGTTTTGTTCAGATTTGAGGCCTTTTTGGATTTGATTCAATCACTCTGAAAGGATATAAAATGATTTTAAATTAATAACATCAAATTTCACTTGCTCAATGATCACTGTTTATTTGATAGCTATTTTAGTTTTGTTGGTCTCAAGTAGAAATTAACCTCACAAAATATTTTGGTTAAGTTCCCATATCTACTCGTATATCCGCATGATATTTCTATTTTATCGAGATACATTTATTTGACTGCATTTCTGTATTAATGTATTTTACATCCATACCATACTTGATTTGCATCATTGTATTTACAAAAGCATCAAAATATACGTTTTATTCGATTCCAGGGCTTTTTAGTGTGACTGACAAAATAATGAAAAATATGAGTGACAACAAGCTGCCAACCACCATCTTGAGAATTGAAATAGAAAATGGCACAGGATGTATTACACTACTTATGAAACTTTCTAGGTTAATTTTATCTAGAGGCTTTGTAATTGCAAATATTTTATGTGTTGTGTACAAGAACACGACCCAAGTGTATCAACTGCAGTGACATAAAGAACGTCAGTGACAGAAAATAATCCGTCCCAGGTTAAATTACCTTAGTTTTCGTTAGTGTTGCAGCATAACTGTTCATTCAATCAATACAGCTTGTTTCCCAGAGTAACTGGCTCAAGATGAGAGGCAACTACAGGCATTTCCCTTCAGAAGTGCACTTACAGTATTATGTTGTGAGTTAGTGGTCATTTAGAGAGGCCTCTATTGGTCTCCAGAAAATAAACTAAGCAGAGGATAAAAATGACCTCTGCATCTGATCAGCATCCAGATATCTAAGTGATGTTCACCCATGGGCAAAACATAAATGTGAGGCCACAAAAAAAAACACAAGTAGCCCGCTGTACTTCATTCAATATGCTCAAGCGTAAAGAGTGGGCACTTATGAAAATGGGGTCAAGGAAAGAGCGTTCATGTCGCGGCCCTGTTTCCACCAATCTTTCCATCACCACGCGCAAGAAGCACAAGAAGCGACAAGACAGACACCATTGTATGCAGATGCCGAGAAGTGTGTTCAGCACAGACTGAACAACTTAGAATCTTGTGTGTGGACTCAATAAGAAGAAGACTTATGAAAATACCGGAGGATGACCAGCTTTTGTGGAGCAAAGTTCAAGTAACGGAAGGAATGGGATAAACTTAATAGAAATAATACAATCATTAGAAACCTGATCTGTTAACAAGAATAATGTATCATAATTAGCTAAAACAAAGCACAATTTGTTTTCATAGCCAATCATTGGATCACTGTTTCCCTTGTTATGTAATTTTGATGATATATGATTGAGGTTGTTATATTAAATATGTATGTGTTAGAACCTTAATACATGCAAATGAATCAGTTATTTGGGGGATTTGCCTGCTTAAGAGAATTATCAGTGTATTAACATAAAACACAGATATGACATTATGATTTTTGAAAGATTTTTTGCTGCATTATTGATACAATTTTTAAAACAGGGACGATAAGTAAGGTGCCTTCATGTCCTCTTGATCAGAGTCTGCTTCACTGAGAGATTATGGCAAATAACGAGAAAGATACAGGAAAAAAAATGCACAGAGACAGCTGTGGTCAGGCCGGGGGCTAGTGTAGTCATTACCGCAGAGATGGTGCCATGGGTTTTTACAAAAGAAAGGGTCACGATGATACAATGTCACCCAGCATGTGTGAAAGGGATAACATCTGGATCTATACTGTGCCTCAAAGGAAGTGAAGAAATGTAACCAAGGTTGTAATGATTTTTTAAATCCCCAATAAAGACTTTTCTTCTGCACTCTATTAGAAAGTTAGCCAGTTAGAAATAAATTAAATTACGAAGATATTACAGATGCATGCTGAGGAACAAAAGGAGTAGTGCATTAAAGAAGGATGACAAAAAGGTATCATGATCTGATATTTATACAACAGATGTCTCACCCAGGGACACAGCACTGCTGAAACAGCAGGAAGTCCCAGTATGTTCACTTTATACAGGATTTTCCTTTCTGCCAGATGCCTGTTTTTGTAAATTATGGGAAATCTCTAACACTGTGATTTACATATCAGTTTTAGTTAAATGCCCAGCAATGCATCGAGGATAACACCATTTTCTATATAAAATAACGCAATCCTTTCCCTGTCATCAAATATATTATTCAAAGCCACAAATTAAAAATGGTAATTTTTTAGTTTGTTCATTTACATTAATTCAAATAATTAAGCTATTGTTTTATTTTAGTTTAGTTTAAAGACACAGCATTGATCTACGACCTACAGCCCCCCTAATCCATATTGGCTATTGATCACCCATTCATGCAAGTTCGACATTATCCCACCTTCTCATCCACTCCCTACATATTTAGGGGCAAGTTTACAACAGCCAATTAATCTACTGACCCACACATTTTCTGGGATGTAGGAGGAAACCAGAGCACCCATGTCACAGGGGCAAAATGTAAACTCCATACAGATAGCACCTGAGGTCAGAATTTAACCTGGGTTTCTGGTGCTGTGAGGCAGCAGCTCTATTAGCTATGCAACTGCGCTGTCCTGACAAAAGTCAGGAAGTTAACATAGATGACAGCAGTACACTATCAATGTGGGCAAACTTTGGATGGAAAACTCATGAGAATCTCTCGTGCATCTCTGAATTGTTAATTTCTCCAAAGTACAGATATATCACACTACCCAGAATCACAAGTGTCCAAAATAAATGACAGGGGAACACAAAGCATAAAAAAAAATTGCTAACTTATTCGTGTCATTTAATCATGACTATCGGAGACTAATTCTTTACTTATGACAGTCTGTTGTTTGCAATATCTGGATCTTTTCTGATGTGAGAGTATGTCAGTTAACTGTTAGCAACAAGGCAGAATGGAAAATGCCATAAAAATCAATATGGTTGGTTTTTTCAACATTGCCAGTGACATGATTAACAACAAATGTATCCAGTGTGGCCTAAAGCAGGCTGAATTAATAGGCCTGAGACCTACTTTAACTGTACACCTATTCAAAGTTATCTCATATTCCAGTCCTCAATAACTCTTAATGATATTCAACCCTGCTGTTGTGATACCATTCAGACAATTTCAGTTTCATGATACTAAAGTGTTGAAATTGCCTCCTGCAATATTAGTGACAGGCACATTAACACTTTTGTATACAATTTCTCCTTTTACAATGTTAATATATGTGTTAAATAATTTGAAGAAAGTTGGTTAATGACTGCAGTAGTCTATGGAAATTAAGCAAATTATGTCATGACTTTCCTCTCGTGCATTTCCTGACTATAGCACTCTAAACATAGCATTACTGCTGGGAGCTTGCATTAAATGGCCTTAGTTACAAACAGCATGTCAGCTGTGATTCAGCTGGTAGTGATCTTGTTTGAGTCAAAAGGTTGAGGGCTCCACTCCCTCTCCTGAGGGATAAGCACATCAACGTGAACTGAGTTTCCATTGCAGTATCGAGGGAACGGGGCACTGTTGGAGAGGACATATTTCGGAAGAGACATTACTCCAAGGCTACGTCTGTCATCTTAAGTGGATATAAAAGATCTCAGAAGATCAAGGGTTATGTCCTTGGTTTTCTGGCTGATATTCACACCTTAATCAGCACACAAAAACGATCCATGAAGCCTATATTACCTTACTATCTGTGGGACGTTGCTGTGTGCAAATCATCTGCTATTTTTCACACTGCAGCATACCTCAAATAGTACAATAAGGAATAGGAATATTTTTCCCAATTATACTTCTTAGAGTATGTGGGCTTATAGTGGAGACTGTCTGCTGTTTTGCACCTGCAGACGCCAAACCTAAGGGGAGCTATAACACTCATGATGAAGTGTTGAAAAAGCAATGGCAGCAGGGGCCAGTGGCTCATAATCCTGGACTATCAATGTCTCACTGTTGACTTTAAAAAAAATGTAAAGTAAGATGCTCTCCACTGCATTTTGCAGCAATTGTACACTGAAGAAACATCATGACAATACCATGTGTTCTAATTTTAGTCACCAGTCTCCTGGACCTTATCAAAGGCTTTCTGAAAGTCTAGATGCACTACATCCACTGGCTCCACTTCATCGATTTTACTTGTCACATCCTCAAAAAATTCCAGAAGATTAGTCAAGCATGATTTTCCTTTCATAAATCCATGCTGACTAGGACTAATCCTTTTACTGCAATCAAAATGCCCCATTATTACCTCTTTAATAACTGACTCCAGCATCTTTCCCACCACCAAAGTCAGGCTAACTGGTCTGTAATTCCCCGTTTTCTCTCTTGCTCCTTTCTTGAAAAGTGGGATAACATTAGCTATCCTCCAATCCACAGGAACTGATCCTGAATCTATTGAACAATGGAAAATGATCACCAATGTGTCCACTAGTTCTAGAGCCACCTCCCTGAGGACCCTGGGATGCAGTCCATCAGGCCCCGGGGATTTATCATCCTTCAGTCCCATTAGCCTACCCAATACTATTTCTCGCCTAATGAAAATTTATTTTAGTTCCTCGACCCCCTTAGATCCTCTGTCCTCCAGTACTTCTTCCTTAGTGAAGATAGATCTGAAGTACCTATTCAACTCTTCTGCCATTTCCTTGTTCCCCATAATAATTGCACCCGTGTCTGCCTTCAAGAAGTATACCCACATTTGACTTTGTTACTCCTTTTCCCTTAACATATCTAAAGAAGCTTTTACTGTCCTTTATATTCCTGGTCAGCTTCCCTTCGAACTTCATCTTTTCAGCCCGTATTGCCCGTTTTGTTTCCTTCTGTTATCCTATGAAAGTTTTCCAATCCTCTGGCTTCCAGCTACTCTTTGCTGTGTTATACATCTTTTCTTTTAGTTTTATTCTATCCCTAACTTCTCTTGTCAGCCATGGTTGCCTCCTACTCCCTTTAGAATCTTCCTTTTTGGAATGAAATGATCCTGTGTCTTCCAGATTATGCCCAGAAATTTCTGCCATTGCTGTTCCACCATCATTCCTGCTAGTATCCCTTTCCAATCTACCTTGGCCAGCTCCTCTCTCATGCCTTCATAATCCCCTTTGTTCAGCTGCATCACTGCCATTTCCGATTTAACCTTCTCCTTCTCAAATTGCAGATTAAAACTAATCATATTATGATCACTACCTCCAAGCAATTCCATTACCTCGAGTTCTCTTATCAAGTTTGATTCATTGGACAACACTAAATCCAGAATTGCCTTTTCTCTGGTCAGCTCAATTACAAGGCACTCTACAAACTCTCTTTCTTGGAGTCCTGAACCAATCTGATTTTCCCAGTCTGCCTGCATATTGAAATCCCCCATCACCATAGTGGCATTACCTTTGTTGCATGCCAGTTTTAACTCCTGCTGTAACTTACACCCTACATCCGGGCTACTATTTGGGGGTCTGTAGATAACACCAATCAGTGTCTTCTTGCCATTGCAATTCCTCAACTCAATCCACAGTGACTCTACCTCGTCAGTCCCTATGTCTTCCCTCTCAAGGGACTGAACTCCATTCCCCCTCCCCCCCCCCCCCCCCCCCCCCCCCCCCCCCCCCACCTCTGCCCACCTGTCTTTCCTTTCTATAGGATATATAACCCTGAATATTAAGTTCCCAGACCTGATCCTCCTGCAGCCACGTTTCGGTAATCCCCACAATGTCATATCACCAACCTCTATCTGAGCCTCAAACTCATCTACTTTACTTCTTATACTTCGCGCATTCAAATACAGTACTTTTAATTCCTTACGCATCAATTCCTCACCATTCACATCGATCCTTTCTACACTTGGCCATACTTTCCTATCCCTTGAGCTTTCTTTTCCGTTAGTTCTGGGGTCATTAACTATCCCTTTACTCTCTTTCCCTTTAAATCCCATTTGACACCCCCCCCCCCCCCATTTAGATTAAAACCACCTGTGTCGCAGTGGCGGACCAGCCTGCCGGTCCCCCACCTGTTAAGGTGCACTCCGTCCCTTTTGTACAGTTCCCCCTTACTCCAAAACATACCCCAGTGGTCTAAGAAACTAAATCCCTGCCCCCTGCACCAGTTCCCCAGCCACACATTCAGGTCCATGATCTCCCTGCACCTGTTCTCGCCCAGCATGAGGAACTGGAAGCAAAACAGAGATAACCACCCTGGAGGTCCTGCTTTTCAGCATTTTTCCAAGCTCTCTAAAGTCACGCTTCAGAATATTCATCCCCTTCTTTCCGACATCGTTTGTGCCAACATGCACTACAACTTTGGGCTGTTCACCTTCGCCCTTGAGGATTTTCTGCACTCTGTTCGTGACATCCTGGATCCTGGCACGCGGGAGGCAGCACACCATCCTCGAATCCCGTCTGTTGCCGCAGAAACCCCTGTCCGTACCTCTCACAATGGAGTCTCCAACCACCACTGCGTTGCCTGATGTCGGCCTCCTTGGTTTTAGCTCAACAGCACTTTTTGCTTCGCAAGCCAGTGCACCGCTAGCTTGAGAGAGGTTCGCTTACACACTAATTTCCTAGCTATCAGATCATCGATTCAAATTTTGCAGAAACAAGGAACTGCAGATGCTGATTTACAAAAAAAAGGCACAAAATGCAGGAGGAACTCAGCGGGTGAGGCAGCATCTCTGGAGAGAAAGGATAAAAAGGGTCTGAAGGAAGGTCCTGACTGAAACATCACCTACACATGTTCTCCAGAGATGCTGCCTGACCCGTTGAGTTACTTCAGCACTTTGTGTCTAATTTTGAAGGTTGTGTGGACACTCTTCTTTGACCTCTGTTTTGGTGTGCCCTTTTCTGTAAGTTTCCCTTTTTTTTGTTGCCATTTTTGAGATTACTCCCCACTTTACCCTTATCTTAAACGATAGTTGACCTCTGAAATGAAAACAGCCCCTGCTAGCTGTGATAGGAATACATTTGGGAACATTCCTCGCCCTTTGAGAGATTGAGGATAAGATGCAATGCAACGATTGAAAGGAAAACAGCCTGAGGTAAGTTGCACAGAACCACTGTTATCCATTTATTTATGATCAAAGATTCCACCAGTGTTATCTCACCATGTTAGAGGAGAACTGCTTTTCCCATCTAAGCTGAATTCGATCTCTGAACATCAGGACTGGGCTCCCAATGTGCCATCTCACTGTATGAGCAGAAGAGTGGTTTGTAAATGCTAGTAGCTAAATTAACTCAAGTACAGTAAAAGTCACAGGGAAGACAACAGGTGTCAACAAGAAACCATTTAGGCCTTTTGCAAAGCTGCCTTTATTCATGTTCACAGCAGATTGCAGCTTCCTGAGGCAAAGCCTTGCTTCCAATAAAAAAAAACTTACAGTTTGAAATATGCAGTGAAGAGAAATAGAAATATCAAGATTAACAAATCAAATTATTTTTCAGTGCAGTGAATCCAATGAGCCGCTGCTGCCTGGGCAACTGAACACCTCAATTTAATCCACTCTGCCATTTGTATATACAGCTGTATTGGTCATCGGTGATAATTTACATTTAGTTCTATCAGTAGTTCAGATAATGCTATTGTTCTGGGGGATGTTTCATGTTATAGTGCACAAGTTCTGTCTGTGTGCAATTCCCTTCTTCAAGGGTGGCACAGCAGTATAGTTACTACCTTACAGCACCTGAGACCCTGGATCGATCCTGACAATGATCCTGTGCTTGTCTGTATGGAGTTTGTGCCTTCTCCCTGTGACCGCGTGGGTTTTCTCCAGGTGCCCCGGTTTCCTCCCACACTCCAAATACATACAGATTTGTAGGTTAATTAGCTTTGGCAAAATTGTAAATTGTCCCTAGTATGTAGGATAGTGTTAGTGTACAGGGTGGTCGCTGGTAGGTGCGGTGAATTGAAGGGCCTGATTCCGCATTGTATCTCTAAAATAAAGTCTAACGTAAAGTGGCTAAATGCAGGTTAGATACAAATCAATCCCAAACTATGGTAGAACAAGCTTAAGGGACTGAACTGCTTTCTCTTTACCCTACAGCACTGCTGTGGATTCTGAATTTCATAGTTCTTTTCAGAGATTTGAGTTAAAAAGTCATCAACAAATCAATTCATCATGCGCAGCAATTTAAAATTAAAATATTGGAAAACCACGCTGAATACTCTAATATAAATTTAGCACAACTGGATAAAAGCTGTAATCTCCCTTATTCAGCAAATGCAGCTATCTTATTTGTTTAAAGTTACATTCTGACAGGAATAAAGCTTACATTTTACATCAATGGTTGGTATGATAGGAAACTGGACAATGAGCAAGGAACATATAGTAAGTACAGAAACATTTACATGCCCATTCTTGGTTACGTGTGTGACCAAAAATATGGAAAAACTGTGGAATGCATCTCTTCTAATTCTGAAAGCATTACAGGTGTGTTGTTTTGTACTGTATATCTGATTCATATTTTTTTCGAAGTTTATCAAGTGAAATATTTGTGTTATGCTGACAATGTTTGTTTAGGGTCAGAGGTCATATGACTTGTCATATGTGTGACCTCACACGGAAGTATTTTTTTCATAACTCAGTTTTATCTTACTCTTGTGAATTTTAAAAAGCTAGAATGTTCATATCTTTAGCAGACATGCATTATAGTTCTGTAGGTAGGAAAACAGCAATGAATAAGATTAAACTCTTACAATAATTTTTAATGTATTACTTAATGTGATGCCATTTGGTAACGTGTGTGACATTTTGGTTCACATTCCAAGGAATGGCCCAACAACATTTTCAATTAGAACAAATAATTTATAAGCCATATAATTTGCTCATTTAGTAAACTAGGCTTTGAACTATGTTCATCCAGCTTTTTGTATATCCTATCTAAATCTGTTGAAAAGCCATCCTCATATCAGCCATTGTAACATAGTGGTTACGTTATTCAACAATTAATCCAGATGAAGACGTTCAAATCCCAGGAAGGAAGTTTGAAAACTTTGACTCAATTTAAAAAAAACCCATATGCTCTAAATCCTATGATGCCACGTGGACTCCACTCATCTACACATTAAAGACTACTTACAGTGGCCAAATAACCTACCTTAAAGACTCAGCAGGACATACATCAGTTGCAGAAATGGCTGATGGAATTTAATCTATGCAATTTAAACTGCTGCTCTTTTGGAGGTTGAGCGTAAGGGGAATCTGTACAGTTAATGACAAGATCCTTAACAGCATTGATGTACTGAGGGTCAAAGTCCGTAGCGCCCTGAAAGTGGCAACACAAAAGATAGAGTGGTAAAGAAAGTATATGCTATGCTTGCCCTCACCAGTTGAGGCACTGAGTTGAGAGTGAAGAAGTTACATTGCAGCAGTACAGGACTTTTGTTAGGCTGTAATTTGAGTGTTGTGTGCAGTTCTGGTTGCCTCAATGCCGGAGTAGACTATTTAGCCTCTCAAACATATTCTGATATTCAGTGACATCTGTTGTCTAACGCTATCTACCCACAGTGTGTCCATATTTCTTAATGCTTTATTTAAAATCCATCAAATTCAAAAATTACAATTGACCCAGCAATAATAGCTGTTTAT
Source organism: Okamejei kenojei (assembly GCA_035221665.1). Taxonomy (NCBI): domain Eukaryota; kingdom Metazoa; phylum Chordata; class Chondrichthyes; order Rajiformes; family Rajidae; genus Okamejei; species Okamejei kenojei. Next base: position 57,662,767 of record CM069139.1, on the reverse strand, counting down.
GAATAACAAACGTCTACCACTCCCTTTGGAGTATTCTTTTAATCCTCCAAGATAACGGCTCTTATTCCTGGAATCCCTAAGCACCATAAACTGCTTTTGTCCTAAAAGCCCTAATTTCAGTTCCAGTGATGTGCTGAGTAAGTACTTCATTGGAAGAAGTTTCATGAGTCATCTGAAATTGCAAACAAAGATTTTGCTTGTCCATTTGGGTGGTTCTTCAGGATTACCTTGGAATATATGACAATAACCCAGGAGTATTCTTCTTGAGTCAGAACTAAATTGGAGGCTATCAAGCTACTTACTGATTATCAGTTTGTAAAAATCTGACTGTATTCACATTTACTTCACCATTGGCCTTAATAACTATTGCAATATCAAAGGAAACTTGTTGGCTGTGAAGCATTCTGGGCCTTCCTGAATAATGCACTAATTTAATCATGGTCTTACGTGTGTTGCAAATTGATTCTATGTTTTTTTGCAGTCGATGGCACAGTTTTAAAATTGGCCAAGTATTTAGTGTCTAGCATGGAAATCTCCAGATTGCACCTTGAGGCCTCCAGAGTCTCTACATTGTTTGACTGACATCTGTGAATAGGCAGAAATATCCTTCATATACCGGAAAGTTCAAAGTCATGATCTTCGGCACCTCTGCAAACCATTTATCTCCATGGAATATGGCAGTTATTGATAACCTTGCTGTCATACTTCCTATTGGAATAAACTTAAGACCATTTAGAAACATCACAAAGACTGCCTACTTTCTTAGCAGCACTCCAACTCTCCTCGAGCTCATACCTGATGAAACCTTTCCACCATCCTTTGTTGCATGTACTCTTGGTTATACCAGCACCCTCTCAATTACCCTCCTTTATTAAACTCATCCAAAGCTCTTACATCCATGTACTGATTAACCAAGTCCCATTCACTCATGATTTCTGCACTCACTATCCACAAAGACTCAACACTCACTATCCACAAGCATCATCAACACCTTGAATTGATGCAGATGACATGTACTGTTGAAGTATTAATCAATGTCACAGGATGTCTTGCCACTTCATGTATCCACAGCAAGGTCCTGTCACAAGGAAGCAGTTTGGAACTGTTCAAGAAACAGTGATTTTCGACCTGGGAGTGATTTGATGTTTTCACTGACCAGAGAGAAGCCGGCTATGTACATATCACTGTTCCCAAAGAGCAACATTTCTACTTAGATTGCCACTGTCACTGGATGCATGGGATGAAGTCATTGAGCAGCTCGTGGTTCTTGAGACCAAAGGGATGCCACATGGACGGAGTGATTTTTTGTTTGAACAGTCACTGCTGCAGGAGCAGGTATTTGGCTGATACTGTTTAATCTCTATTAGGGCCCTCACACCTTCACAATTCATCTGACCACGTGCAGTTCTGACTCTGATGAAGAGAGTGAGAAAAACAGGGCTGACACTTCCAAGTTAAGATCTTTCTGTTGCAACTGTGGTTCTGGAGGTTGGTAGGCCATTACACCATTGTGTACCCAACCCTGTTGGCAGCTTCAAGACCTTGCCATCACCTCTCACAAGGGCACCGACTCACCTCACACAATGGTCCTCAAGCCGCATGCTCACCCACACCCCACAGCTTGCCAGCTCAGAATGCTCCATCAATTAAGTAAGCAGAAGCCTAGCACTAGCCCATGGAGATAAACAGCTCTCGGTGGATCATCAAGTGCATTTGTGTGGACTAAAGAAAATGACAACAGCATTCCAGGAGCCAAACTACACCCTCTCATTCTGACATGATGCCAGGACATCAAACTCATGTACATGTTGTCAAACAGGAAATATACTGGCGTCCTGAAGTTTAGGGGCAAATGTAATGATTTTTGATTGGATGCCACCGTGTCATTACTGAATCCTGAGCCACTAGCACATTTCAATTCCGTCCTACTTAGGGAAAAATATTCTTCATTGTGTTGAGGATCGTGACACCAGTGTGACAGCTGCTGGCATCACTGAAGATCCTACCAAGCTTCACCTAGAAAGGTTGCGGATGTCATGCCTGTCTGGTCAACATGCACAAGCTTAATCTTGATTGCTGCCTGACATTGAGTGATGTTTTCCTGCTGCAAATTATATTCTCAATACAGCAGGCCACATAATTGTGAAATAAGTAGATACACACCATACCGCTCACACCTTTCTGGCAATGATTGGATATGACGAGCTACGCCAGGTTTATTACTGTCTGAGGCATTTAGATCCCCTTTCGTTCCATTCTTACAACTTGGAGTCCGCTGCTGAAACAGACAAGAGACTGAGGAATATGTGGGAGATGACAAGGTGAGGTTGTGCAGTAAATTATTCCGTGAATGAGATTGTTCTGTGAACTGGCACAGATCTCATGTGCCAAAATTACTTTCTTCCAGGTTTAAGGAAATATCGTATATGATAACACTTCTTTTACACTTCTCATTCTCTGCCCTCAATGTTGTCGATTGAAGGTGACAAGAACAGGTGAATGAAGGATGATTGCTTGCAGAGGAAAGGAGGAAAAGATAATGATCGGGTGCAAAAGTTATGAGCTGTGTGAAATATTTTGCATCTCATGCTAATAGTTCATCAGTTCTATATTGATCAAAATGAATGTCGTCACCAAGGGATTTTTCATTGCTTGAAACAACTTTGATGAGAATGTAGGTGGTATGATTAGTAAGTCCGTAGATGACACCAAAATTGATGAATGCGGGGACAGTGAAAAATATTGCCTTAAATTACAATAGGATCCAGATCAACTGGAAAGTGAGGAAAAGAATAGCAAGCAAAATTTAACTTGGACAAGAACAAAGTGATAAGTTAATCCAGGACAGAACTTATGGCCCAGAACAGTGAATAACAGAGCCCTGGGGAGTACTGGAGAACAGCGAGAGCAGGAGATGCAAATACATAGTTCTCTTAAAGTGGTGACATGGTGATGAAGAAAGCATTTGTTCTGAAACGTCACCCATTCCTTCTCTCCAGAGATGCAGCCTGTCCTGCTGAGGTACTCCAGCATTTTGTGTCTACCAAAGCATATGGCATGCTTGCCTTCATCAGATGGGCCATTAAGTACTTGAATTGAAATATCATTAGCTGTACAAGACATTGGTGAGACCACACCTGAAAATTGTGTGCAATTCCGGTCATCATATAATAGGAAGGTTATGATTAAGTTAAATGGATTAAGTAAAAGAAGAGACGAGATAACCTGAGACAATATTTTTGCTGAGGATAGGGGAGCATAGGTTTAAAATGAGAGAAGAAAGATTTAAAGAGCACCTGAGGGCAGGTTTCCACAGAGATGGGGATGGGTGTACGGAATGAGCTGCCAGAGAAGTAGTAGAGGCAGGTACAGATACAATATTTAAAAGACATTTGGATTTGGACAGGTTCATGCATAGGAAAGGTTTATAGGTCAAATGCAGACAAATGGGATAGGCACAGGTGTTGGCATGGCCAAGTTGGGACAAAAGACTTGTTTCCGTACTGTATAACTCCATGACTTGATTAAACCCTCACTGCATTTCCATAGCCAGTGAATACCAATCTGCTTAAGGTGATATTATATATATTGATCTCAGCTGCCACAATTCTGACTATCCCACCACTGATGAGGACAGGCTAATATTTCAACAGTTTACACAGTAGTGTGCAATTCATCCAAAAATGTGTGTTTTATGTTGAGATCAAATTAATTGAAACTAGGTGTGGCTCATCAAGCACAAATTTGTAGAAATATACTTATGTTCTCAGAATTTAAGATTTTTTAGATACATTGTAAATAAATTTCATTTTCTTAAAGAGGAGGGAATGAGAGATTATAAATTCTAGTAGCAGAATTAGGTCATTCGGCCAGTCAAGTCTATTCCGCCATTCCATCATTGCTGATCTATCCTTCCCTCTCAACCCCATTCTCCTGCCTTCGCCCCATAACCCCTGACACACATTATTTTGTGATATCTGAGCTCTTCCAGCTGGACAATTGTTGATGTTAAGGAATGTGGTGTTGCACTCAGTTGCACTTGCAACTGCCGATTTTGTTTAGTTTTGCACTGTATTGTTTTATTCATTAATTAAACTTTTTTTTTGTTTATTATGCTATCTATAGAGTATTGTGTTTACAAACCGGTTTTGCTGCTGCAAATAAGAATTTAATTTTTCCCTTTTGGTACATGTGACAATAAAACACTCTTTACTCCCTTGTCTCTCTAGTGCGAGCGTGTAACTCAGTTTGTGTTGGTGATTCTTATTTAGCAGGTTCCTTAAGAAAACCATCTTTCAGCAAAGACTCCTACAGCCTGTGTCTCTCTTCTCTGCTCTGTTGTGAGATTAGGTGGCTGCTGTTTAGCACCTGTTGCTTCTCTTGTCCTCCTGGTTCCCTTGCTTTGCTGCTCGCCAGGCTCTGTCTCATGCCCCTCGGGCTCTGGGTCTTCCTCTGGCACCAGCTGCTACCTTGGATTGACCAGCTTGCGAAGCATGCAGCATACCAGCGTGAAATCTCCATACCTGATTAATGTACACCACAGAAAATACCAGACTGGTGCTGGTAATGGAATCTTAGTTTGAAACTACTATTGACTTTTAATTAAATGAAAACAGAAAATATTGGAAACACTCAGCAAGCCAGGCAGCATCTGCAGAAAGAGAAACTGACAAAGGGTCTCAGATCTGAAACATCAACTCTGTTTCTCTTTCTGCACATACGCCTGACCTGCTGCATGCTTTCTACCTTTTTTGTTTTTATTTCAGATTTCCCGTACCTGCATTTTTTTTGCAATATTCAAGGGTTTTTATTAACCCTTATTTTCATGGCTTTCATTATATCAGCATTCACCTGTTATGGTAGGACTGTGAACTGATGTGAATAGTCAGGGAAGTTGTGGGTAGCCCTTGCCATCCCTTCATCTTAGTCTCGCTGAGAATGAATCTGTCACGTGTGCTTACCCGAAACGTGGCACTGATCATGAGAAATTACTTCTGATGGCCACAAACATTTCAATATTAATGGAATTACTGCATGGGTTTACTCGTGGTGCACCAGTTTCCTCCCACATTCCAAAGACATGCAGGTTTGCAGGTTAATTGGGTTCTATAAATTGTCCCTTGTGTGTAGGATAGAACTAGTGTACGGTTAATCGTTGGTCAGTGCAGACTTGGTGGGCCAAAAGGCCTGTTTCCATGCTGTATCTCAAAACTGAACAAAACAAAACAAGCGTTGCACCTGTGAGGAAGTCATTTCTCAGTATTAGTAAAGTTTGTAATGAGGCAAATCTTGCTTTGGCCTTGAGATTACCAGCCACCCGTCCTTGGGTGGTCTGTTCAGAGGCCGATCTCCAACTCATCAGTGTGGCCCACAATGCAACAGACTTTGTCCTACCACTCCTCTCTTCCGGTTATCTCTACCCCCCCCTCCCCCCAACAAACAGTCTGAAAAAAGGTCCATCCTGAAATGTCATCTGTCCATGTTCTCTAGAGATGCTGCCTGACCAGATGAATTACTACAGCACCTTGTCTTTTTTTGTAAACCAGCATCTGCAATTCCTTGTTTTTATTTATAAAAATCAGAAAACATCATTAAAATCATGAATTACCTGTAAGCAAAATCTCTGAGTTTTGCTCACAGAGAGTGCAAATAATAAACATATAAGATTATTAAGGGTTGGACACGCTAGAGGCAGGAAACCTGTTCCCAATGTTGGGGGAAGTGCAGAACCAGGGTCCACAGTTTAGGAATAAGGGGTAAGCCATTTACGACGGAGATGAGGAAAAACCTATTCACACAGAGGGTTGTGAATCTGTGGAATTCTCTGCCTCAAAGGCAGTGGAGGCCAATTCTCTGGATGCTTTCAAGAGAGAGTTAGATGGAGCTCTTAAAGATAGCGGCTCAGGGGATATGGTGAGAAGGCATGAACGGGTTACTGAATGTGGATGATCAGCCATGATCACATTGAATGGCGGTGCTGGCTCGAAGGGCCGAATGGCCTACTCCTGCACCTATTGTCTATTGACTATAAAATCTCTAAAAATAAAATTTAGAACTAATCTCAAACTGCGAAAAGACACAAATGATTGGAAAGGAAAGCAAAAGTAATTTCTTCATTTTATCCAAAATATTAAAGCATTTGGAGGGAAAATTCAAATTTATAAATTGAAAATTCAGGCCAAACTTCAATTTATGGTCAAGAACATTGCATCATATAAAACGTAAAAAGCATGAGCTTTTTCAGCCTATCCTAAAAAAAAGGGGATGAAGCAATCAGTTACCTGATTCAAGTTTCTAATTTAAACCAAATCTCATGATTATTTTCAACTATATTAACAGAGTGAACTCATTACATTTCATAAAGTGACAGATGGGCAGAAGCATGAAACTTCAGCATCACAAAACAAAATTGATGCCATTAATTTGGTGGGTAGGCAGGAAGAACTACTGGGCCTTGGCTGTTTAGATGCGGAGATCAAATAATATATATACTAATGTAATAAAAAAAGAACTGCATTTGCTGGTTTATACCAAAGATACAGTCTGACGAAGGATCCTGACCCGAGACGTCACCTATCCATTTTCATGTGATGTGCATTCCTGACCTGTTGCATTACTCCAGCATGTTGTGTTTATCTTTAACATATATACAGTGGCTTGCAAAAGTATGCATACCCCTTGAACTTTTCCACATTTTGTCACATTACAACCACAAACGTAAATATATTTTATTGGGATTTTGTGTGATAGACCAACACAAAGTGGTGCATAATTGTGAAGTGGAAGGAAAATGATACATGGTTTTCAATTTTTTTTACAAATAAAAAACTGAAAAGTGTGGCGTGCAAAAGTATTCAGCCCCCTTTACTCTGATACCCCTAAATAAAATCCAGTGCAACCAATTGCCTTCAGAAGTCACCTAATTAGTAAATAGAGTCCACTTGTGTGTAATCTAATCTCAGTATAAATACAGCTGTTCTGTGAAGGCCTCAGAGGTTTGTTAGAGAACATTAGTGAACAAACAGCAACATGAAGTACAAGGAACACACCAGACAGGTCAGGCATAAAGTTCTGGAGAAGTTTAAAGCAGGGTTAGGTTATGAAAAAATATCCCAAGCTTTGAACATCTCACGGAGCACTGTTCAATCCATCATCCGAAAATGGAAAGAGTATGGCACAACTGTAAACTTACCAAGACATGGCCGTCCACCTAAACTGACAGGCCAGGCAAGGAGAGCATTGATCAGAGAAGCAACCAAGAGGCCCATGGTAACTCTGGAGGAGCTGCAGAGATCCACAGCTCAGGTGGGAGAATCTGTCCACAGGACAACGATTAGTCGTGCACTCCACAAATCGGGCCTTTATGGAAGAGTGGCAAGAAGAAAGCCATTGTTGAAACAAAGCCATAAGAAGTCCTGCTTGCAGTTTGCCACAAGCCATGTGGGGGACACAGCAAACATGTGGAGGAAGGTGCTCTGGTCTGATGAGACCAAAATTGAAGTTTTTGGCCTAAATGCAAAACGCTATGTGTGGTGGAAAACTAACACTGCACATCACCCTGAACATACCATCCCCACTGTGAAACATGGTGGTGGCAGCATCATGCTGTGGGGATGCTTTTCTTCAGCAGGGACAGGGAAGCTGGTCAGAGTTGATGGGAAGATGGATGGAGCCAAATACAGGGCAATCTTGGAAGAAAACCTGTTAGAGTCTGCAAAAGACTTGAAGACAGGGGCAGATGTTCACCTTCCAGCACGACAATGACCCTAAACATACAGCCAGAACTACAATGGAATGGTTTATATCAAAGCATATTCATGTGTTAGAGTGGCCCAGTCAAAGTCCAGACCTAAATCCAATTGAGAATCTCTGGCAAGACTTGAAAATTGCTGTTCACAGACGCTCTCCATCCAATCTGACTCAGCTTGAGCTATTTTGCAAAGAAAAATGGGCAAACATTTCAGTCTCTAGATGTGCAAAGCTGGTAGAGACATACCCCCAAAAGACTTGCAGCTGTAATTGCAGCGAAAGGTGGTTCTACAAAGTATTGACTCAGGGGGGCAGAATACTTTTTCATGCCACACTTTTCAGTTTTTTATTTGTAATAAAATTTGGAAACCATGTATCATTTTCCTTCCACTTCACAATTATGCAGCACTTTGTGTTGGTCTATCACATAAAATCCCAATAAAATACATTTACGTTTGTGGTTGTAACGTGACAAAATGTGGAAAAGTTCACGGGGTATGAATACTTTTGCAAGCCACTGTATATCCATCCGAGTTTGCTGATGATTTCATTGTAATTACACAGGATCCCAGTGAAACAACACTTGGAATGTTGCAGAGAGATTGGGATTCTGACCCAAGGAAGGATATGCTTATACTAGTGGGGATGCATCAAAGATATATTGGATTCAGTCCTGGGTTGCTTGGGGAGGTAACACGGTTTCACTATGGGGAGAGATTCAGAAAGCTGAACCCATGCTGTCTATCATTTAATTCTTCCAGGACGTGGTAGGTGTAAAGTTAATGTTTTGCCCGATTAAGAAATCTAAGATAAGGGGTTAGCCATTCTGTGCTGAAAAAAATGCTTCACCAAAAGACAGTGAGCGGACTGTGAAGGCTCACTTGCAAAGTATGTTCAAGACAGATTTTTTAATATAAGGAAATCAGGGGATTTGGAGTATGTGGGAGATGGTGGTGAGGTAAAGGGGCAGATACAAGCAAATGACATATTGCTTCAAGTTGTTAAGTCATAGAATCAGATAACATGAAACCAGGCTATTTGGTCAACTCACTCTTGCTGACAGAGATGCCCATCTGTGCTAGTCCCCTTTGCCTGCATTTGACCCATATACATCTAAATATTGCCTATCTATATACCAGTCCAAATATATTTTAAACATCTACATAATTAAAAGTCTCATCTTGACCACTTCCTGTTTGCACTGTGCTTTGATTTTAGAAAAAGTGCTACCACATATGGCTGTGATTTTATGGCCATCTTACTCAGAGTCCTCCTCCGCTGCGCAGACCCCAAGGATTTTTCCCATCGATAAAAAATAAAAGACTTATTAGTGTTTAAAAAATCTTGAGATTCTCTCTCCTGTCAATCATCGCCATGAAGGCCACGCCCCGTCTGGTGGGAGGTAGAGGGACTATAAAACCCAGAAGTGTGAGCGCGGCTCAGTCTGTCTGCAAGGTGGCGAGGGAGAGGTCACAACTCTCTGTCTGAGCTGGGAAACTACAGAACACTGTGTGTATGCAATATACTTGAATAAATAATTTGTTAGCCCTCAATGAAAATGAGTTGTTTGGCCTGCCCTGTGCTTGAAACTGCAATGGCAATGGAAATTAAGTGAAAATGCAATCAGCTGTTTGGCTTGAGCCTGCCCTGTGCTTGAAGGTGCAATGGCAATGGAAATGAAGTAAAAATGCAATCAGCTGTTTGGCTTGAACCTGCCCTGTGCTTGAGAGTGCAATGGCAATGGCAGTGAAGTGAAAATGCATTGAGCTATTTGGCTTGAGCCTGCCCTGTGCCTGAAAGTGCAATGGCAATGGAAATGAAGTAAAATGCAATCAGCTGTTTGGCTTGAGCCTGCCCTGTGCTTGAAACTGCAATGGCAATGGAAGTGAAATGAAAATGCAATGAGCTATTCAGCCTGCCCTGTGCTTGAAACTGCAATGCAATTGGAAATGAAATGAAATTAGATGTTTGGCCTGCCTGAAACCACTAATTTCGGCCCACAAGGCCCCTATTAGCCGAGAAACCAGTCCCTTTTGCCCAAAATGCTCGTATTAGCCCAGGAAGTATTTTGGCCCAAAAGGAAAAGTCCAGAAAAAGTGCCTTTCACTGAGATTTCACTCAGATTTTCTTTTAAAGAGCCCCTTCGGCCCATCAGGCCTGCACTAGCCCAGGTGTCCCTTTGGCCCATCAGTAAGTATTCCCCCTGCAACTATTAAACGTCACCCCAGTATTTTTCTCCCTCCCTTCATTTGCTCCCTGTGAGATCCAGGCCACGATAGACTTTCCTCCTTCATTGCTGTGATCTGCAGAAAAAGATGAAAAATGTCTAAAATTAATTCTCCACCCTCTCCCCCTTCTCTCTCAGAGAGACTCTCACCTGTTTCGGGCAGAATTCCTGGCAGTTTCTGAGCTATCAGCCCACCAGGCCTGAGTGACTGAGCTGCCAGCCCACCAGGCCTGCGTGACTGAGCTGCCAGAACAAGAATCCATTTGGCCCACAATGTCCATACTAGCCCTCTGGAAGCCAGTCCCTTCGGCCCACAACACCCATACTAGAGCTCCAGAACCCCCCCACCCCCACTGGCCAGCAATATTGGAATTGGTGGAGAGGTGGAATATTGCCTCGGGGGACCAGCCCTCCCGTGTGAACATGGGACTCAACGGGTCCCACTTAGTCTATTGCCATTATATTTGTGTGTGTTAGTGTCACAGAATAGCAAAACTGAGAATACAGTAGCTGATTAGGATTAAGATGAAGTACATGAACCAGAATGCATACATTTATAATTGACCATACATTCATTTTTTCTTCGTGGCAATTTATCCATTTAAGAAATGGTTACCTGGTGAGAAAATAGCCTTGGAATCTAGTTGGGTTGACAGACTACTTTTAAACCTTTCAAATCATGTCAAGGGACTCATCCTTGAAATACAGGGAGAAAATAGGTGACTCAACATTCAAAGTCAGGCCACTTCAGTCTATAGAGGAGGACTGGTCTCAAGGAAAAGTTCATTGCATAAGTTATGCCCTGAATAAGTTATGTACTAGAAAGCTGAAAAAAGCTAAGTTAGTCCACCATTACAAGAATAGTGTAATATGAATTATATTCCTTACATGTGTGGATAGAATTGAAGAAGGGAGAGTCAGCTTCATCTACAATTTCATACAATTACACATGAACTGTAAAATTAAGCAGCTTAACAGCTCAGATATGATGTGACGGAGCAGTGTTTTCAAAATATTTATCGATAAAACTAAAGAAGTCCACAAATTAAAGAACAAAAATCTAGTTCAGAGACTCATGTTTCTTTTGCCCCTGGGTTATGATAAAATATTGAGTAGAATCAGCTTACTCCTCATTGTAGGACATTCAGACTGCAGATGGAATGCAAATACTAATTAACATAGGGGAATATTTAAGACACTTTTTTTTTAACACGTGTATGCAAGGTTGGTTAAGTCATGAGAAGATTATAACTGAGAACGAAAATAGCACAGACAATGATTCATCACAGCCATTCTCAGAAGCAAAGCATCTTCAAGGAAGTTAAATACCTGGGCCACATGTCAATCTATCCAAAGGGCCAGGTTGTAATTAGTTTTATGCTGAGATTCAGTGATAGACTTAATTTCCATTTGTGCCTATAATAATTTATATTCTGTCAATTAATAACCTCTACCTAAGTGCCTATTGCAATTCTCAATGAGTAGTCTTGCAATTAGATTCATTGTTTTAACTGAGATGATATGAATAAAGTATCATTAGAATGCATCTCTGTGTCAAACATTATCTTTGATGAATCAGGCAAAAGTAAGTTAACTCATTCTACCCATGATGGTTCTGCAACTTCATACTGATTAATTTGGGTTAAAGGCTGATGGATTGGACAAGACAATTTGGAGGTGAGTTAAAAAGGCCATTTGAAAACACTGCGTGTCACTTGCAAAATATCACATTCTCATGGCTTGACATTTTTCCATGGTACAAACTTTGTTTTCTTTCTCTAAAATGAAAGATGCAAAACCATGTCCATATCTGAATTATTGTAGTCCTGCTCGTCCTCATCAGATTTAGCTAGACCTCAGCAAATCCCTAAGGAGTTTATCTTCCCCAGACAAAGATGTTTCTTGTACAAGAATCATCCTAAACATCAAAGTTTGCTGAGAGTTTCTTTTTTTCACTAACAATTATCTCCTTAGGCACTGCTACTACTTCTTGTGAAGGACTCCTTTGGCTGTACCCCTGAGAGGAACTCGAGGACATTTATGCTACCATGATAGGAAACATCTGAGAAGGAATTTGTCCCCTGACTCTAAATCTTGGCTCCTTTTGAAGTCAATGGAACTGAATTCAGAAATCAGCATACCGTGCTTAGACGGTACTCAATTGTATATTTAACGCTGCTGATTCAAGGAACAAGTTGTTCAGACCTGTCATTCGGGGTTTACTGTTTTGTACTTGCCAGTGAAACATTATATCCCCCTACACCTTTCCCTACCGTTACTCTAAAACTCTTTCTGACTAGTGTTACCTATTAGCTATGGCCTAAGCTTGTCTCATCCATTCGACCTAACATCGTCTCCGTCAACATTGTTCTTACTAAATTGTTCTTTTCAGTCTTTGACAGAGTTATCCCCGATATCCTTCCCTACAGCTTAAACATTGTTGCCTAACAATTGGCTTGCCCTTTCCTCATATACTCACCCCTAATAATAGCCAAAGCATTTCTTACCTTTAGGAAAACCCTGGGAATCATCTATAACTTTTCCTCTTAGATAAGCATGCACTGCCCCTTACTAACAACGTGGTTTTCAAATTTATTTGTGAGATGTAGACATCCAATCACATATGAATGCATATTTCCTTCTCCGAAGGACATTAATAAAACCCAGATATACACGAAATGCTGGAGTAACTCAGCAGGACTGGCAGCATCTCTGGAGAGAAGGAATGGGTGATGTTTTGGGTGGAGACCCTTCCTCAGACTGATGTCAGGGGAGTGGGAGATACATAGATAAGGAAGGTGTAAAAATAGGACAAAGGGAATGGAGATCAAGGAAAATGTAGAATAGATCATTGTTAGCTGGGAGAAGATAATAACAACAAAGCAAGGGTTACTTGAAATTAGAAACGTTAATGTTCAGACCACTGGGGTGTAAGCTGCCCAAGCAAAATATGAGGTGCTGTTCCTCCAATTTGAGCTGGGCCTCACTCTTGCAATGGAGGAGGCCCAGGACAGAAAGGTCAGTGTGGGAATGAAAGTGGGAGTTAAAGCATTTAGCAATCGGGAGATCAGGTTGGTTTAGGCGGACTGAGCGGAGATGTTCAACAAAACGATCGCAGATCCTGCCCTTGGTTTCACCAATATATAGGAGTCCACACCTGGAACAGCGGATACAGTAGATGAGGTTGGAGGAGGTGCAAGTGAACCTCTACCTCACCTGATAACACTGTTGGGGGAATAAACCCCATATGTGTTTTACAGCAGTCTGGAAGATTTATAATTATCATGAATTAATCTAACTTTTACTTTTAGATTGAAACAAAAATTCAAAGCTACCATGGTGGGATTTCAATTCATGTCTCAGGATCAACACTCTGGAACTTTGGCCTCCGGTAACTTAGTAAAAACAAGGAACTGCCAATGCAGGTTCTGTCCTGGGCCTCTTCCAAAGGGCGCAAAGTGCTGGAGTAACACAGTGGGACATGCAGTTTCTCTGGAGAACATGGAATGGTGACGTTTCAGGTTAAGATCCTTTTTCAGACACAGTCATTTACTCATTCCACCACTGAATGTACCACATAGTTTCTATTGCCAATGTGCCAAACATATCTTTCCACAGCGCAATGCCTTCATTCTCTCTAAATTCCAGCTTTGGGTGAGTCATAACCTATGCAAGAGCAAAGCCATTGCCTTTAGTCTCTGTCTAATTTCATTCTGCCTATGGTCCCATGCAGAATCAGATTGATCCCAATGCTCAGCCTTCAACTTAAACAGAGGTGGTTGCAGATTCCATACCTCACTATCACAAATATATATTTTCTACGGTGACTTGTCAGGTCAGGACCCTTCTTCAGATTCAACATGGATAGGTGATGTTTTGGGTCGGGACCCTTAATATGGATAGGTGATGTTTCGCGTTGGGACCCTGTTAAAGGGTTCTTACCCAAAACATCATCTATCCATGTTCTCCAGTGATGCTGCCTGACCCACTGAGTTACTCCAGCATTTTACAAGCCTCGATGACAGCAGAAATAAAGCAAAATATTGCAAATGCTGAAAACCTGAAATAAAAAGAGGGAACACTGGAAATATCAGGTTAGAGAGCATCAATGGAGACAGCAACAAAGTAAATGAACATTTTGATCAGATTATTGAGTTACTTACCTGAAATGTTAACTCTGTTTCACTCACCTTGGATAATGCCTGCACTGCCGAGTATTTCCGACATTCGGTTTATTTGATTTCTCATGGCTTATCAGAGAATAAAGAAGTTACGGGAAATGCCAGGGAAACAATGAGTGCATAATCTGTTCCGGTTGTCCACATTTGTTCATTGTGGTGGCCTTTTCTATTGATTTATGCCCTGAACTGGTAAGAGTCCAGCCACATAATAGAAGTGGAAAGCTTGTTCCTGTTTCTGGCAATTTTCCAAATGTTAATTGTCAAAATCACTAGTCCTATAGAAGAGTGCAGCAGTGACCTGCTTGTATTCACTAAAGGTTGGGAGATATGATATAAATCTCCCAGGGATGTCTGGAGGGAACATGCCACACAAATTCTCTAAAGCAGCTGTCACCTTCAAAGATACGGGAAAAGCTGTTCATGTGCTGGAACAGAGGTGCAAAGTTTGACTTCAGGGCTGTCCATTGCCCTGTCTTCGCATCCACCAGGAGTCATCAACTACAGGCAGCTACATTGAGATAGTTCCTAGAATGAGAATGTTTCTCTCTACACATGATAGTGTGACAGCAAGTCCAAATGCCACAACTAAAATACAAATATATACATAGCTGCATGATGTACCTTTCTTGATCACACAACTGCAGGATCCACAATTTACCCGAAGGTATTAATAGTTTTATGCAAAAGTAACCCCCACCCCCATTCAACCAATGACACAAATATTCGCACATAAGTTGCAGTAGCATACTGTTAATTCACTCTCCTTGTGCAATACACATATCACTATGATATGTAAGTGATCATAGAAGCTGCTTAAATATAATTGCCCACTGACAGTTTTAATTGTTATGACATAGAGGAAGAACAGGGAAAGCACCTCTTCTGACAAGGATCGGTGGAGAAGGAAAGAATCTCTCTGGCAGTGTCCTTTGAACGTGAATAATTAAGCTCTTTGGTGTGGTCTAGGCTGCGCTATCGTAAGTCTTCAATCAGCCTTACACACAGGCAATGCAACGAATCCAAGCAATTCCAAATCACTTTGAAACATAGGGGTGAGTTTCTCCAGATTACCCTTCATAATGTTGGCAGCAGGCCCATTGTGCTTGTTAAATTGGCACTGCTCATCAGACTCCCTCCCCCTCCCCACCCTAGTTGTCCTACCAGTTCCACTGTTCACATTCTTGTATCCCTCACGTTGGCACATCTTTCCCAGTCAACAATGGGGCATTTTGGACTCCACCTTTCCTGATGTCATCTTTTGCCGGCTATGATTTGTTCTGGCCTTTTCTCGCTCACTTTAACCATAAAGACATCTTGCCTCTTGTGAAGCGGCCATGGTGAAATCGCTGTCAACAGCTCAGCTAAGTTTCCTATGCCCTGGCAGTCTCGAGGAGGCTCTGAAATAAGTAAAGTAATATCAGTCTGAAGAAGGGTCCCGACCCAAAGCTTCACCTACCATTGTTCTCCAGTGATGCGGCCTGACCCGCTGAATTACTCCAGCATTTTGTGTCGTTTCTTAGTAAATCAGCATCTGCAGTCCTTGTTTCTAAAACTTGAATCACTTTCTGCATTAGGTAGATGAGCGTTTTGTTGGACTTGTGGAAGTTCACATTTTTATTTCAGTAATCTCAGAAAAAGTGCCGAGTTGGAATTAGCCTTCTTCGATGTAACCCCAAGAAACCTTGATATTCAATTAAGAAATAATTACATTAATAATGCATCTCTCAAAATTTAGTGAAGGTAGCAAAGATGTAACTAAAGAGAACCAGGACTTAATATTCCAATTGGGCCTCATTATTAATATCTGTCAACCTTGAAGTGGGGACTGACCTGTCTCATATTAATCTGATCAGATTGTATCAGAAATAAAGCAAAATATTGCAAATGCTGAAAACCTGTATCATTAATATATCAGCTCAAATTAAGTCTGGTTTTGAAATTCACTGTAAATGAAAGGAGGACAAAATTGCATCTAACTAGCTCTTTACAAATTTACATTTTTTATACATGTTTTTTCAATTAACTGATATCTAATCTTGAACAAAAACAACTCATATTTCTTGGTTGGAGGAGTAGAGGCATTGTGGAATGATGTGACTATGAAATGCATGGTTCACCTCCCCACACCTGAGCATTCTCTCTAAAGGTCATTTAAACATTTTGACAAGGAGAAAGTTAAGAAAAGATAGTGGACTGTTATTATCATAGTTCATCAAATAACTGTCACATTTCTGCATCTAGTTTTTTTACTGATCTTATTTTCAGTCCCAAAGTTAAATGCCGTGTTGGAACACAGCCACAGTAAATTCTGCTTAAATGTATGCATTTTACACAGTCACTAATAGTTGACTATCCATTCCTTTTCCAGAAAATGTATGTGAAGGAATATTCAGTTTGAGAGATCTATTTTCCTAATAGACAATAGACAATAGACAATATACAATAGGTGCAGGAGTAGGCCATTCGGCCCTTCGAGCCAGCACCGCCATTCAATGTGATCAAGGCTGATCATCCCCAATCAGTACCCCGTTCCTGCCTTCTCCCCATATCCCCTGACCGCTATTTTTAAGCGCCCTATCTAGCTCTCTCTTGAAAGCATCCAGAGAACCAGCCTCCACCGCCCTCTGAGGCAGAGAATTCCACAGACTCACCACTCTCTGTGAAAGTGTTTCCTCAACTCCGTTCTAAATGGCTTACTCCTTATTCTTAAACTGTGGCCCATGGTTCTGGACTCCCCCAACATCGGGAACATGTTTCCTGCCTCTAGCGTGTCCAAACCCTTAACAATCTTATATGTTTCAATGATACCCCTCTCATCCTTCTAAACTCCAGAGTGTACAAGCCCAGATGCTCCATACTCTCAGCATATTTGTTCCCACCATCCCAGGAATTAACCTTGTAAACCTACGCTGCACTCCCTCAATAGCAAGAATGTCCTTCCTCAAATTAGGGGACCAAAACTGTACACAATACTCCAGGTGTGGTCTCACTGGGGCTCTGTACAACTGCAGAAGGACCTCTTTGCTCCTATATCCGATTCCTCTTGTTATAAAGGTCAACATGCCATTCGCTTTCTTCACTGCCTGCTGTACCTGCATGCTTACTTTCATAGACAGATGTACAAGGACCCCCAGATCCCATTGTACTTCCCCTTTACCCAAATTGACGCCATTTAGATAGTAATCTGCCTTCATGTTTTTGCTACCAATGTGGATAACCTCACATTTATCCGCATTAAACTTCATCTGCCATGCATCTGCTCACTCCCCCAACCTGTCCAAGTCACCCTGCACTCTCATAGCATCCTCCTCACAGTTCACACTGTCACCCAGCTTTGTGTCATCTGCAAATTTGCTAATGTTACTTTGAATCCCCTCATCCAAATCTTTGATGTATATTGTAAATAGCTGCGGTCCCAGCACCGAGCCTTGCGGTACCCCACTCGTCACTGCCTGCCATTCTGAAAGGGACCCGTTAATTCCTTCTCTTTTTTTCCTGTCTGCCAACCAATTTTCTATCCATGTCAGCACTCTACCCCCGGTAATATCAGATTCATTGCAAAGAAGCAGCAAGATTAGAATAATTGACATAATCAAATCATAAAAAAAGACAAGAATAATGGTTTAGATTTCACCTCCATGTTGTTCTGCTAATCTCACTATAGAACTCCATTTACATGTTCCCAAGAAGGCACACCACCGCCTCAACTTCCCGAGGAGACCAAGGAAATTCGGCATATCTCCAGTGACCTTTACAAACTTCTACAAAGGCACCATAGAAAGTACACCATCGGGTTGCATCACAGCTTTTTGAGAACAGGGGACCTTTTGGTCCCCTAATTTGAGGAAGGACATTCTTGCTATTGACGGAGTGCAGCGTAGGTTTACAAGGTTAATTCCCGGGATGGCGGGGCTGTCATATGCTGAGAATGGAGCAGCTGGGCTTGTACACTCTGGAGTTTAGAAGGATGAGAGGGGATCTTATTGAAACATATAAGATTGTTAAGGGTTTGGACATGCTCGAGGCAGGAAACATGTTCCCGATCTTGGGGGTCCAGAACTAGGGGCCACATTTTAAGAATAAGGAGCAAGCCATTAGAACGGAGATAAGGAAACACTTTTACTCACAGAGAGTGGTGAGTCTGTGAAATTCTCTGGCTCAGAGGGCTGTGGAGGGGGGTTCTCTGTATGCTTTCAAGGGAGAGCTAGATAGGACTCTTAAAAATAGCGGGGTCAGGGGATATGGGGGGAAGGCAGGAACAGGGTACTGATTGGGGATGATCAGCCACGATCACATTGAATGGCGGTGCTGGCTCAAAGGGCCGAATGGCCTACACCTGCACCTATTGTCTATTGTATAGCTCAGCTGAAGACCGCAAGAAATTTCAGAGGGTTATTAGATGTTGCCCAGTACATCCCAAAGACCAGATATCCCACCATTGACTCCATCCACACTTCACACTGCTTTGGAAAAGCAGCCTATATAATCAAAGACTTCACCCATCCCTGTCATTCCTTCTTGTCTCTGCTCCCAATTGGCAGAAGTACAAAAGCTTGAAAGCACGCACCGCCAGACTTAGGAACAGCTTATTTTCTTTTGTTATCAGGCTTCCGAACTGTTCTTCCTTAAGCAAGGATTCTGTTTGATTCATCTCCACCCACTGAGGACATTCGACTATGTCTAAGGAACTGATGCAATGCAATGCGCTACAATGCTTAGAACTATATTCTGCACTCTGCATCTTCTCCTCTGGTATATCTATATATTATTGTATCGATATATGATATGTATGATCTTAGATAGCATGCAAAATAAAGTTCTTCACTCTATCTTGGTATATGTGACCATAATAAACCTAAATCTATTCAGTTTATGGATTTGCTGTTCTATATTGATATCTATTGGAAGACTGTGTAGAATATAAATGGTATATTTTAATTATCAAATTGAACCAGCACAATACTTGAACAGAAAATTGGATGAATGGTGGATGAAAATCTCATAGAATTTTCCAAACACTAACTTCATTTGTGTTTATTAATTGGATATAACTGATTAGCAAATGGATTTAAAGAAAAAGTCTAACATTTATTTTCAAATTCATTAATTAAAGGTAGGTATTGTACCAAATGTTTTTCAAATGCATTTTGACATTTTCAAATAAAATCTCTTTGTATATTAAAAGTATCCTGTGCTGGATATTTTTTAATTAGATGTGAGGTCTGGAGAGAGGATTACAAGGAGAATATTAGGAAAAGATTGGAAAGGAAGATTGTGGGTGCGATTTGGGTGTGAGTCCTGGACAGGTAGTAAGCAAGGAGATTGAAGCCAGTGGGATTGAAGGGACAAGGAGAAGTTTAGTGAGGAGATCAGGGTGTCAGTAGAAAATTGGGATCTGGGAATGGTGCAAGTCAAAGAGAAATCCAGATATGACCAGGCAGTTAAGACTGGTTACGGGATGGGGAGAAGTGGTGGTTCAATCACAACCAATGGGAATGAGAACATTCCATGCCTTTCTACCAACTTTGGAGTAGTTTTTGAACCTCCTTCAAATCCCTGTTTAAGATCAGCTTCTATATTCAAAACATTTGCAGTTTGTGAACCATATGAAGGCAGTTATAAACTAGAAGGTAGACACAAAATGGAGCAATTCAGAGGGTGAGGCAGCATCTCTGGAATGGGCGATGTTTCGGGTCTACACCCTTCTTCAGACTGCATCGGCCTTTCCATTACTCCAGAGATGCTGCCTCACCCGCTGAGTTATTCCAGCATTTTGTGTCGACCTTTGATTTTACCAGCATCTGCAGTTCTTTCTTACAGTTATAAACTATACTGGTGACATCAATTGTGGACTGTATGGTAATTGCATTGCATCTGCCCATCTACCTCCAAGTATTCCCACAGACAATGTGGATCAAAGAAAGTAGTCGGGCATGTTGAGCAATATGGCTTTACTTATAATTCACTTACATAGAATGTTAAACCATTCCACTCATTGTCAGGATCTCCAGGCTATGGTGAAAAGAAGGTCATGGACCCATTTTACAATGACTTGGGTATTTGAGTTCTTCCTGGCATCTACTAAACACTGGTGTAGGAAAGAACTGCAGATGCTGGCTTAACTGCGAAGGTGGACACAAAAAGCTGCAATAACTCAGCAGGTCAGGCAGCACCTCTGGAGAGAATGATGGTGACATTTTGGGTCAAGATCGTTCTTCAGAGTAAACACCGGTCATGGGTAAACATGAAAAATGAAACAAATTGATATCTATTGGGGTGAATAATAAACCAGCCAAATTATTTCAGAAATGCTTAATTGGATCTGATTATTTAGATTGTGAGATATTCAACTGAAAATCAAGAGTTTACATTCAAATCTCACATCCATTTGCTCATCAATATTTGATTATGTGTTGGTTTATGATAAAATAAAAGTTAACCTGTGGGGATCAATTGTAACTATTTGGACTGGGCATAAAATAGTGAACTACAAAAGAAATGTTGGAATAGTTCTAAGCAGACACTCAATTTGCTTCTATTCTTTTTTCAGTTGATGCATAGCATTAAAATAAATTAGCAATCTGTGGGAGACTTACATTCATAGGTGGAGACTGAAGATGCAGGAATATTGACCAAAAATACAAACTACCAGAGGTACCGAGCAGGCCAGACAGCATCTATGGAGGGAAATAGACAGATAACACTTCATGTTGAGACACTTCTTCAAGACTGGAGTGGAGGGGAGATAGCTGGAGAAAAGAGGTGAGGGAAAGAACTGGCAAGTGGTAGGTGGATCAAGGGATGAGGGTTCATTGGTAAATGAGTCTGGTGGGGAAAGATAGGGTGGAGATAGTCACAAAGAATGCACATGGTAAGTGAAGAAGGGTCTTCACTGCAGTTGAGGAATCTGAAAAGAAAGGAAAGTGAGGAGTAAAATGCAATTCAGTCCTTTGTCTTCTCCACTTACGATCTTTAGCCTTTGTGATTATCCCTGCATTCCTCTCCCTATCACACTCAATAGCCAATTAACCTCTCCTTACTTGGATCCACTGTCACATGCCAGTTCTACGCCTATCCCTTCCCCTTGCCTCTTTCCACTAGCTATCTCATGTTCACTCCAAGTCTTGAAGAAAGGTCCTGACCCAAAATGCTGTACGGTCAATTCCCTCCACAGATGCTGACTGATGCACTGAAGAACTTCTTCCAGCAGTTTGTTTTTCAGATGTGTAAGTACTTAATTTGTAATTGGTTGGCAACCATAGGCAAATGATGAAGCAGGCACTGACCAAACTCAATTGGAGCATATCTGTAGAACCATGCACAGAACATACATAAATAGCTATTTTTGATTTAACTTTCAGCATTGTCATTTTTGCAGTGTGTCTGTACATGTATATGCAGAAAGCCATGTGTATTTTAAAATACACTATCATGTTGACACACAAAAAAAAATCCCATTATCATTCAATAACAGCCAAGGTTGCAATGACATTCATAGGTTGCATATTAAGCTTGGCATATGGATACTATGTCAAGTACAATTGTCTATTATAAATAGAACAGTATTGTTATTTTCCCTCCTGAGCAGAGTCAGCCAGCGACATTTTGGCATTATTTTAATACATTCCCTTCAATATCTGGGGCTTGTTTGACATATATGTAAGCATGGTTGCTATCGTGATACACAGGGAATTGCCAGGAACCAAATTAAGTGGAGGTCAGACATACGTAAGGAGAAAATATGAAATGGATTTGGAAATCTGTATTTTTGAATAGTGCACCATAATATAGAGAATAAAAATATGACAAATCCAATGTATTATTTACACATTTTTACCAAACAAAATACAGGTTTATCCACAGAAATTTAGCAGATTATAAGCAAATTACGCATGCTGTTCATTAATCCACATAAAATTGTTCAATTTCCCAGTGACATGCTGACCAAGATTTACAATTGTCGTGATGGTACAGTCATGTTTTGTGCAGGGGTTGCAGATAGTAAAACTATAAAAACAAGCTAGTTAGAAAAACTGATACGAAGCTGCACAACACGACTGTGATAAAACAGTATCGCTAGTACATCTGTTACTAGCACATCACCGAACAATGAACATCCAGAGTCAGCGAAGGTCAATATGTGCATAGCAGTTGCATGTAATTCAATCCATGCTTCTGCATAATTCAGATACTCCACTATATATTTTTTAATCTATCACAAATCTTAAACCACCTTCCAAGCCTATTTCTATGCTCTTATTAAAAAAAGTGGGGAAATGTTCAATTGGTCACTTGAAAAGATTTAGCCCTAACCTCACAAACACAACTTCTATTAATCCCTTGTTTAATTTGATTTATAGTTTAGTTCATTATCCTTTTTATATTAGTAATTATTTCTAAAATACTAGAGAGCCACCTTATTCCAGAGTTCTAAGCATTTGATTTAAGGCCAGACTGCACAAAATCATGAGGTTCATAATGCTGGACTCTGTCTTTCTGAGGTCTGACATTTCAAAATATTTATTGCTCTTCTGCATTACTGCATTCCTTATAGATCTTAAGGTGATTGGTGGTTTTAAACCATAGTGCAATTAATAAAATCTGCAATCGTTCATTTTTATTATTTATCCATGCTGCATATTAAAAGAGCCAATTCTCTGTCTACATTAAGATAAGGAAGTCAGTTCAAGAGCTTGTCTGATGCATAATAAACAGATAATTTTCAGATGTAGACCTCCCTTGCTGCATTCGGTCTGAAGCTGTTCCAACCGAAAGCACAGATTCTTTAATATTTTATTGATCAGATCTAAACCTTCTGCCCAAAGTGGCAATTAAATTTCAATTAAACTGACTGAATGCATCATATTAAATTTCAGCGCTTTACGAGCTATCAGATAATGCTGCAGGACAAATCTTCAGTATGATCACACACTTTTCAAATTATATTATCCTGTTCATTCACAATAAAAATGACAGTTTTAGGTATACTTTCAATATTTCTTGAGTATAAACCCTCTAATGAACACATTTTACAGTCTTTAAATCAATTATTATTAGATATTTTAATAAAGGGAATTGAGCACTTTGTTTTATACACTGCAGAGAAGTTATTATAATATTACACTGTCTGCGTGTACTGGACAGTAATGGCGACACATTGAATAGATTTTTCAATGGCTTAAAGTAATTTTCTAAATTTAATTAGTGGGCAAAATAAAGGGATTTACATATTCAACATAACTTTTTTTTTCATTAATGGAACTTTATCATGGTGTATTAAGGGACATTTTGTTTTTCATTTCCTAATGATTACAAATGAAACAGATTACTACACGTTCATTTGTTATTAAGAATAAATTCTAATCTGCTTTGTGTTCAGAATGTTGCATAGCAATTAACTATTGTATGTTAAGCGCAGGTGCAAAGGACAATAGTATAAACCTCCATACAGCATAGAAGGTTATGAGAATTTCAAATATTAAGATGGTGTGAAATAAATGTGCTGATAAATTATTGCATCCATTGTTTCTTAAGAAAATACTTTTTCTTGTGCCCTCTTCACTCTATTTCTTTGTGCCTGGGTGTCTCTTGTATCCTTTCATCCTTGTTTCAATGACTTCATCATACATTTGCTGCTTCTTTTTTGTAATATTGCCACTGAAAAACCATATCAAGCAAACTCCCGAATCTGCAGTGAGTAATTTAGTACCTATAGGCAATCGCAATTTCAGGGCTCACTGCTTGTTTTTCTAAAATGTACTTTAGGAATTAGTTACTCCAACCACAAATCAGTTGAATTTATGCACAGTTGTAACACAGTTTATGGCCTCATGGTACATTGCTTCAAAAACAGCAGATGTGAAATTATGATAAATATAATGAAGGTTTTTGCCTGATCTAGTGAAGTAGAGAGAGATCTGGAGCGTGTTTACCTATCCCATACAGTACATTTAATGTCTTAGTCAGGTCTCCTGACAACAGCTGATTAATGTCCTCATCTCTTTTATTAAAGATAAGAGTAGCACTGCAGTCAGGAGATAGAAAGCACACCATAAATCTTCGTAAAATGAGCAGTCAAATAATCACTCATCAGAAATGAAATCTACATATATTAACACTAACACCCAGTCTTCCATGTGCATAACCGTTAAAAAAACATAAAGAGAGTACATTCTGTAAATTTTCATTTTTCACAAGGACTATTCGGTTAATGTTAGAGTTCTCGTAACCTGGATGCAGAGAATTCACCATTTAAATGCATATTTGAAAGGACCAGATGCCCTGTCATTACGTTAAGAGCATTGAGCAGGCAACAATTAAGCGATTCAGTGGAAAGACATAATGCTGATCTATGCTAGCAATTAATCACAGAATACATTAGACAGTGATGGGTGACCTACAAATTTTTGACAAAATAATTTTTCATCATGTTGCCGATTTCTTAGCTTAATATGCCTGCAAGGCACAAAGTCCAAACCTGTCATTTATTCCATCTCTCCTTGACAGGCGGCAACCTGTCTTCCAGACAAAATGAACATTATCTGTGCTAGCTAGACATTTAGTGCAGGGCTTAGCTTATGACTAATGATAATAGGCAAGCAGATATGTTTGAATCTGGAATAATGTTCTCTTTGTTAGGGAAATTTTTTAAAAAAGGAAAGAAATAGGTTTATTGTCTCCAGAATTAAACATAATAAGCTACCTTTAGGAACACAGTAACACTATTATGTACCCATTTTATATTATTTAACTATATCTGCTGAGCCAAATTTCCAAAAAATTCATGGACATAATTTTTTGTGGTGCAGTATTGTGCATAATTACAAATTATTTTTAATTTTAGCACATTTTTCGCTATGTAATAAATTCTCATCATTTACATTTTCTCCAGTAAAATACACCATTTTTCAGCAATGGTACCATTTTAAGTCAAGTCAATGAATGTGTGATGTATTATGCTGAAACAATATTTGAAAAAGTTTGACATATGATGGAATTTTCAGTCCTTGGCGTTTCCAAGACTTCCTCATGTACGCTCTACCTTTCCTCACCTAACCCCACCAAACAACTGCAGAATGAATTTAGATGTCCATTTAATGCCACCAATGAAAGAGCTAAAAAAAACAATAAACTTTGAATTAAAAGAAATTTAGTTTTGACAGATATTCAAATGTGAAGGGAGGTTGAAATGAGTGCTAATGCAATTTAATCACAAAACTTCAGTCAGTAGAGTGGAAAATGAGCATTGGGCCAGTGACTGCTATTGTCGATTACTTTAAAATTTGATCTTCTTAACTTTTCAAAACCAACATTTATTCCACATTTATCTCTGTTGTATTATTCAGTTTATATTATATTTATTCAGTCCCCTTACCTTCATGAGCATATGAATCGGTCATCACAGAAGCTTTCATCCATGTGTTCTATCATTAGCAGATTCATTACAATCTGGCATCCAGAGTCCACTTATCTGGAACAAGTACAGGCACTTTCAATTAATGAAACAGCAATGTGCTACCTGTAACATTAGAGTAATTTATATAGAGCTCAGTCCTTGTCACTCAGAAACTTTTGCTTCAATAACAAAATGACTTTCTTCCTGATTATCCTTGCCATTATATTGACAAACTAAGCTCTGAAACAGCTTGAAGATAAAGTGCAAAGTAAATATTAATCCAGCTAATAGTCAAGGAGTGGGTCACTTTTACATGATGTCCAAATGCATGAAATAAAATAGAAAATGGTTGTCCTGGTGTTACTATGCTGCGTCGTTACTTGATATTATTCCAATTCTCTACTCCAAGTGTACGTGTTAGTGAGATCCTGAATCAGAACTATGTTGTATAATCTTGTTGTTTTCATTTAAAAAGCAAATGAAAGCAAATAAATGCTTTCTGTAGCTAATCAAATGGAAACAGACTTATTTAACCTTGTGTTCAAAACTACATCTTACCATTAGCAATTTAAACAATCAAAGACCACAATGGCGGCCCAATGACACAGCAGTAGAGTTGCTGCCTTACAGTGCCAGGTTTGATCCTGACTACGGGTGCTGTCTATACGGATGTTCACCCTGTGACCTTGTGGGTTTTCTCTGGGTGCTCTGGTTTCCTCCCACACACCAAAGACATACAGGTTTGTCGGTTAATTTGCTTTGGTAAAATTGTAAATTGTCCCTAGTGTGTAGGATAGTGTATGGGGTGATCGCTGGTCAGTGCGGACACGCTGGGCTGATGGGTTTCCGCGCTGTATCTCCAAAGTCTAAATTAAAGACCACAACTTTCCAATACTCTTTTTCCAATATTTTCCAGGCATGAAAGCATTAATCACGAAAAATATCACGATCAAAGATCATGATCCTTTTGCAAAGCTTATCACTTTGTTTTAGATAAAGGTTAATACATAAAAGAACAAGTATCTTTTAATTGATAGGATATATTTTTGGAATTTTTTTATTTTATTTCTTCCTTCCCCTTTTTCAGACATTTGTGAGCTACAGCTTTCAACCTCTGTACTCTTTCATGACAGATTTTGTATCTTGTTTATTCTGTGCAAACTAGACTTGTCCAGTAAAGATATATGCTTTGTAGAAACTGCCCACTATTTATTTCTATTCACTCGGACAAAAGTGATCAGTCGTTAAGGATCAGGAACATGAACCCAGGTTGATAATTTTTTCCTTTCATTTTCAGTGGTGCTGAGACAATTGTGGAATCTTTGATACGTTATTAGTGGAGTTAACAGAGCATGGAAAAGAGATTGAACGTGGGAATCTCCTGGACACGCTTATAGTACACTAGGTGGTATATTTAAGGCCTTGTCCCACTTTCCCGAATTGCTCACGAACCCTCCCGAGTTTTCTCCTTGATTCGAACTCGGAGAAATACGGTAATAACCATTCGTAGGTACTCGGGGCTATTTTTTTAACTCGTCGACATTTTTCAACATGTTGCCTGATGCCCTGAATTCCTACGGTTGGTATTACGAGCCACTACAAAACAGCTATGGCCTCCTACGAGCTCGCTAGCGACATTCCCCGTTTGAATCAAGGGGAAAACTTGGGAGAGTTTTATGAGAATTATGAGAATTTATGTCCCTTAATTCTCAACTTATGAGAATTAAGGGGCAGAGGTTTTGGGGTAACGTGAGGGGGAACTTCTTTACTCAGAGGGTGGTGGCTGTGTGGAATGAGCTTCCAGCAGAAGTGGTGGAGGCAGGATCGATTTTAACATTTAAGAGTAAAGTGGATAGGTATATGGACGTGAAGGGAATGGAGGGGTATGGTCTGAGTGCAGGTAGATGGGACTAGGGGAAAACAAATGGTCGGCACGAACTAGAAGGGCCGAGAGGGCCTGTTTCCGTGCTGTAATTGTTATATGTTATATGGTTATATGAGTTCGTGTGTAACTCGGGAAAGTGGGACAGGGCCTAACTGTCGACTCTTAATTTTTTCAGAACTGAGCTTTCCATAAACATATGAAACTTTACTCATATACACACATATTCATTGTGTCAAAACAATTAAAGGAATTACCTTGTTGTATAAATTCTCTCAATATTATTGTCAGTTTGATTATGAACCAGCAAGAGGATGATATAATATTTTGATACTAGTAAATAGCAATGAAAGAAAGTCATGTTGGAGGTGCAGGAATGAATATTAGCTGGCAAGCTAGATGGGAAAGGATCTCAAACAGCATTTCTACTTTCAAATTCTTCTTATTCGGCACTTAGGTTGTTGCCTCGTATGTAAATGTTAAAAGTAGTCCAGTGATGTTAACACAACACTTCAGTCAGCAGTAAAAGTACCATAATATTTATACCAGAGAGCAAGAAATACTTTTACAGAATTTCATTGTGGCTTTCACAGCCTTGGTCAACACCCAGTGAATGTGATAGAGATGCCTTCCAGGTGAGCAGAGAAATATTTCCTCTGCGCGGACTAGAGGAGCAGGAATATTCCTCTCCTTTACGACTACATTCCAAAGAAGTACAGGCTGGTAAGTTGATTGGCTTGGTATAATTGTAAATTGTGCCCAGTGTGTGCAGGATTGTGTTAGTGTGCTGGGATCGCTGGTCATCGCGGACCCGGTGGGCCGAACGGCCTGTTTCCACGCTGTACCTCTAAATAAACTAAATTAGTAAAATTATAAGCATCTCTTCCCCAGACTAACTTTCTTCCTTCTTATAAGACAAACAATGCCCACTCCACATCTTCCAGATACCAACCCAGAAATTTATGGATGGCTGCCCATCAAATATTAATGGAGAATGTGTGTCATTTCCCAAGCCACTTGAGGTAGGAAGTGCATTTAAATGAGATGTGGGGATTAAAGTAATCTAGGACTGATGGTTTCGGCACTGAGTTCATTCTACACTTATTTTGATGGTCATCCCTTATCCACCCATTAAAATCAACTTTAAAATAAATTCTGATCATTTTTCCTTTTCTGAAGTTCTTTTTGACTTGGTTGTGACTTGACTTGGTGTAATCCTTGGTGCAGAAGGCTGCATGTTGCCAATGTTTTTGCTGGTTCCCACTCCAAAGACCCGAGGACAAAATTCCAGGTTGACATTATATTGGCATTTCTGAGGTAAAGCTGCACTGTCAGATGTGCTATCTTTCAGATGAGAGATAAACTAAGAGCCCGTTACCTCTAAGGTTGTATGTAAATGATGCCATGTTAGTATCTTAAAGAAAAACATGGAAGCTATCCCTGGTAACTTGATCCAATATGTTTCCCTTAAACAATAACACTAAAACGAGGTATATGATCATTATTGTATTAATGTTTGTGAAAACTTGCTGCTTGCAAATTGACTGCTGCATTTTCTATTTTAGAATAGCTAACACACTTCAAAGGTACTTTACTTGTGATATTTCACTTTGGGATGGGCGCAGAGGGATGTGTGCAAGAAATCAAATCATTCTTTCCCTTTTCAAAAGATGGTGTTAGTGTCCACAGTGAATAGTTTTGTTTTCTCTTGGATAGCAGATATCATCTTTGTTACTAACCATGTAAACTTCTACTTTATGGGTTTATTTCACTCGGGTGATTTATGGTTTATTTATTATTTCAATGATAATGGTCTAGCAGGGAAGTCAAGAGAATTATGAGTGTATTTGGTCCAGTTAAAGCTACAGAGTGAAGCTGGTGCATTTTTTATTTCGAATTTATTGTGATAAGGATTTTGTGGGTACTTTGCCAATCACTGAAAAACTCTTATTGCTTAGTAATGGTTCAAAGAAAATGACTCTTTTATCTTTAAAATAAAGGATGTTCTACTCGGTCTCATTGTCTGGAACCATCTCAAGAAAAGGTAATGGTCAATTGCACGATACAATAGCCTGCAAGATCGCAGGGCACAAATTGTACTTGGTTTTCGAATATAGATATTTCTGTGAGAATTTTAATTGTGCTTTGTGAATTATGCAAGACTCTTGATGACTTTGACTGCTATTTTCATTTAGATTCAATGGAATCTTCAAAATCTTTAATAAGCACTCACAGATTAAGAGCGTATTAGGTGATCTTTTGATCTATTAACTTAAATTGTTTGGTTTTGTTGCGAAAAACACCATTGTCCTCCTTTCATCTGTGTTTCTGAATGAGTTATTTTGTCATTTTATGAAGAGAATATTGTCTCCTGTAGCCTTTTTACTACTGCTGTCATAAAACAAGATTAATGATCTGACTTAACTGGGAAATGCAACCCCAAAGATGGATCCATTTATCTACATGCTATCAGTAAATGTGTTACAGCTTTTAATCAAATAAAGCCTTTTTCTGGATTTGTTATAACTGCAGATACAAAGTGCCAATATATTGGTCTGTGAACCATGATAGTATTAACTGTGGAGAGATTTAATCCAGGCATTTCATTTTCTTCTGAAAAAGCTTTTTAAAAAAGTCAGTTGCACCATACTAATGGAAGCTTTTATTGTGCGTTTCGTGGCACCAGGTCGTCGTCCTTAACCATATTGGCCAACCTTCTCACACACAACACTTCAATGAGATTGAACCAAGAAAAATAGGTAACTGTTTTTAGAAACAAAAAAAAAAACAAGCTGGAAGAACTCAGCACGTCAAACATGTATCTTTGGAGGTAAAAGGATGGTCAATGTTTTGAGTTGAGACCCTGAATCAGGACTGGGAGTGTAGTGGGAAGATTGCCTGAATAGAGACATCTTTTAAAGTGCATGTTGTTGGTATAGATAATATATACCAATAGGTCACAATATAGCCATGAACATGGAGGATTTACACCTAAATAAGATTGGGTGCCAGCATTGCATTGTTTGACATTGTCCTGACATTTCAGTGTGTTTGCTTTAAGCATTGTACTTTGGTGCATATAAACTAATCTCTATATTGTCTCATGTTTCTCTGACATTCAGGGTCAAGAAGACATCTCTTGTTTTATAGTTATGGATGGGGTGTAAATTTGCCGGCGAGGTGGCATGGTGGAGCAGCGGTAGAGTTGCTGCCTTACAGTGCTTGCAGCACCAGAAACCTGGGTTCGTTCCCGACTATGGGTGCTCTCTGTACGGAGTCTGTACGTTCTTCCCATGACCGCATGTGTTTTCTCCCACACGCCAAAGATGTACAGGTTTGTAGATTAATTGGCTTGGTGTATGTGTAGAATCGTCCTTAGTGTGTGTAGGATAGTGCTAATGTGCGGGGATCGCTGGTCGGCGCGGACAAGGTTGGCCGAAGGGCCTGTTTCCGCCTTGTATCTCTAAACTAAACTAAATAAAACTAAAGATCAACATTTATTATCCATCTCTAAATCCCCTTGAAAAGGTGATGATGGCAACTTCCTGAATAATTGAAGTCCACCTCGCAAAGGTATTCTCACTGTGCTTATAGGTAGGATATACAGGATTTTGGCTTTATTATGATAAAGAAAAAAAGCAGGTAGTCATGGGACAACATGACTTGGAAGAGAACGTGCAAGTGATAGTTTATTCCCAATTCAATATTTGAAGCTTCTCCACAACTTCCATAGACAATAATTCCTTCCCTCTTCTGGGAAGCTGTCTGTAACTGAATTAGGATATTTCCCCATGTTATGATGTATCTGACCTTGATGATAGCTTTGAGGCACATATCTGCATCAATTCACCTCTGTGACATCAGTTCCATCCCTATTTCAACCTCATACCCTGTTGCAGCCATCATTTATATCCTTGATTATTCTAGATTTCATTATTCCAGTTATAGGAGTCTGGCTTATTTGGTTGATACACGCATAAGCTTGAGGTCACCTGAAACTATGCTCCCTGCAGCTGAACCCACTACACATGCCCCACTTCCCTACCAGGATGAGACTACTGATCTGCTCTATTAAGAAATATCTCCATTTTAAAATTGTTGTTTTCAAATCTGTCCAAGGACAAAGCCCTGACTACAAACTCACTATTGGCAATTGTACTTACGGCTGCTAAAGCACTGAGTTGTGGAATTCCCTCCCTGAACCTCTCCACCTTCCTGCCTTCCTTTAAGAGGCTTATTAAAGCCCCTTTGACCAAGCAATTAGTCATCTATCTTGTATCCTTATGTGGATTGATGTCAAAAAAAATGTTTGCCACCATCCAGTGAAGTGCTTTCAAATGTATTAATATGCTAACTAAGCCATAAGGATACAAGTGAATGCTTTGATGAATATTTTTTATTAGTTTAAATACATATTAATAAAAAATACTTCTTACATACATTCATAATATTATTAATATTAATATTAACATTTAAGACTTTATGTTTCTATACATTTTTTTAATTTTTTTTATTAAGTAGGAAAAGATAGAGAAAAATAATATAGAAAATAAGGAAGTGAATGGAG
Source organism: Okamejei kenojei (assembly GCA_035221665.1). Lineage (NCBI taxonomy): Eukaryota > Metazoa > Chordata > Chondrichthyes > Rajiformes > Rajidae > Okamejei > Okamejei kenojei. The sequence continues at coordinate 57,630,766 of CM069139.1, read as the reverse complement.
TATTAAACAATTTTACTTCGGAGTCACGTGAGTGACTACGTGAAGAAGCCCCGCCTGGCGCTAGAACGGCATTACGTCGACGCTGACAGCTGAAGCAAGAGCTGCAGAGCGCAGCTCCTCGCAGCGGTCGGAACGGACCCGCAGGTAAGTGCAAGGAAAGAGGGGACGTTCTGAAAAAAGACGCTACGCTGGTAGAACCAGCAAAAGCGAAAGTAAAATCAGAGTCACGCTGGCGTAATGATTTAGCCAGATAATAAAAAAGGAAAAATGGAGAAGTCTCAAAGAAAAATTTCACGGGTAAAAAGATCGTCCCGGGGTGAAGCTAAAGAGTCGGGACAAGAGTTTAGTGCGGATCCGGTTCCGATACCAGTGACCGTTGATTTACCCGTTAGTGAGACTATAATTTCTTCAGAAATACAAACCACGGAGGAAAATGTTCCTAGAAAAAGCAAAAAGAAATCCGTGAGGCCCGTGGTTTCTGATAATGACTCTGATAATGAAAGTCCTCCAGATAATAAAGCTATATGGCTTAAAATGGAGCATATGGAGAAAGTACTCCAGAATATAATGAGACAAGGGTCACAGTACCCAGAAGTTTCCCAAAATGACCCTGAGGGGTTTGAATATCCAGAATATGGCTATGTGCCAAATTGGGAATTTGAAACTCCAGACCCAGGATTAAGGGCGGAGGAAGTCTCATTGGATATAATTCCAAGTGTATCAGGGCTGCAAAGGTCAGACCCTGCAAGTGGTGATGTGGATTATGAGTGCACACCACGAATAAAAAAGAAAAGGCCAGATGTGCCTGATGTGCCAAAAGATTTTGCTATACAAGGAAGGAAGTGGTGAGGCTATGGAAGAAAACCTAGCTGCCAATATTAACTATATGGTATCTCACCAACTTCAAGATTCTGTGATGGTTGAAACAGCAGAATTATATAAAACACCGGATAATTGCACCTCATTGAAGGTACCTACGGTTAATCCGTCTATATGACGCCTATGTCTCCAGGCATGAGAGGACAAGAAATAAGATTTCAAAGAATCCTCAAACTGATTTCAGCTGCCATTACTGCCTATGGAAGGCAAATGGAAGGGTCGGAAATGGTTAAAATCCAAAAAGATACTTTGGGCTTATTGTGCAATTCCTTCTATGAAATTAATTGTATGAGGAAAATTGCGATTCGGCCCATATTTCATCCAAGATTTGCAGGTCTGTGTCGATCAAGTGGTGTTCAAGCTCCTGGTTATCTGTTTGGAGAGAACCTGCCTAAACAAATAAGAGAAATGGATGAAGAGGCTAAATCTATTAGCCACATGAGACCTTTCGTTTTTGGACAAAAAAGGTATTTTTCGTCAAGAAGGGGATTTGATTTCGGAAACAGAGGCAAGAATATGATAAGAAAATATTACCATCCGACACAGCCTAATGTTCACCCGTATACGGGGAGAAGGAGACCGCCACGTTCATATGGAGAGGTACAAAAAATTTATTCAATTCCTAAAGAAACTGTGGACGAATCTCCAGTTGGAGGGAGATTACTAATGTTTTATGATGAGTGGCTTGCCATCACATCTGATCGGTTTATTTTACAAACAGTTTCAGGAGCTATTATAACATTTAAAGAAGGTGTTAACTCTCCGGTACAAAATAAACCTGCTTATGGTTTCATGTTTTCTGCAATTGAATAGGCAGAGATTAATGTGGAAATTGACAAATTGTTTAAAAAAGGTGTTATTGAAAAAACTGTTGAACATGAACATCAATTTGTGTCAAATATATTTCCAAGAAGTAAAAAAGATGGTGGTTGCAGAATTATTCTGGACCTTACAAATTTTAATACATTTGTTCAGTATAAACATTTTAAGATGGAAACATTCAATACTACAAGACATTTGATGTCAGCAGGTTGTTATATGGCCACAATTGATTTAAAGGACGCGTACTATTCAGTACCGATACACCAATTTTTTCGAAGATATTTAAAATTTATTTGGCTGGGACAGCTGTGGCAATTTAAAGCTTTACCAAATGGGTTAAGTTCAGCTCCCAGGCTCTTTACAAAGCTGTTGAAACCAGCACAATTAAGAGCACAAAAGCACATCGTTATGTCTTATCTGGATGACATTTTAATCATCAATTGTAATCAGGAATCAGCTGAAAAATCAGTTTCAGCAACTAAAACTTTATTTATTTTAGAAATTAGGGTTCTTGATTCATCCAATTAAATCCCAGCTGCAGCCAACACAGTCAATTAACTATTTGGGGTTTGTGATCAACTCAGTTACTATGTTAGTAATTTTGCCAACAGATAAGATTGATGATATTATAATGACCTGCAGGGGTCTTATGCACAAACCTTATCCCTCCATCCGGGAAGTAGCAAATGTTATTGGGAAATTAGTAGCAGCATTTCCTGCAGTGGAATTTGGTCCATTACATTACCAAAACCTGCAAAGAGATAAAATAAAAGCTCTAAAAAAGAGAGCAGGCCATTTTGATAGGCCTATGCAATTAACAAAAAATGCCTTATTGGAATTGCAATGGTGGATTGAAAATGTCCCACAAGCTGCTAAAAACATTGTGATACAACAGCCTGAAGTAATTTTACAAACAGATGCTAGTGCTCTCGGATGGGGGGCGACAGATTAATTTACCAGCTGTGGGGGCAGATGGACTGTCCAAGAGGAAAAGTTTCTCCAAACATATGGTATTAACTATGTATTGGGGGCATTTTATGGATTAAAAGCCTATTGTTCTATAAAAAAGAATCTGCATGTACTAATACAATTAGACAATACAACAGCTGTTGCATATATTAATCACATGGGGGGAGTCAGATCAGTATCATGTGATTGTCTGGTCAATCAGATATGGCAGTGGTGTATTGAGCACCAAATTTGGATTTCGGCGAATTATATCCCAGGTAAATACAATGTGGTGGCAGACAATAGATCAAGGGTGTTTAAAGATAACACAGAATGGATGTTGAACCCAGTAATTTTCAGTAAAATTGTGATTCAATATGGGTTACCAGACATTGATCTATTTGCATCAAGATTAAATCATCAATTACCTAAATATGTGTCTTGGGAACCACATCCAGATGCAGTAGCAGTAGATGCTTTTTCACTGCATTGGGGGAATATGTTCTGTTATGCTTTTCCACCATTTGCTCTGGTTCAGCAATGTCTGAAGAAAATAGAACAAGATTCTGCCACGGGATTATTGGTGATTCCAAATTGGCCGACACAACCATGGTTCCCATTAATGTTAAACATGATTAAAGAACCATATATGTCAATTCCTAGCAGCAGTGATTTGTTAATAAAACCGGTGACCAAAGAAATTCATCCATTACATGCTTATATGAATTTGTTAATCTGCAGGTTTTGACCAGACTACTACAAGAGCTTGGATTGTCGGATAGGACTATGGATATTATAGTCGCATCATGGCGAGATAGCACTCAGAGATTCAATATATGACACATATAAAGAAATTGGAAAAATTTTGTAGACAATCAAATATATCCTATCATACTGTGAACATTGCAAACATATTGGAGTTCCTTGCCGAGTTACATTTTGAACAGCACTTAAGTTATAGTGCTATTAATAGTGCACGTAGTGCATTGTCATCCTATTTAGGACAAATCTCTGATCAGAAATCAATTGGATCACATCCATTAATATCGAGATTTATGAAAGGAATCTTTAACAAAAATCCACCCAAACCAAGATATACAGAAATTTGGGATGTCAGCATTGTACTTACTCTACTCAGGCAATGGACTCCAATCGAAGTTTTATCATTGGAAAAGTTAACATTTAAATTAGTAATGTTAATGGCATTGGTTTCAGCTCAAAGGGTGCAAACATTACAATTGCTACGTTTAGACTGTATGCATGTGGCTACAGATAACATTGTGTTTTATATTTACGATCTGATCAAACAAAGCAGACCAGGAAGAACTGGAGCAAAGGTAACGTTTCAAGCTTACCCTATTGATCCAACATTGTGTGTAGTTAAACATTTGAACCAATATATAAAAATTACCAAAACTCTTCGAGGTAATGAAAAAACATTAATGATTACGCATAAGAAACCACACACAAAAGCTTCAGTGCAAACAATTTCAAGGTGGTTAAAACAGGTGTTACTTTTAGCAGGAGTAGACACTGATGTGTTCAAATCTCTCCACCAGGGCAGCAGCTACGTCCGCGGCGAAGTTACAGGACGTGCCACTCGAACATATTTTAGAAACCGCAGGTTGGTGTAAAGAAGAAACTTTTTCAAAGTTCTACAATAAATCTGTTCACACAATGACAGGCTTTGGACACGCGGTGTTGGGTTCACTATAATCACCTGCTTTGTTTCACTATCAATTGATATTATTGATTATGTTATCACTTATATCTTTTATCACTTTGTAATGGTTTTCCCCAGATGTAAAAAAGGGGTTATTATATGTTCTTTTATCATTAAAGGATTTATGGAAAGAACTGAAACTGGTCTGGTAAAAGGTTTTTACTCATGTATGTGTTGACCTAGCCGGACTGTCGTATAGAAGAATTCTACGACATGGAAAACACAGAAGCTTCAAAATCTTCACGTAGTCACTCACGTGACTCCGAAGTAAAATAGTAAGATTAAACGAGAACTTACCAGTTTGAAGTTTGATCTTTATTTTATGAGGAGTAACGATGAGGGATTACGTGCCCTCCACTCCCCACCCTCATAAAATAAATGATCATCTGGTAGTTCTAAATCTATGAGAAGCCTTACTATCTTACTCTGGCTATTATGTTCTGTGTTTTTCATGCCGCTGCTTTGAAGTATGCCGTTCTAGCGCCAGGCGGGGCTTCTTCACGTAATCCCTCATCGTTACTCCTCATAAAATAAAGATCAAACTTCAAACTGGTAAGTTCTCGTTTAATCTTACTATTATCCATCGTTGGAGATATAACCATGATTTATTATACGTAATTCTTCATCCATTCTATTATTCAGGCCTCAGTCAAGCCTCCGCACTGAGCCACTTTGATCCTGTAGATATTCAATATATGGAGACCATATCCCTCTGAAGAGATCCAACCTGTCCATTAGGACAAGCCTCAATCTTTCCAGATGGAGTGTCTCCGACATTTCTGTATTCCACATTTTGATTGTGGGGGATGTAGGACCTTTCCAGAATTTTAATATTAATGTTTTCCCAATTATTAAACTATAATCAATAAAAATTATTTGATTCATTGTTATTAATTGATCTGTTTCCAGTATTCCTAGTATTATTAACTTTGAGTCAGGAGTCAGATTCATATTAACAACATTCGAAATTATCCTAAATATTCCTATCCAAAATTTTGTAATTTTTACACAATTTGTAAATGAGTGTGTCAGATTAGCTTCTAAGTGCTGACATTTATCACATATGGCAGATACTTTTGGAAAGATGTTATGTAGTTTGGATTTTGAGTAATGTAGTCTATGTAATATTTTAAATTGTATAAGAGAGTATCTAGCATTTAACGAACAATGGTGTATGTGTTGTAAACTTTCATCCCATACTTCTGGTCTTATAATTTGACCTAATTCGTTTTCCCATGATTGTCTATATATTTCTGTTAATGGGACATCATTTTCCAATAGGATATTATATATATATGAAATCATTTTTTCTGTGGTCGGATGTTTATTTAGACATTCATCTACAATTTCTGTCTTTCTATTTCTAAGTTCCTGTGTGTTTGCTTTTACATAGTCTCTGATTTGTAAGTATCTAAAATAATCTTTGGAATGTAATCCATAAATTTGTTGTAATTCTTGAAATGAAAGGAAAGAGTTTTCCCTGCAGAGATCGCCCAGCTTAATAATTCCCTTATTTTTCCATTGTAAAAAGCCTTTATCCTTCATTGAACGTTTAAATGTAACATTATTTACAATGGTAAGGGCTAGTGGTATAGATTTCAATTTTAATATTTTCTTTATTTGTTTCCAAATACGTATTCCACTTTCTATTATAGGGTTTTCACTATAGGTTTTCTTACTTAAATTAATATTGGCAAATATTATTGAACTGATTTCAAAAGGAGAACAATCTTCTTTTTCCATTTTTAACCAAATTGGTTGGTTATCTGTCTCTTCTAACCAAAAATTCATATTTTTAATATTAACTGCCCAGTAATAAAACATAAAGTTTGGTAGTGCTAAACCTCCATTTATTTTTAATTTACATAAATGTTTTTTATTTATTCTATGGCTCTTATAATCCCAAATAAAGTTAGTAACTAGGGAGTCCACCTTCTTAAAGAAATTTTTAGGAAGATATATCGGAATTAATTGGAAAAGATATAATAATTGTGGAAGAAAAATCATTTTTATTACATTCATTTTACCTAACATTGAAATGGGTAGAGTTTTCCAATATAAAATGTTCTCATTTAATTTATTCAATAATAGTGGGAAGTTAGATTTAAATAAAGAATCAAATCTTTTTGTTACATAAATTCCAAGATATTTAATTTTTTGTTTGTTATCTTAAAAGGAAATTGTTGTAATATGTGTAAGTTATTTACCGTTATTGGCATAAGTTCACTTTTATTCCAATTGATACTATATCCTGAAAAAGATCCGAATTCAGTTATTAATTTTAACAAATTTTGGATACTAATTTCTGGTTTTGTGATATAAAGTAATACATCATCCGCGTATAAGGGAATTTTATTTTTAGTATTTCTAGTATCAGACCCATATATTTCAGGATGTGATCTCACCCTCTGAGCTAACGGTTCGATTGCAAGTGCAAACAGTAGTGGGGATAAAGGGCAACCTTGTCTACAGCCTCGAGATAAACTGAATTTAGTTGATAGCATTTGATTTGTTATTATTCTGGCTGTTGGGTTAGTGTAGAACTTTTCTCCCAATTTAAAAGTTTCCATAACCGAAAACAAATAGGACCATTCCACCTGATCGAAGGCTTTCTCTGCATCTAACGAAATAACTACTAGATCTTTTTTAATACCTCTTTTCAAATATATAATATTGAATAACCGTCTCAAGTTATATGAGGAATATCGTTTTGGTATAAATCCTGTTTGATCGGGGTGAATTAATTCGTTAATAACTGTGCTTAGCCTTTGTGCTAATATTTTAGTTAATATCTTTTGATCAGTATTTAAAAGCGCTATAGCTCTAAATGATCCTGGTTCATCCAGATCTTTGTTTATTTTAGGTATAAGTGTTATAATAGATTCATTTAACGTTTCTGGTAGTTTCTGCTGTGTATATATATATTCATACAATGTTTTCTGACGTGGTACAATCTGATCATAAAATGTTTTATAAAATTCCGAGCCAATACCATCTGGTCCCGGTTTTACCATTTTTTAATGATCTAATAGATTCTTGGATTTCTTTTACTGAAATTTCAGCATTTAATGATTCTCTATTTTGTGAGTCCAACCCATTCAGATTACATTTTTTTTTAAATGCTTCTATTCCTATCTTGTTTTCTGTTGTTTTAGCAATGTATAAGTTTTTATAATATTGCAGAAATCTCTCATTAATATCTTTAGGTCGTATTAAAAGTTCGCCATTATGTGATTTGATCCTGTGGATTATTTTTTCTGCCTCCATCTTCCTTAATTGGCGAGCCAATAATTTTTGAGGTTTATTTTCAAATTCAAACTGTAATTGTTTAGTGTGTTGATAAAGTTTTACAACTTGATCTGAATATATTTTATTTAATTTATATTTCGGTGCTGCATTCTCTGTATCTAATTGTTTAATCTCCTTTTCCAGTTCTTGTTGATCCCTTCGATTCTTTTTATTATAAAATGCTTGAGAGGAAATCATGATTCCCCGGAGATATGCTTTAAACGTTTCCCATAATAAGGAACAAGATATTTCCGGTTTATCATTTATTTCAAAGAAAATCTTGATCTGTTCTGTAATATATTCCTGAGTTATTTTGTTTTTTTTAATTTGTGGATTAAATCTCCATTGTCCCCGTTTTTCTGTTTTACCATTGATTTTAATCTTAAATGTTAAAGGTGCATGATCTGAAATTATAATATTGTGATATTTAGAATTATAAGTGAATGAAAGTTTGGCATCGACCTAAAGTAATCTATTCTTGAGCAGGTTTTATGTACCGGCGAATAAAAGGAGTATTCTCGTCCAGTGGGATTTTCTACTCTCCAAACATCTTTAATATTGGTAGTTTCCATATATGCATTTAATAAGTCACTGGAATGGGATTTGATTTTCCTTTGTCTTGTAGATCTGTCTAAGTAAGGATCTAGTGTACAATTTAAATCTCCTCCAATTATTAGGTTATATTGTGTTAATTCCGGGATATTGTTAAATATTTTCTTGAAAAACAATGGACTATGAAAGTTTGGTCCATATACATTAACAAAAATCATTTTATGTGCATTTAATTCTCCTATTACAATAATGTATCTGCCATCGTTATCAGTTATAGTTGATGTATGTTTGAATAAAATGCCTTTACGAAATAATATTGCTACACCTCTTGATTTATGTGTAACAGAAGAATGATACGTTTTATCTATCCATTTAGCTTTCAGCCTATACTCAGCATCTTTTTTTAAATGAGTTTCTTGAATAAAAATTACATCAGCTTTAATTGCTTTTAAATGTGCTAATACTTTACCACTCTTAATTGGTTCATTAATACCTTTAACGTTCCAGCTACAAAACGTTATTCCTTCATTCCCCGTATTCATTTTTAAGTCTTGCATCTTTTGTCTATGGGGGTCTGTAATAGAGCCAATGGTTCAGCCCGACAGACCTGACCTTACACCCGAACACCGAATAGATGAATTTTAAGTCCCTTGAATGCCTCTCACATGTATATCTCCTTTGATCCAATATATAACTCCATTCAAACTGAAAAAAAAAACAATAATAGTTTATAAAAGAAAAGAAGAGAGAATAGATTAAGAGGTTAGTATAGTGCACAAAGGAGGAAAAAAACTACATCTTGTATTATTGTAGTTAGTGCTAGCCATACTAGCATGGCTAACCATCTACCGACTTCCGTAGTTGATGTTACTAACTTAACCAGCTCCCTGGGTTTTTGGAATTATTATTCCATAATGATATTTTACCGGGGGTATTAAATTAAAAAAAAAGAAAAAAAAATGATTCGGATTATAATATTCGAAAATGTGAAAATACATATATTTAAAACTTATTTGAAAACTAATTATTAAAAAAACACACAAAAAGAAAGGAAAACAAGAAATAAAAATGAAAATTACTGGTATAAAGGAAAAGTTTCCAAAGGGGACAAATGAAATCCGGCTCTATATTTGACTCTAATCATTCCAATATAAATGAACATTAGTCATTAGTAATAATGATTAATTCTAATTAATAAAAGTGATACGGTATAATTTTAATATTTATTAGTTATTATATTAGTAGTAAAATTAGTGATTAGTGAAAATACCACAGTATAATTTTAATATTTATTAGTTGTTTGTATTAGTAATGTAGTTATACTAATTATTAGTATCCACGTGAGGATTTCCGATCCACATCTTTCTCCAGCTTCCATCCAGCGCTATCCAGTTCCATCCGGTCCTGCAAAGTCTTGTAAAGTCTTGCAAAGGCTTGTAAATTCTTGTAAAGTCCAGGAAAGTCAGTGTATTCGATGATGAGGCCTTCTCAGGTCTTAATCTTCCGGGCAAAGTCCAGTGCTTCCACTGGATTGGAGAAGAAATATTCCTTCTCTTAAAGTACTGGTATAAAAGTACTTAAAGTAGCTGGGTAAATCAGGCCATATTTCAAGTTTTCCACCCCTCTCAGGAGACTTTTAGACTCATTAAATGCTTTTCGTTTCCTGGAAACTTCTGCTGGGTAATCTCGGTAGATACTGATCCTGTGTCCTTCAAATACAAGGTTTCTGTTTCTCGAAGTGTTTTGCATTATCTCCTCCAAGACGTAGTCATATTGTACCTTTATTATCATTTGTCTTGGGGGGGCATTTGGTCTTGTCTGACGTCTCCTCACTCTATGTGCTCGGGCTAGTAAAGGCTTTTGTTCCAGAGATAAAACATTTTGCAGTAGATTCGCAGTAAATTCTCGGGGATCTTCATCTTTCTCTCACCCTTCAGGAATACCCGCAATTCTTAGGTTTTGTCTTCTCTGGCGACCTTCTAGTTCAGTACATTTCTCGGTTATTTGGTCAATAAGTCCGTTAGACGTTCATTTTCTGTAACAAGCTTTGCTGTAGTCCGAGCACTTATGTCGGTTAGTTCTTCAAGGCTTTTCATACCAGCCGTCTGTTGGTCCAGTACTTCTCCACAGGATTCAGCCTTTTTTCAAAGTCGGTTTTCACCTTTTCAATCTTAACATTCATCTCCTTTGACATTTCACTCATCATTTCTGCGATTTCTTTCTTCAAATCTTCCGATATTTTCTTGGCCTTGGTATTAATATTGGAATTAGTTTCAAGTTGTAATTCTTTCATTTCAGTGTTCATCTGGTTTATTTCCTCCTTTAAAACAGCAATTTCACGTGAAATAAAAGTTTTAAGTTCTTCACTTTCCGTTTTTTTCGCTGTTCTTTTCGACACATCTTCCTGGGATGAGGTCCTACCTGAGTCCAAGGCTTCAGTCAGGCCTTCTGCCGGTCTCTGCCTGGTTGATCGAATTTTCGATTTTTCAGTTGGGCTGCGTGTTGTACACATAACTAGTCGCGCGCCTGATGACGTCACTCACAACAATCGGTGCAGAGACGGCAGGGAGCAGGCAGCAGGCAGCAGGTAGGTCCGTTAATCCCCCGGTTTTTTCCCGTTTTTTGCGAGGAGCTGGCTGGCGTTATCCTCTAGCCCTCCATAGCGCCACCGGAAGTCGATACAAGTGAATGCTGTTTGTGACATTCTGATTTAATTAAATTACAAATGACTTACAATGTGCAATGTATAAAAATCTGCATGTGGGGTCATGAACAAAGATAATACTTTGAAGACAAGGACCATCTAAACATTGGAAATGAATGTGGCAGTATAACAGTATAATAGTAAGATTAAACAAGAACTTACCAAGTTCGAAGGTTGATCTTTATTTTATGAGGAGTTGCGGTGAGGAATTTCATGAAGACCCCACCAGCACGCATGCACGACATTCTTCAAAGCAGCGGTGTGGAATCACAGAACACACCATGACTGGAAATAGTAAGATTAAGAACGTAGAACATACCAGTTGACCTTATGATAGAGGGTGGGAGCAGAGGGCACGAAATCCCTCACCGCAACTCTTCATAAAATAAAGATCAACCTACGAACTTGGTAAGTTCTCATTTAATCTTACTATTTTACGTCGGAGTCACGTGAGTGTCTTCGTGAAGATTTCAAAGCTCTGTGATTTAACGCCCTGGACATCATCCATGCTATCACACTGCCGCAATACTGATGGAGGAAGGTAGTTAATGCATTCCAGACTGAACAGGCTGAAAAATAATGCACAGTTATTGACACAAATAATAACAAAGCAAAAGTCCCCTAATTCGGGGACAAATCAGTCACGGAGCGGCTCCCAGCACGGCTTCCGCGAACGTTGCGGGGGCAACCAGCGGCTTATTGTAGAACCGCTGGAAGGTTGCTTCACTGGCCCAGCCCGCGGTGGCGAGGATGTGGTCCATGGGCACCTCCATGGCCCTCGCCACTGATGTGGATGCAACCCTGCTAGAGTGAGTTAGTAGCTACTCCTGCTGCACCCAACACCGCCCTGAGCCACCTGGCAATAGTCTGCACAGGCACCCGGTGATGCTGAGATTTGTGGCTGATGAGGATCCCCTGCTCCATCTTCCGGATGGTTCATGTAGTGCGGATGTAGAGGCGGAGATGGGTGACTATGCAAAGGGTGGCATCAGTGGGGTACCCCCGAAACTCCAACTGCAGCCCATGAGCTCCAGGTCTGTGCTGCTCCAATAGGTCCTTCGACAAAGAAAGTCACCTTTGCAGGGGTGGAGACCATGCTATCCAGCCGCAGCTTCTGTAATGCCTGGACTCGTTGAGCTGTAGTCAGTGCCATCAGCATCACCACTTTGAGGGTGAGCTATTTGAATGGTAACGCGGTCATAGGAGACCAGCTCCTCAGTAGGGTCAGAACGATCCCTACGTCCCAGGTGAAGTTGTATCTGGGCCGTGGAGCGTTGGTGTTAAACACTCCCCTCATAAATTTAGACACCAGGTGGTTGGAGCCTATACCTATGTCCAGGTATGAGGACAGTGCACTCCTGGCGCTTTTGATGGTACTGTAGCTAAGACCCGCATCGTAATGAAGGCCCGCTAGGAATTCCAGGACATCAGGGATTGTTGCCGAGTTGGAGGTCGTGTTGGTCCGGGAGCGGAATGCTTCCCACTTCCTGACCTGAGTGATGTACTGCCTCCTGGTTGATGCTCGGCATGACGCTGAGATGAGGTCCATGGCTCTTGGTGATATGCCGGCCTTGACGAGCGGCCTCATTAGAACCTGCAGGCCAACATGTTTAGGTGACCATGGCACGGGTGACTGTCCCCTGTAATGTGGTTAGTAATTAATTTGGGGTTTTTACCAAACTGAACCCACGGACGTTTCAAAATTTTGAGGACCATCGGGTACCATGGCTGTGTAGGCCAGTTGGGTATGATCAAAATGCCAGTTGCAGAATCCAGTTGAATTTTCTGCAATACCCGACTGATGAGGCAGAATGGGAGAAATGCGTAGCAAACCCATTTCCCCCAATGGAGAGAAAAAGCATCCATAGCTACTGCCCCAGGGTCTGGTTCCCAAGACACATATGTTGGTATCTGAAGGGTCAACCTGGACGCAAAGAGGTCAATATCTGGTGTGCCAGAGTGAGCTATAATTTCAGCAAAAATTTGGGGATTCAACATCCACTCGATGTTATCATTGAACACTCGTGACCTGGTGTCCGCCACTGTATTGAGCTTCCCTGGCAAATAGGTCGCTGTGATCCAAATATTTCTCTCCATGCACCAGTGCCAGATTGTGTTTGCCAATTGATCACAAGATAACGACCTGATACCACCCATATGATTCATATAAGCCACCACCGTTGTGTTATCTATTTGAAGGCGGTCATGTAAGTCCCGGGAGTTAGTACAGTAAGTCCGCAGTCCATGAAAAGCCCCTAACATCTCCAGATAATTTATCCCTTGTGTCTGGAGCAGGTAGACTCGTGAGCGTCCCATCTGCCACCACAACTGGACATGGTGTCAGTTGCACCCCAACCTTGTGCGCTTGCGTCAGTCTGTAGCACGACGGATGGGTTGCTAACAATGATGGGTCTGTGACACTCACTAATATTGTCAATCCACCATTGTAGCTCAGTTCTAGCCTGATGTGGCAACCGTATTGGTCTATCAAAGTGCCCAGCATTTGCTTTCAATGCTGCGATCTTTGCTCTTTGTAAATTTTGGTAATGTAACGGTCTGAATTGCGCAGCTGAGAATGTAGCTACCAAGTTCCCAATTACCTTTGCCGTTTGTCGGATAGTCGGATCCATGGCGCAAGCAAGGCTGTAGCACGCTTCTTTTATGGCTAAAGCTTTGTTGGTCGGGATAGTGATCATCATTAAGTTTGTGTCAATGGTGAAACCCAGGTAATCCATAACTTGAGAGGGGTGCAGTTTGGATTTGTCTGGATGGGTTACAAACCCTAACGCCTCGAATAAAGATTTGGTCGCTGTAACTGCCAGCGTAGTCAATTGGAGGGTCTGACCCACGATAAGGATATCGTCTAAATATGCCATGACGATATAATTTCGTTGTCGGAGGAGTGCCAATGTGGGTTTTACTAATTTGGTAAATAGTCTGGGGGCTGTGGTTAACCCATTGGGTAATGCTTTGTATTGCCACAACTGTCCCTTCCAGACAAATTTCAGGAACTTTCTGTGCGATTCTGTGATGGGAACTGTATAGTATGCATCTTTTAAATCAATGCAAGCCATGAAGTACCCCGGGTAAAGCATCTGCTGAGCTGTGTCAAAGGTATCCATTTTAAAATGGGTATATTGTACAAAAGTGTTCAACTGGGTTAGGTCTATGATAATCCGACACCCCCCATCTTTTTGGGTTTTTGTGAAGATGTTGGAGCCAAACTCAAGGGGTCCGTGCGTCGTTTTGCCAATCACCCCTTTGGCTGTAGCCATAAGATTTCTGCATGTCCCGCCTTTATCTCATTCTGAGGGAGCGTAAAAATTCGCTGAGGTGCGTGCTGGGTAGGGGAAGGTTGGCCATCAATAAATTCTATGACATAACCGTGAACACTTTGTAGAATAAACGTGTCTGTGGTGATTGCATCCCAAGCCCCACTAAATGCCCGCAACCATCCCCCGACTTGTGTGGGGAGAAGTGCTACTGCCTTAGAGGAACCAGACCCCCTTACCTCCGTGGTTAACGGCGGGTCCTGGCGTATGGCGTTTGAAGTGGAGGTGGATAGGTCCTTGGTGTCCTATCCGCTGGCGCGGTTTCCAAGTAGTGTATGGTTGTTGACGGTGATATGGGTGAACGTTACCTGGGCAGGTTTCATAAGGCCCACGGTCTTGGCCTCCATGTCGAGTTCTTTGACTTGCTTGGAGAGGTCTTCCCCAAACAGCTGATGAGGGGGTGGAGTGGTGGAGGGACGGCACAAGAAGGGTCTCGACCTGAAACGTCGCCTATCTCCTTCGCTCCTTAGATGCTGCTGCACCCGCTGAGTTTCTCCAGCCTTTTGTGTACCCTGCAAATTACAGGTTGAGTGTCGGCCGGTTGGAGCTCTTACGAAGGCAGTGAATTTTGCCCTGCGCTCGCTGGGCACATCATCCCCATCGAGGGTGCTGGCAAATGCTGTAATGCCCATCGATAGAAGTTTGAGGATGCGCTGTAGGCGGACGTCCAGCATCTTGGTGGGAGTACTCAAAGTCCCCCAAATTTGAGCATTCCCCGTAGGCACACTGAAAGTGATGCAGTTGTCGGGCGGTTTGAATTCATCCATGGTGTCAGTGACTAACTGACCCAGAAGCTGGTGAGTGGTCAGATAATCAATGGTCCCCGCCAGTTTAGGGTGCAGCGGCACCCCAGTGTGGGTAGCGGTGGCAAAATGTCCCACGACATCCAGCAGGTCCGCACCTAGGACTGGATCTATGGCCTCCGGCATCCCTGGTTCGTCACCGATGTCAGCGTCCAGCAACCTCTGGTACGGTTGGCTGGAGAAGACGATATGCTGGGCGGTCTCCTGGCGTGGCTGGTGGATGCCCGAGACTCCCGTTCATCCCGGTCCATATCCCATCGGACTAGTTGCTCCAACCTGGCAATGCGACCGTCCCCGCTACTCGCAGCGGACAAGCCGACTTCCCCAGGCTCTGCAATTTCTCTGGGGCTTCTACCATCAGTCTCCAAAAGATGCAGACTAGGGTCCGAAGGTAGGTTGTCGTGGGCTACTGCTCCTGCAGGCCCATACGACCCGCACGACTCTCCGCTAGTCGGCCTTCGAGCGGACTGTGGTGGTCCACCTGCCTGGTAGGAAGGCAGTGGTGATGATTCAGCGCTGGTCCCCGGTACGTGGCTCCCCGAAGTCCGTGCAGGCTCACCTCCACTATCGCCCAATCTTCTTCGTGGAGGCGCATGGTCCGCAGCTGCCAGAGCTAAGCTAACCGACCGTGTACTGCTGCCACCGGCGCCCTTGACCGCAGCCTGACGCGGCATTGTGTTGGCAGCACCTGCTCCTGCAGGGCTGCTCGATGCAGCAGTAGCTCTGCCAGACTGCACTACGGCAGATATCCCCGGCAGCTGTACGTGGCATGCTGCGGCTGCAGGGCTCCCATGTAGCGCAGCCGTTCCCCAGCCTGGCCCCCGTGGATCCACAGCAACACAGGGTGATGCCGCTGTCGGTGAGCGAGGCACTTTCCCACGTACCTGTTTGCTCCCCCGCTTCCTGGGGGATGGGGGCACAAAGTCTGGGTCTGGAATTTCCAGCTCCAGTGCGGACTTCCATTCGGGAGAGAAGTCGGGCGCTGGTGTAACTGAAGCGCCCGACTTCCACACATTTACCCCCGGCCGTCCGGATGCTGCCGGCAGTTCTCGCAGCTCCGGGGAAAGTGGCCGCTGGCCTGTCTGCGTCCCGTGGCTCTTGGGAAGTCTTCCTTCCCTTCCCCGTTGCCTTCCATCCTGCAACCAATGAAAGGTTAGTGTACTGCATTCTTGAAGGAGCTGTGGAGAGAGTGCACTCCCCCCCCAGCTTGTCGATAGCAAATGCGTGCGACGAAATATCGCGCATGCGTGCTGGCGGGGTCTTCACGAAGTCACTTACGTGACTCCGAAGTAAAATGGAGTAGATGAGGAAAGATATTCAGTGTCCAAATGCACAACCTGTTATCAGTAGCAGAACAAGTTGCTTAAGTATTTAAGAAGGAACTGCAGATGCTGGAAAATCGAAGGTAGACAAAAGTGCCGGAGAAAATCAGCGAGTGCGGCAGCATCTATGGAGCGAAGGAAATAGGAAATGTTTCGGGCCAAAACCCTTCTTCAGATGTTGCTTAAGTTGCTTTAAGTATGTGGGTTTCTTCTTTTTTAAATTGGAGAATAGCTTATAAAAGCAGAGGGATCATGCTAGACCTTTATAAATTATACTGCAGCTGACAAATCTGGACAAAGACTTAAAGGACAAATATCAAGCCCTTAGAAATATATGGAAGTTTGCAAGAGTGTATGCAGGCAGAGGATCTTCAGTAATGACAATGGATTAGAGAGTAAATCAGTTCCCCTTGGACGGAGGTTTAAAGGAGACCAAAGATAGGTTTTATGGGGTGAATTTAGGAAGAAATCTGCTCAAAAGCAATACTCAGCAGGTAAGGCCACATCTGTAGTGAGAGAAAAATAAGTTGATTTTAAGTTTGTCTTTTGTTTTCCAGAAGTTTTTCCTTCATAAAATGAACCACGGAGGTTGCAGATGCGTCCAAAGAAACTAAATAGAAGGTAAGGGAAAAATGCATTTGGAAAGTTATTGTGCTGCAGACTTTTAGGGAAAGGGGATTACATCTGATTCCATAAAGAATCAGATAAGCATTTGAGAATGAAGGACATTGAAGTACAGGACAAAAAAACAGGGGTGTGAATAAACACAATTAATTATTTCTAAGTGCAAGGCATGGATGTAATATACCAAATGGCCTCAACTTCTACTGTGCTCCTGTAGTTCTATAACTGATAACTAAAATAAATCAGAGACAGATAATCAATAATCACTGTAAGTTAAACTAAGAGGATATCACAATCAGCAAAACAAAAGCTTGAGCAGTAATGAGGATAAGAAGGAAACATATTTTAATACACAAGTGGTGCTATTTGGAGTTTAACACACCAAAGAAATGCATCTCTTAACCTTACAAAGATGATTAAACTTAAGCACCGTGAAGCAGCCTGCACTGGTGCTATTTAAAGGGAACAGTAACTACCCTCAGGCCAATTGCTGATTGATTTCTACAGGCTGTTGCTGTTTGGTTCTTTCTAGACTCAATGAAAATTGCTAAACCCTACAGCAAGAGGTATGGCAGGTGTAGACGTACTGTATTCTGGCCTTATTTCAAAATTGCATAAACCAGTTTATCCCAGGTATGGATGTATTGGTAGATATTCACCATGGAATACAGTCTCACCCCCAATCTCCCCCTCTCTCCCCTCTCCCCTCTCCCATCAAACAAGAGGCACAGAAATGTGAAAACGCACACCTTCAGATTCAGGGATAGTTTCTTCCAAGCTGTTATCAGGTAACTGAACTGTCCTCTCACCAGCTAGAGAGAGGTCCTGACCTTCCATTTACCTCATTGAAGACCTTTGAACTATCTTGAATTGGACTTTATTTTGCACTAAATATTATACCCTTTATCCTGTATCTGTGCACTGTGTGCAGCTTGATTGTAATTATGTATAGTCTTTTCGTTGACAGGATAGCACGCAGCAAAATGATTTTCACTGTATCTCGGTACACATGACAATAATAAACAAAACTATACATTAAAATACTCCGCAGAGGGCCCACAGAGGACAAGCAGAGGGAATAAAGAGTAAAATTAGAAAAAGGAGTGTGGCAATCCGCAGGAAGGTTATATCTTGTCCCGAGCATCTGTGGAACAATTATCATAAGCAGACCTCAGCAGAAAATTGGGTGAAAGGAAACACTTCATTTAGTGAGGATCTTCTCAAAGATACCTGCCATGTGCTCTCGCCATATTCTCATCCTTAAAGCTGTCAGGGACTTCATTGCCTATGCTTTCAAATGGTCATGAACTTTCTATCCATTGGACTCCTGCTTGAAAGGATTTGGAGATATTTGCAACATCTCACAGTGTACCCTCCTCTGTTGCAATGAATGAGGTCTCGGATACTATCTATTCCAATTAATCTGTCTACATTTCCGGTAAGCATTTTACCTGGATGAACACCACTTTGCAGGTTTCGCTTGCAAACTCTGAAATGTATCAGAACAAATGGGTTGCACACTGTGAGTATCGAATTGGTTTGAGATTAATGGCACTGAATCATAAAGTCATAGAGAATAAAGTCAAGTCAAGAGAGTTTATTGTCATGTGTCCCAGATAGGATAATGATATTCTTGCTTGCTGCACAACAACAGAATATAGTAAGCATAAATACAGAACAGTTCAGTGTGTCTATATAACATAGATATACACCTTATATATATACACATAAATAAACAGATAAAGTGCAATAGGCTGTTATAGTTCAGAGTTTGTTTGTTGGCGAGTTTAATAGCCTGATGGCTGTGGGGAAGAAGCTGTTCATGAACCTGGATGTACCAGATTTCAAGCTCCTGTACTTTCTACCTGATGGCAGCAGAGAAATGAGTGTGTGGCCGGGATGGTGTGGATCCTTGATGATGCTGGCAGCCTTTTTGAGGCAGCGACTGCGATAGATCCCTTCGATGGTGGGGAGGTCAGAGCCGATGATGGACTGGGCAGTGGTCACAACTTTCTGCATTCTTTTCCGTTCCTGGACGCTCAAGTTGCCGAACCAAGCCACATTGCAATCAGTTAGCATGCTCTCTACTGTGCACCTGTAGAAGTTCGAGAGAGTCCTCTTTGACATACCGACTTTCCGTAATCTTCTCAGGAAGTAGAGGCACTGATGTGCTTTCTTTATAATTGCATCAGTGTGCTGGGACCAAGAAAGATCTTCGGAAATATGCACGCTCAGGAATTTGAAGTTCTTGACCCTTTCCACCATCATCCGTTGATATAAACAGGATTGTGGGTCCCTATCCTACCCCTTCTAAAGTCCACAATCAGTTCCTTGGTTTTGCTGGTGATGAGAGCCAGGTTATTGTGCTGGCACCATTTGGTCAATCGGTCGATCTCACTTCTATACTCTGACTCATCACCATCAGTGATTCATCCCAAAACATTGGTGTCGTCAGCGAACTTGATGATGGAGTTCGCACTATGTCCGGCTCCACAGTCATGAGGATAGAGTGAGTAAAGCAGGGGCTGAGCACGCAGCCTTGAGGTGCTCCCATGCTGATTGTTATCGAGGATGACACATTTCCACCACTACGGACAGACTGTGGTCAGTGGATGATAAAGTCGAGGATCCAATTGCAGAGGGATGCGCACAGACCCAGATCTGAGAGCTTGATAACCAGCTTGGAGGGGATGATCGTATTAAACGCCGAACTGTAGTCAATAAATAACAGCCTGACATATGAGTTTTTGTTGTCCAAGTGGTCTAGAGCGGAGTGTCCAAATGTTTTTTAAACATTGCAATAGTACCTGCCTCAACTACCTCCTCCAGCTGCTTGTTCCAAACACCCAACACCCTTTGTGTCATCATGCAGGTCAATGATAGCTGGCATGTTCCTTCCAACTGATGTGATAATCATGGGTTAATCATGGGTTAATCATGGATGACAAATCCGAGGGATGCTTTGTGGACTTTTGACTATCCAATTTAGATAATTTATCTGAATTTGAGTTGCTTAATAGATGATCATGTAAATTTATTTTCTATATGTGTAATAATCCAGTCTGCTATAAATTGCTGCGAATTGGCTCTCGACAGCTGAGCAATCAAGATAAACTTCCTTTGCAATCCGGTCTTTGCCCCAATTTGTTATGTATCAATGAATCAATGGAGAAGCGGTCTGGAGAAGACGAAACACTGCATATTTCAATTTATGCAAACCCACAAAGAAGAATAGTCATTGGCCAACTAATTCCTTTTCATTAATGCAGATAAATGGTGATGTGCTGTTGAAAATCAGCATGACTAAGTGGAACAATGCTGAGCCCAATTCTATGTTCCTTTGTCCCCGCAGAGAAATGCAACTCTTGACTTTTCAGTGGAACTTTTGTTTCTTCTTATACTCTAAAAGTAGAACATAAAACTAAAGGTCATTCACTTAAGGTGAGGGTGGGGGGAGGGGGTAGATTTAAAAGGAACTGAGGAACATTTTCACATAGATGGTGGTGGATTTACAGAACAAGCTACCAGAGAAAGCTGTACTGGGCAGGTAAAATTACAAAGTTAAAATACATTTGGACAGGTCCATGGACAAGAAAAGGTTTAGAGGGATATGGGCCAAATACTGTATAAGCAATTGTGACTAGCTCAGAACAACATCTTGTTTGGCATGTTCCCCTTATGAAGGGGAAATCGTGCTTGACTAATCTTCTGGATTTTTTTGAGGATGTAACTAGGAAAATGGACAAGGGAGAGCCAGTGGATGTAGTGTATCTGGACTTTCAGAAATACTTTAATAAGGCTTTAATTTTGCCCACATAGGAGATTAGTGGGCAAAATTAGAGCATATGGCATTGGGGGTATGGTACTGACATGGATAGAAAATTAGATGGTAGACAGGAAACAAAAAGTAGGGATTAACGGGTCCCTTTCAGAATGGCAGGCAGTGACAAGTGGGGTAGCGCAAGGCTCGGTGCTGGGACCGCAGCTATTTACAATAATCATTAATGATTTAGATGAAGGGATTAAAAGTAACATTAGCATATTTGCAGATGACACAAAGCAGGGTGGCGGTGCGAACTGTGAGGTAGATGCTATGAGGATGCAGGGTGATTTGGCCAGGTTGGGTGAGTGAGCAATGCATGGCGAATGCAATTTAATGTGGATAAATGTGAGGTTATTCACTTTGGTAGAAAGAACAGAAAGGCAGATTATTAACCGAATGGTGTCTGGTTAGGAAAAGGGGAAGTACAACGAGATATGTGTGTCCTTGTCCATCAGTCACTAAAAGTAAGCAAGCGGGTACAGCAGGCAGTGAAGAAAGCTAATGACTGTTGGCCTTCATAACAAGAGGAGTTGAGTAGAGGAGCAAAGAGGTCCTTCTGCAGTTGTACAGGGCCCTGGTGAGACCACACCTGGATTATTGTGTGCAGTTTTGGTCTCCAAATTTGAGGAAGGACAATCTTGCTATTAAGGGAGTGCATCGTAGGTGCACGAGATTAATTCCCGGGATGGCTGGACTGTCTGTTGAAAGAATAGAGCAACTGAGTTTGTGTACACTGGAATTTAGAAGGATAAGAGGGAATCTTATTGAAACATATAAGATTATTAAGGGATTGGACACGCTAGACGCAGGAAACATGTTCCTGTTGTTGGGGAAGTGCAGAACCAGGGGCCACAGTTTAAGACTAAGGGGTAAGCCATTTAGGACAGAGATGAGGAAGAACCTTTTCACCCAGAGAGTTGTGAATCTGTGGAATTTTCTGCCTCAGAAGGCAGTGGAGGTCAATTCTCAGGATGCTTTCAAGCGAGAGTTATATAGAGCTCTTAAAGGTAGCGGAGTCAAGGGATATAGGAAGAAGGCAGGAACGGGGTACTGATTGGCCTACTCCTGCACCTATTGTCTATTGTACGAGTTGAGCCAAAGGGCCTATTTCCTTGCTGTAAACTCTGTGACTCTATCTCCTCAAATGATAGCAATAATAGTGCAACAAATAGAACTTGGCTCCAGTTTGATTTTTAGACCCTGCAGGTCTAAAAATATAATAATTCTTCTATATTTGCAGAACAACTAGGTTTTACTCCGATCATTCCCCCTTAAAATTATGGAATCTAAAGAGTCATGAGTGAAGGCATACTCTTTGCCCTTGGCCATCTCAGCCCTGATACAACCTCAAATACAGCCTCATGGGTTTTACCTAGTATGTGGGTCATCATCTACATGTGCCTGACCTGAAACATCACCAACCATCTTCCCCCCCAATCCTTCCCATACCTGCTCCACTTGCCCATCATTCTCCACTCCTCCTCTGACCACCCATAATCTATTGGATCTGTCCAACCCTTCCTCCTCCCTTGATACGGACTACCCTCCCTCTCCACACTCGGTCCTGATGATAGGTCTCGACCTGATACATCAACAATTCCTTCCCCCCCACAGATGCTGCTCCACCTGCTGAGTTATTCCAGCAGTCTGTGTTATTATTGCTCCACATTCCAGCATCTGCAGTCCCTTGTGCCTCCTATAAAGGTTACACTTTGTTTTTTTGTCCACATTTTTATCTACAGCAGCCATATTTGTTCCAGGTAACACAGTCTGAAGAAAGGTCCCTACATGAAACGTCACCTATCCATGATCTCCAGAGATGCTTCCTGACCTGCTGAGTTACTTCAGCATTTTGTTTCTTTCTTAGGTCAAGATCTAGGTCACTCTCAGCTGCCTTGACTAAGGATCATTTCAGGCTTTTACTGCTGGTGCGTCATCAACTCACTACTTACCAGACACGTGCAAGGTAGGCACTGCTTACCCTGACTAAAATTATGAAATGGCAATTCTTAAATATAAATAGTAAAGGCATGGGAGAATTATGCCTATGTAAGAGATCGATCTCCTAGGTAGGCATAATTCTCCGTGCCTTTCATCCACAACGCTTGGAACACGCGAAGGTCTGTGCAGCCCACGTGCCGTCAGCGCTGCCTGAGCCGTCAGTTTCAAGGGGAGCTGAAGGCAGCAGAAATTCTGCCTTTGCAGCACTGCGCATGCGCAGCGCGAGTTTCTTGGCGGGATTTTCAAATATGGATTGCCATTATTTTAATAGTATCTCAGGAAACACAGAGTGAAGAATGGACTTAATGTACCAATAACGTGGTAAGTGCATTTCTTGGTGCTTTATGTTTTTAAATGCTGTATTTCCCGGGGTGGGGGGAGAGCTCCGTTCACAGTGTTTGGGGAGTCTGGCGTTGTGAAGGAGGGGATTGGGGTCAGTAACCCACTTGCCACGCTCCGGTCTGAGTGCAGGTAGATGGGACTAGATGAGAGTAAGTGTTCGGCACGGAGTAAAAGGGCCGAGATAGCCTGTTTCCGTGCTGTAATTGCTAGGGTACACAAAAGGCTGGAGAAACTCAGCGGGTGCAGCAGCAGCATCTAAGGAGCGACGGAGATAGGCGGCGTTTCAGGTCGAGACCCTTCTTCAGACTGCTATATGGTTTTTATTGTGGCCGGGGGAGTGAATTAGCTTGGGTGGCTGCCGCAGCGCTCCGGGCACGGACAGCAGAACTGGCCGCCACTGCCGAGGAAGGAAGCAGCTCGGGTGACTGACTTTGAGCGGCCGCCGGGACCCTGCCACTTCAGCCACTTCAGCCCCTTCTGCTAGTCCCCGTCACCTCTGGCAGTGTCTGCGTCTGAACATCTCTCACCTGCCGCTCGCCGGCCGGCTTCCCGCAAGTCTTTAAATTCCGACAGTGCGCTCACGGGACCAGTTGAGGTTACTTGGCTGTGGGAATGTAAGGATTTGCGGGACGCGGTTGACATGAGCAAAGCCGGCGAGCGGCAGGTGAGAGATGTTCAGACGAAGAGCAATGCCAGAGGTGAGCGGGCCGGCAGAAGGCGCTTGAAGTGGCAGCCGGTTCTGTTGTTGGGTCCCGGCACCCGCTCGCACCCGAGCTGCTTCTATCCCCGGAAGTGGCGGCCAGTCCTGCTGTCCGTGCCCGGAGCGCTGCGGCAGCGGTGAGTGAGTCTGACATGATCTCTGACCCTCCTCCTTTTCAACACCTCTGCCCTCCCCGCATCTTTAACCTCTGACACAGACTCTCCACATGCTGTGAAAGAAACTCTCCCTCCAATTGGACCCTTGAATTAGTATTGTCATTCAATAAGATGACAACTAATTCAACGTCCCGGTGTGCTCCCGTTTTTCCCACCATCTCTCCACCTGCCTTCATCCCCCATTCCCCACCCATTCGGTGATTAGAAAATGAAGGAGATTGAGAAGCCTTGGTAAAATTGAATTGTTACTTATTTTTTATTTTTTACGAAGAGAACCATCTGCGCTTGCGCGGTTTAAGATTTTTTTTGAAAGCCGGCTGACACCCTACCCTGAGTAATTACTCACGGCACGTGCCTGCTACTTACTGTTGTATTACAAACATCACCCAAACCCCAACCCTGTTCACTGGATCTAGCAGACGTGGTGTGGACATTTCCCCATAGTGGTGGCACACATTGACCACTGTCACGGAGATCGCATTGGCAACCTTCTGCAAGTAATACCTGGCTATATCCATGGTATATCTCGTTGTGTGCTTGCACAAAGAATATATCTTTTGGAACACTTCATCACTAGTTGTATCAGGTGCACCGTGCTTCCCTAGTCATATTCAAGCCTACAGACTACCTGGAAGCACACTACTTCCACACTACTCCCTCCCTCCCATCACCGCTATAGCATCACTAATTAAGTATCACTCCCTATGACATTGGACAAGTGGCACATGTACTGTCACATGCCCTTTAAGGGATGATGCTAGATCAGACCTGCAGGATGAAATACTGGCAGCTGCGAGAACGTGTAATTAACCCAGGAGATAGAAAGATGCAGCAGGTCCAGGAATATCTACTGAGAGCAAAGTAAGTTAAGGTTTCAGGCCAACGAACCTTCATCAGATCTGAAGAAAATGCATCATGGGCCGATGCATTTTCTTCTTATATCCTAGATTTTAGCATTTGTACTTTATGCTTTTCAAATAGATCAATAGAGCTCCCCTTCATTTTGACAAACCTTTTCAAACTGTCACAATCTTCTCAATTATCTTCTTTGATAATGTCTGGGTGGTTGGTCTTACCTTTTAATACCCAGCTTGTAAAATTAGTAGATTGCAATTTAAAGGCAAGACATAGCGTTAAAAAAATCATGTAAATGATTTTGCCCTTTCTTTCTGAATTTCTAATTTTAAAAAAAGGATATGGATAAAATTCCACCTGAGATTTATTAAAGTACAATGAAGAGCTGGCTTAGTCTGCATTGTCACAACTGGAACGCTATACGAGTAAACATTTTCTTGCAGCATTAGTAAGTGCTTCATTGACAGAGGCATCATAGTTCCAAGGAGACTTTAAACCAGTGTCACAACTGTGTTCAGGTTAACAACAAAGATCACATGATACTGTTGGTTAAGGGACAAGGAATTGACCCAGTAGCTTGGTTAACATTCAAAATGTAATCAGTGCTGCCAATGCAGATTGACTGGGCATCTTTTCACTTCTATTCCTGCACATAATGGTTATCATATTGCCTGCATAAAAATTACTGCATTTCAGAATAATTCACAGCAGGTGAAGGTCTCTGGGATATTTCCGCGCAGTATGATAAAACGCGACACAAATGCAGATTTTTTTTTTTGCTTTACTCTTCCCAGCACATGTCTGTATTGCTGCCAAGTCTTCACTCCATCACGAGAAGTGCAATTATATTATGGCCCATTTACAGATGAATTGCGCAACTGCATCCAAAGTAAAAATGAAGTGGTGGGCCACCATATTTAGATTAAATTGAAATTGCAATCATGAATCATAATAATGGACTAATGGTTCAGAGCCTGACTGGCAGTTCAAGCAGGAGATCTAATTCTGTTAATGAGATATAATCTAAGAAATTCTCAAGTTTCATCTTCAAGGTGCTTGTTATCCCAAAATCACCTGACTTTGAAAGTCACCAAGCTGCCACTCTATTTTTTAAGTTGTAGAGATGAATTGTGCCCATGAAAATTCAACCCCTTGTTTCTTTTACCTGTATCTGTGATAGCTTTAACCTGTCTAATCACATTTTAGCACTCTGCACATTTAACTTTTTGAAATCTTCCAGCATTGAAAGTGTTGAATCTACGGGTGAATTCATGAGATATTCTTCAAGGGAAAGCAGAAGAAACACAATGGGTCACTGATCATGTATACTGTATCTTAGAAATTGGTATAAATCTAATTTTTCCAGTACCGGTTTTTTGACGTTTATTCCAAAGGGGTCTAAAAATGTGGAGACTTGTGTTTCCCAATTAAATATTGTCATGACCACAAGTTGTGGGTTTTGGCGATGAGACGTGGGATACCTGAAAAGCCATCTATTTTGGTATGCATGGATGTGATGAGATTACAGATCCCGCCTTCCTCTGTCATAGGATTCCCAGCCAGTGGCATCTATGAATAGACTGGGTGACAACCAGAATAGCTTGGGTAATACTAATGGAGAGACAGTTGGACGCACAAAAGACGGTACCCGAAGGCTGGGTTAGACCTCAGTCGTTCTTCATGAGAAAGACACCCAACAAAGCTGCCAGAAAGGCCTAATAACCATCGTGGCCTAAACATCCATCAGGCGAGAATGAAATGCCTTGGAGACGGAGAAAGAGGGTGCAGCCTACATGCCGTGAACC
This sequence comes from Okamejei kenojei, assembly GCA_035221665.1. Taxonomy (NCBI): domain Eukaryota; kingdom Metazoa; phylum Chordata; class Chondrichthyes; order Rajiformes; family Rajidae; genus Okamejei; species Okamejei kenojei. Next base: position 57,604,067 of record CM069139.1, on the reverse strand, counting down.
TGGTGAACCGCAGGAGGAGCCCGGCCGGGAGTCACCCCACAGAGCCCAGTCCCTCCATGCACTAGAGTCTCTCAACCCCTGCAGAGTAGTTATTAAGATTGCTGATCCGTGGCGGTTGCTGCTGGACGCAAGTCGGGTGCCTGATCAACCCTGGCTGGTGTCTCCTGGGCGAGGTTGTCCTGATGTTTTGTGAGACCCGAAACACCACCCGTGACCCCAGGTCACATCACTGAGGATGCATCCCAGCTCATCTAGAAGATGTATATTTTTCACATAACTTTATAGTTATATGAAAGGAATGTCTGACTATAAACATAGCAATTGTTGTGCAGTCTTCTGCCTTGACACCACATTATTCACCGCCCTTGGAGCCTTGTGCTGAGAGTGGACCCAATGCCAGAGAGTTGCAGCCTGAGGCGTAAATCACAGTCTGATGCAGAAAGCAAATAAAATTAAAAGGTTGTAAGTCACTTAGAAGCAAGATAGACTGGAGACCCTTTAATTTTTGTCTAAGAGAATCCCAACATGATATGTTCTTTGCTTTTTGTGAAGGTCATAGATTGCACCTTTAAGCTCTAGTTTACACTGATAAGGGCAGAGGAATGGCATTTTGCAAATTAGGACAACAAGGTGCAAGCCTGAACGCCAAGAAAAATGTCACATGAATACACACAGAAGGGTCCCTATCTCCATTTCGTGGATCACAACAAACATATCTGAAAATAAATCACTGTCATGAACTAGTTTGTGAAATTGTCTTTTTATGCATTATTTATGTGCTTATGAAAAGGCAAGTTGAGTCTGTTTGAGAAGCTAGGAGCCTTATAACTGTTTCTTTTTAGACAATACAGAACACAAGATAGGAAACACCATTGAAAAGACTTTATCTTCCCATGGGATTTGTTTTAAATAAAAACACATAATAGTCAAATGAAAAACGGCAGCAATTAAATGCTAATTACAAAAGTAATTATCTGCATAGATATTCGTGGGAAAATTGATTTTAAAGCAAATTTTAAAGTCAAACTTTTATGCAAACTTGAATAAACCATTTTGAAACTATGAATTTAACATCAAATCAATATGATGGCATTGTACTATCATGCAGTATTTCCCCTCAAAAGGTAATATATTGACTATCCTTCAGTTCTCCAGCACTAAATAATTGCCACAGTATAGGATAAATGGCATTAGGACCCACGACTTATCTATATTGAATTTTACTAATTAATTCAGAACCAATTATTTTTGTAAAGTTACGGTAAAAATCTCCACATCCTCAGGTACACTTATATTTTTATTTCCATTATTATTGATTAAAACAAATGGAATATATGTATAAAATACATCTGCTCTGCATCTTCCATAATTAGATTCCCCACTTCATCCCTGAGTAATTACAATCTCTTTAGTCCTTTTACTTTGATTATGTTTTAAAACAGCCTTTAAATATTTCTGTACTAGTGTTTTACATAATTCCTTTCAGCTCTTCTAATCTTCATTTTCATCTTCTTACTCAATCTCATATACATTGTGTAACTTCCTCTAGTACTTGTGGATGCCCATGACATTATTTATGGTCTATCGGATGCAGTCCAGTATGGTTTGCTTTGACTGTATGTCCTGCACTGACATCCCACTTTTCATTGATGTGGATATGATCCATTCTTTGATGTGTTTTCTTATCAGTTGCTCCAAATTTCATACCTCCCTTTGTGCCCCTGTAGTTCTCCATTATAGATATCTTGAGCCAGATGTTTTCCCCTAAATCTGTGGTCTCTCTGTTTTAATAGCGACTGCACTTTTAGTCCAGTGTTTGTGTAATCCCTACCATGCGCGACTCACATGGGTAGGAAGGAACTCTCCCATTCCTATAATCATAAGATGAATTGTTGCAGATAGATGTTTGCAAGTAGCTAAAGAAGACTTGCAGTTGCACACAGTAGTAATGTGTTACCAATAGCTATAATAATATATCACTTTAACCATGGCATCATGCCACAATGCTGTCAAGACTTGTCCAATGTCCTTGCATTGAACTGCAAAGGAACTGCAAATGCTTGTTCACACAAAAGAACATAACGTGCTGGAGTAAACTCAGCAGTCAGGCAGCATCCTGTAAGAACAAGGATAGGATGACATTCTGGGTCAGATGGAAGGGGTTCTCTCCAAGCTGATCATCACCTCGCAGAGGGCCGGATTTAGTTATAAAGCTTCACAAACTTAAAGCTTAGGGCCAGAGATTAGAGGGGGGCTCGTCAGGGCTGATTTACCTATAGGTTTCATGGGCTGAAAGGCCTAGGCCTCAAAATCATTACTCTGTAAGTAACCAAATATTCATGGATCAGGAGCATGTTGTGTTATGTTAATGTTCTGAATTGACCACACAATTATGGTCAATTCCTAGAATGATCCAGAGGATAAAGAGGAAGTAAAAATGAGGAAGAGGAGCGGAGGAGGAGGAGGAGGAGGAGGGGAGGAGGGGAGGAGGAGGAGGAGGGAGGAGGAGGGGGGAGGGGGGGGAGGAGGGGGAGGATGGGGGAGGGGGAGGAGGAGGAGGAGGAGGAGGGAGGTAGGAGGAGGGGAGGAGGGAGGAGGATCAGGTTATTAAAGATTCACACAGAGAGTGGTGGGTATATGGAATGGCCTGCCAGAGGGTAGTTGGGGCAGTAGAGCTAATAGGATTTGATGTTTCAATCCAAGGTTCAAGGTTCAAGGTTCAAAGTTCTCATTTATTTGTCACATGCACCAATTAAGGTACAGTGAAATGAGTTACCATTAAATTAAAAAGAACACAACACACAATAGAATGTACCATAAACATCCACCACAGCATTCTTCACTGGGATGGAAGGCAATAAATGTCAGTCATTCCTCCAATTTGTTCACACATGGTTGGGGACCTTGATCCTCCAAAGTCGCCACTACGGACGGCCTGATGTGCAAGCCCTCTCGTCGGGATGATCGAATGTCCGACGTCGGGACAGATCGAACACACTCGCGGCTTGGAGTTCCTGAATCGGCCACTTCCTTACTGGGGACCGTAGCTTTAGGATGTTATAGGCCGCAGGCCGGTGGTCGGGGCTCTTCTCTGGTGATCTCCAGCAAGGGATCGCCCTGCTCCATGATGGAAAGTCCACGCTGCGCCCACTGCTGAAGCTCTGGGCTCGACTCCGGGAAAGGCCACACCATTCCAAGCTGTTAGGCCACAAGGGAGGCGAAGAAGCGAAAAGGAAAAAGATGCATCTCCATCGAGGTAGGTGACTGAAAACAGTTTCCCCCATTCCCCACCACCACCCCCCACATGAGACATACCGAGAGACACTAAAACATACATTTGGACATACTAAAAAAAAACAAAAAAAGTCGAAATAACAAGCCGGCTGCTGGCGAGGCAGCCGATGAGGAGAAGAAAGAGGAGAAGGAAAATGAGGAGGAGGAAGAGGAGGAGGAAAATCAGGACGTGAGGAGGAAGAGGAAGAGGAGGAGAAGAGGAATGGGAAGAGGGTGCTCTATGATAATATTTCTATGACTGGGCAACCAGAACTGCACTTGGTATTCCAAATGTAGTCTTACCATAGACTTGCACATCTGCGACCACTTTTGTACTCAATATCTTTCCCAATGAAGGCAAGTATGCCAAATACCTTCTTCGCCATACTGCCTCCTTTCCTGGCTGGCTTTAATTCCATGCAATCTAATCTTCCAGACTAGCCTACTATGTAGGACATAGAAACATAGAAACAGAAAATAGGTGCAGGAGTAGGCCATTCGGCCCTTCGAGCCTGCACCGGCATTCAATATGATCATGGCTGATCATCCAACTCAGTATCCTGTACCTGCCTTCTCTTCATACCCCCTGATCCCTTTAGCCACAAGGGCCACATCTAACTCCCTCTTAAATATAGCCAATGAACTGGCCTAAACTACCTTATGTGGCAGAGAATTCCACAAATTCACCACTCTCTGTGTGAAAAATGTTTTTCTCATCTCGGACCTTGTCCAAGGCCTTGCTAGTGTCCATATAAGCAATGTCCACTGCCTTTCCCTCATCCGTCCTCCTGGTGATCTCCTCAAAAACTATCAGATATATGAGATATGATTTCCCATGACAGAGCTATCTGTAATAAGTCTGAGCCTATCCACATGCTGGTACTTCCTGTCCTTAAGAATCCCTTTCAAAAATGTTCCCACCACTGACGTCAGGCTCACCGGACTGTAGTTCCCTTGCTTGTCCTGGCTGTCCATCTTAAATAACAAAACAACATTAGCCATTCCTAGCCTTCTGGAACATCACTTGCAGCTAAAGATGATGCAAATATCTCTCCAAGGGCCTTTGCAATTTCTTCCCTAGTGTCCCATGAGATCCAAGGATGTATTTGGTCAGGTCCTGGTGATTCAACTGCCTTAATGCACTTTAAATCAGCCAATACCTTCTCTTTGGTAATTTGTTTATGATCTAAGACATCACAACTCCAATGCCTCAATTCTGTATATCCAGTGACATTCTCCTCAGTAAAACCAGATACGTATTCATTTAATATCACTCCATCTTTTGTGGTTTCACACTAAGATGGCATGCTGAGCTTTAAGGGAACTTATTCTTTCCCCCGTCTCCCTTTTAAAATTCCTGAAGAATCTCTTGGGATTTTCCTTTACCTTTCCTGCTTGCTCCATGCCCTCTTTTTGCCTTCCTGATTGCCTTCTTAAATGTACTCCTTCACTTCTTCTATTTGTTGATGGATTTGCTCAATCCTGACTGCCTAAATCTGATGTATATCTCCTTATTTTTCCTGACCATCGCCTCAAATTCCCTCATCAATCTGGGTTCCCTACACTTTCCAGCTTTGTCCTTCGCCCTAATAAGAACATTCTACCCCTGTACTGTTTTTAACACACTTTTGAAAGCCTCCAACTTGCCAGCCATCCCCTTATCTACAAACAAACTTTCACAATTGTCCTCTGCAACAAAATTGGCCTTACCCCAATTTAGAAACACAACTTTGGGCCAGTCCTAACCTTTCCAAAACTACTTTAAAACAAATAGAGTTATAGTCACCAGTCCCAAAGTGCTCCCTCATTGATATTTCAGTCACTTACCCTATCTCAATCCATAAGAGGGTGTCCAATGTTGTCCCCTCTCTAGTTGTGTCCCCTCTTTATAGTGATTATGTACTTCAGGCTTACGAATGGTTGTGCTTTAATTGCCATACATTTATAATAATCTCTTTCAAGGTGAATTGATATAGAAATAAGCTCTTAACTTCAGCATTCTCTGCAGTGAGCATTCCTTGAATATCTGCTTTTTAAATGAATGCGCAAAATACCTCTAATAACACTCCCAGCTTACTTTCAATCCCTGACCTTTCCTTTTGTCATCTCCAACAGCTAACTACGTTCAGAACATGTACTTATGATGGGGTCAATCTCCTCTCTCACTGATGTCTAAAATAAAATCTCATGGGATGAATTAGTTTATCCTTCAGGATTTATATAACATATTTTTTCAGACATTTTTGTAGAATCCAAAATAGAAAGGCTGTAAGCTGCGTTACGGTGCACTTTTGCAGACCATGTGGCTGGCTCAATAGCTTTTTTTATACAGTATCTAAATTAAAGGTCCCTTGGGCGTATTAGATTATCAGTCAGGATTTATATAATGTGATTCAACAGATGTTTTTGTGTGGTTATAGCCATGGGGAAATAAAATGAATTGCCCAGACAACAGGCCATTCTTCCCAGATATATGAGTGACTGAACTGAGATTTCTAGAGAGAGTGATAAACAAACTTCTTCTGAGTTTCATAAAGGCCTTTTAGAGCTGTCTAGTGAATCACTTGTTTCAGACCAAGTTAACTTGTCCAAAAGACTACTGACAGAATTTTGGATTGAAAACAAAGTCAAGGCTGAAGAATTATATAGCATCCATCAATTGACTTTTGAAAAACACTACTTTAAAACCAACAATATAAAGATGAGTCATTTGTATATGACATACTTTGCTCATCATTTATTTTAGCATTGTATGTGCTATCCTTGGATTGTTGCCATTCTGTATCTTTTTTCCAGTAACTTCCAGCTGCATAGGACCAGGCCAATGCAACAATAAAATATATTACCTGTAATGCATTACTGCACAATTTTTCTGATTCCACAGATAAACAGGTACTTACAGATGAGATTAATAAGGAATTCATGTTTGAAATACGTTACATTTATAAGCATCTATACTATTACTAAAACTCTCATCTTGTCCTCTTCCGGTTTGCGTTGTTTTTAAATTTGCGAAAAACGGTACCCTATATCGCTAGGAATTTGTTTGCCACCTTACAGACGGTCTGTGGGGCGGTCTGTGTTCGCGGGTGGGGGCTGAGAGCGCGACAGGCGCTGGGGACAGGAGCCGTGAGTGAGTCCGGAGCCGGGTTCTGGAGCCGGTGAGTGCGGTCGGAACCGGGGCTGGGAACCGGTGAGCCCACACACCCCCCTCCCACAACCCCCCTCCCCCATAGCCCCCCACCCCAACACATCCCCCCCCACACACCCCCCTCCCACACCCCCTCCCCCACACCCGCTCCCCCACACATCCCCTCCCCCACACACACCCCGTCCCCCACACACACCCCGTCCCCCACACACACCCCTCCCCCCAGACACCCCTCCCCACACACACCCTCCCCCACACACCCCCTCTCACCACACACCCACTTTCCCCCACACCCACAACCCCTCCTCCCCCACACACCATCTCCCCCACACACACCCCTCCCCACACACCACCTCCCCAAACACTCCCTCCCCCACACATCCCCCCTCCCCCACATACACACCCCCCCTCCTTCACACCCCCATCCCACACCCGCCATCCCCACACCCCCTCCGCCACTCCCCTCCGCCCCACCCCCATCACCCCACTCCCCCACACACCCCTCCCCACCACCACCCCCCTCCCCCCACCACCCCCCCCCCCACATGCACACACCCCCCACCAGCTCCCGACAGGCCCCGCCTGAAGCCGTCCCCCTCCCCTGGCTGCAGGACGCTCCCCGCCTGAAGTCATCCACATCCCCTGGCTACCGAACGCTCCCGCCGTTGCTTTGGGAGTACAGATGAGTGGTGGAATATTGCATTTGGGAATGGGTTGTGTTGGGGGAACCAGGCTTCCCGTGTGATGGAATGTTTCCAACTATTCTGATATAGGAAACATGCCATTAAGATTAAAAGAGTGTGGAGCAGATTTATGAGGATTTTACCAGGACTCGAGGGCCTGAGCTATAGGGAGACATTGAACAGGCTATGTCTTTATTCATTGGAGTGCAGGAGGCCAAAATCATGTGTAAAATCATGAAGGGTGAGATCTTTTCGAGGTGTGTAAATTCATGAAGTGCATTGGTAGGGTGAATGTCAATAGCCTTTTTTCCATGATAGGGGAATTATACACGACAGTGCGTAGGTTTAAGGCGAGATGGGAAAGACTTAACAAGAACCTGAGAAATTTAATCAAACTGAGGGTTGTGTGTATATAGAATGAACCCCAGAGGAGGTGGTTGAAGCAGGTACAATAATAGCATTCAAAATTCATTTGGACAGGTACATGGATGAGAAAGGTGTATAAATTGTGGATAAATGGGACTACCTTAAATGGGGCATCTTGGTCAGCATGGACCGGGTTGGCCTGTTTCTATGCTGTTTGACTCTATTATGCTTATCTTAATAAATTACAAATATTGATTTTAAAAATAATACATTTTCAGGATGCGAGCTTCACTGGCAAAACCTGCGTTTATTGTCCATCCATGTTTGCCATTGTGAAGGTGAAGGTGACCCACCTCCTTTAAGCATTTTAATCCATTCCTTGATGATACTTCAACAGCTGAATACAGAATCCCAATATTGTACATGAGTCTGCCATAGCTAGGTATTGTTTACATTTTCTTCCACAAATAAAAACTGAACTTTGGTCATAACATTTAAAAAATATTTTAAAATATATTTTTTTTCTGCAGATTTATGTTTAGTTGAAAAAGGCATTTTCCTGTTAGCTAAGGATAAGGTTATACTTTATTGCAATGCATTGGTCTATAATTAGTCTTCAACATTTAAACATTCCTTGTTACGTTTTTCCCAAATTAAATATGAAAATACAATTCCTCAGTACAGAACAATGAAGCTGAATTGTGCAGAAGAAATAACATTTAGTTTACTGTTAACTGTTTTCTGTAGATGTTAATTCTTGATAAAATGCTATTTCTATTATACTGTACCACTAAATTAATTTCATTTAGCAGCACAGGAACAGACTCTTCAGCACGCAATGTCTGCACTGAACATGATGTCAAGTTAAGCTCATCTCTCTGCCTGCAGGTGATCCATATCTCTCCATTCCCTGCAAATCCATGTGCCTATATAAAAGCCTCTTAAATGCCCCTATTGTATCTGCCTCCACCACCATTTCCAGCAGCGTGTCCCAGGAACCCACCACTCTCTGTGTAAATAAGTTGCTCTCACATCTTCTTTAAACGTTGACGCTCAATTACTTGACATTTTCACCCTGGGAAAATGGTTCTGACTGACTACTCCATCTATGCATCTCATCATTTTATATGCTTCTACTAGAACTGCCCTCAACCTCCAGCGCTCCAGAAAAAAACAAGTCAAGTGTGTCCAACCTCTCCTTATAAGTAGCACTTTCTAATCTAGATAGCATTCTGAACCTTTTGTCCCTCAAAAGCCTCCGCCACCTTCCTGTAATGGTCCATCCAGATTGCATACAATAATCCACATGCAGCTTTACCAAAGTCATATAAAGTTGCAAAACATGACTTCCTGACTCTTATACTCAATATCCTGACAAATGAAGGAAAACATTATGTACACCTTCTTTTCCACAATATCTACTTGCATTGTTAATATACATTCTACCATAATATACATTTATTGTACACTAAAGTTTAATTATTTCTAGTAACTGGTGGTAAGCAATATTTTATACTTAAGATAACAGATGTGCTAATTTGGATAATTATTGCATTATGCCAATAATTTTTAGTTTGGTGGCTGAAGATGCAATGTCCCATAAAACATATCTTTTTTGATATGTTTAAATATCTCAGTCCCAAATCATCTGAGAATATAAGGAAAAATTATTTTATTTAGCATGTTGTTCTGAAGGAAATTTTATGTACTCGAAATAATGGAGTTTGCATATTGAGCATTTTTATTTGCACACACTTTTTCTGTGCTGTGCAATTCAAACTTGATTTAACCCAGAGTAAATTACTATACTGATTATATCTGTGTGAGATGGTGATAATCATAAAAGTTGGCTGGGTATTTCAAATGTTTCAACACCTTCCAAGGAAAACTGGAATTCAAAGCTCTCTAAGTCACGAGACTATATCTATATAACTAATAGTCTCATCTTGACCAATTCCTGTCTGTGCTGTATATTGATTTTAGAAAAAACACTACAATATATTGCTATGATTTTTGGCCATCTTACTCACCTTCCACCTCTGCTGAAGCAGCCCTGAGGATTTTTCCGATCGATGAAAAATACAAAAGTTATGAGTGTTTAAAAAATCTTGAGATCGGCTGACTGGTCCTCTCGCCTGTCAATCACCACAATGAAGGTAACGTCCCTTCCGGGGGGGGGGGGGGGGCATGACCATAAAACCCAGGATGCCTGGACGTGAGTCAGTCACTCTAGAAGATCGCGAGGGAGAGTCTGCAACTGTGATTCTAAGCTGTGAATCAACTGATTGTAAGTCTGCAATGTGCTTGCAATAAATGATTTGTTAGCCCTTAATGACAATGCAATGAGTTGTATGGCAATTTGGTGGCCTGCACTCTGCTTGAAATGTTACGAAATTGAATTTGGTGGCCTGCACTCTGCTTGACATGCTATGAAATTGAAATATTTGGCCTGCACTCTGCTTGAAATGCTATGAAATTTAATTTGGTGGCCTGCACTCTGCTTGAAATGCTATGGAATTGAATTTGGTGGCCTGCACTCTGCTTGAAATGCTATGAAATTTAATTTGGTGGCCTGCACTCTGCTTGAAATGCTATGAAATTTAATTTGGTGGCCTGCACACTGCTTGAAATGGAAATTCAAGGAATAGCTGTGAGTGAACTGCCAACTCACCAGCCCTGAGTGACTGAGCTGCCAGCCCAAGAATCCATTTGCCCACAATGTCCATACTAGCCCTCTGGAAACCAGTCCCTTTGGCCCACAACACCCATACTAGTACTCCAGAAAGCCACCCCTCCCCTCCCCCACTGGCCAACAATATTGGAATTGGTGGAGAGGTGGAATATTGTGTTGGGGGACCAGCCCTCCTGTGTGAACATGGGACCCAATGGGTCCCACTTAGTCTAGTATAAATATAAACAAGAAGCACAACGTTGCATTCTTCATTTATGCATTTCAAAGGATGGTTCTGCTGACACAGTGTAGCTCAAGGTCTCACGGCAGAACTATTGATGTACCTCTGGAATTCTCAGAAATGATCTTAGAGGGCAGCATTTAACTACAGTGCAAGTAAGTCATTGAGTAGTCTCAGTAGCCATATGAGAGTATTTTGTGAGTGAAGCTTCAGGCTGTGCATCACGTGCAACACAAGAGTACACTACCCACCCACCTGCCAATTATCTGATGATGCATCCATGAGGTCTCCTTTCTCCTCAACACACCTGATGGGACCTCCAATCTGGCATTCTTCTCACTTATGAGCACTTTGATGTATTTTTGTGTGAATAGTGGACAACTGTTCCTCTTCTTGTTTCCCTCTGCCTTGTCCAGGGTAACATGATATTACACAGTGTGCCATGGGTAGATGCCTTGCACCCTTAACTGATTAGCATGCAAAACAGTGACACCGGTGATGTTAAACTTAGCCTAATTACTTCAGGAATCAGATGTCATATTTGTGCTTTTTTCTAGATTGTTAATTAATTGTTAATAATTCTAGATTTCTTAATTACTGGTATATCACCTATTTTCATTGCTTTATTTGGGGGGTGTGGGGGCCTAATTTGGCACCAGCTGCTTGTTTCAGCAGATCAAACCATTGAAATTTAATTTGTTGGCAATAGTGTTAATGTTCCAAAGAAAATATAATGTAATATTACAGTGCTTCCTCTCAATTATAGAGACTGTTTACACCTAATTTTATAACTATATCCCATTTCCATTTTCGGAGCTTATCAGTGAGATTCATTGCATAATGTGAATAAGCAGCTATGTGATTGTTTACTTTAGGCTAATCATTCATTATGAAAATGTTCATAATTATATATTGCTAATTAAATAGTAAACAATATACCTCCAACAGGTGAAAATTTCATAATATTCTCTGTTATGTGTTGGTTTGGTAAATCGTGGAAATTAGTAGAATCCAACATCTAGTTCTGCATACTTTGATCTGGAAAAATAGAAAAATGAAGTACACACTTAACAACATTGTACAATAAAAATTCTCATATGATATGAATGAACACAACAAATTTGTGAATTTTATTTTCAATTTAAAAATCACATCAGAGGAATATTCACCACAGTGGAATTGATGGTAATTGATTAATAATGCACATAATTGACTCAACCAATAAATCCTTTGTGTAATAAGTTTTTTTACATGGTTTCATTCAACTCCTACAATTAATTCTGCCAGCTGCATTAATACTTCACAAGAGGCTTTCCTACCCTCCTTCAACACCTTTTCCTCCCCAAATATGTATCCAACCCTCCCTTATACATCGGCAAGACCAAATGCAGACTGGGTGATCATTTCTCGGAACACCTTCGCTCAGCCCGTGTGAACCAACCTGATTTCCTGGTTGCTGGACATTTTAATTCTCCTTCCCATTCCTACACAGACCTTTCTGTCCTCAGTCTCCTCCATGGTCAGAGCGAGGCTAAACGTAAATTGGAGGAACAGTAACTCATATTTTGCTTGGGCTGCTTACAGCCCAGTGGTATAACTTTTGATTTCTCTCACATCAGGTAGCCCCGGCATTCCCTATCTCTCTATCCCTCCCCCACCCAAGTCGCACTGGCTTCTAATTTTCACCCTACAAACAGCTTACAATGGCCTGTTTCCTCAATCATCATTACTTTTTTACATATCTTTCATTCATTATTCTTTATCTCTCCACTCGTTTCCCTTAGCCCTAACCAGTCTGAAGTGTCTCGACCCGAAACATTCCCCATTCCTTTTCTCCATAGATGCTATCTGTCTCGCTAAGTTACTCCAGCTTCTTGTGTCTATCTTCCCTTAAATGCTTCCATGCTCCATACATCAGCCACTTCTTAGGTTAGCAATTTCCACACTCTATTCATTCATTGATTTGTGATGTTTATTCTTGATCTAAGGAAGGTAGTGAGTGAACGCAAGTCTGTCCACATAAACAGAGCTGCTGTAAAGGTGGTCAGCTGCTTCTAGTTCCAAGGTGGCCAAGGCAGCAACTATACCTCATCCCTTCACTTTGATGTGCTGATCAAGAACATGCTGAGCATATGTACTTCCTGAGGCTTCTGAGAAGATTTGTTATTTATAAATGGATTTTCTTGAACTTCTATATATGCACTATAGAAAGTATTCTGATGATATGTTTGTTAGCCTGGTGTGGCAATTGCTCTGCTCTTGACAGCATGAACCTGCAGAAAGTTGTAAACTCAGCCCAGTCCATCACGTGCTTGTCACTTCCTTCCATCCAGTCAATCTTCAGGGTGCGTTGCATCAGGAAGGCTTTAAGTATTTTCAACAATACCCGCACCCTGGCCATTCCCTTTCTGTCTTTTAAGGGCCTGTCCCACTTACGCGATTTTTCAGGCGACTGCCGGCGACTGTCAACCAGGCCGCGACTGGTTCCCAGTATGCGGGAACTCCTCACGACCATGAAGGCGACTCCCCGGCAACCACCCGCGAACATGTGGTGACCATGTGGCAACTGCATAGTCTCCTGCAGTTGCCTAAAATGTTGCCTAATTGGGACAGGCCCATTACTTTCTGGGAGAAGATACAGGAGCTTGAAAGACTGGACCTCTAGACTTATGCCCCTGTCCCACTTAGGAAATCTGTACGGAAACCTTTGGAGACTTTGCGCCGCACCCAAGGTTTCCGTGCGGTTCCGGAGGTTCCCGGAGGTTTTTGTCAGTCTCCCTAATGGTCGAAAGTGGTTTCCGCTTCTTCTATATTCCGGCGATTATTTCAAAAAATTAAAAACCGGCCGCGACTAAATATAGGTTGCCGTTTTAAAAATCGGTAATTTTTTAGTCGAAGCCGGTTGCGATGCTAGTTGAAGGTGGTTGCCGGAGGTTGCAGGTAGTGGAAGGTAAGACCTCCGTGGTGGAATAAAACTGGGTGAAAAAAAGGTCTTACCTTCCATTACCTGCAACCTCCTGCAACCACCTTCAACTAGCATCGCAACCAGCTTCGACTAAAAAATTACCGATTTTTAAAACGGCAACCTATTTTTAGTCGTGGCTGGGTTTGAATTTTTGAAATAATCGCCGGAACATAGAAGAAGCTGAAACCACTTTCGACCATTAGGGAGACTGACAAAAACCTCCGGGAACCGCACTGAAACCTTGGGTGGGGCGCAAAGTCTCCAGAGGTTTCCGTTCAGGTTTCCTAAGTGGGACAGGGGCATAAAGAACAGTTTTTTCCCCAGTGTCATTAGACTCCCGAACCAATCACCAATTTCACACCTGCTTCCCAGATGTGCTGTCACATGTTCTTATCTTAACTCTACTTTATCTGATTATTCTGTTATTGTACTTTAATATTATTTTGCACTGCTTCAGATTGACTATCATGGTGTACGATTCTGTTGTTTTATACTCATTGTTGTATTTGTCGTATATATTATTATTATATATATAATGTTTTCCCCGTGAGCTTCATCCATACAAGGAATTTCATTGCACACTGTTGTATATGATAAACTAATGTGAATCTGAATCAGAATTACACTTCCATCTTACAAAAGTTTAGAAGGCGCAAGTTTGCTTTTGACTCTTGAAATTTGGGTGCCCTGCTGAAGCACTAAACTAGTGAACAGCATGGTCACATTAGTAACAATTGAAACCATTATAACCAACGTAAGAATGAATTTTGTGTAAGAAGGAACTGCAGATGCTGGTTTATGCTGATGATAGACTCAAATTGCTGGAGTAATGCAGCGGGTCAGGCAGCATCTCTGGTAAAAAAGGAATAGGTGATGTTTCACACTCCAAATTGCATGTACAAATGGTAATGTGATAATGTTCAGACAGTCTCTTTCAGTCATTTTGAACAAGGGATAATGTTAGACAGGTTGGGAATAGCCTTCTCCTATTCCCTACTCATGTCTCCCCTTGGGATCTTCAGTATTCACGAGAAAGGAAAAAAGGGCTGCATTTAATATCACATCTAAAGCACAGCGCCTCTGACAATGCAATGTACACCCTCAGCACTGGACTGGAGCAACAGTGTAGATTCTACTGCTAAAATCTCTGGAGTTGAACTTGACCCACAACTTTCTGACTCAAGAGTCCAGAGTGCTACCACCTGAACCATAACTGACAAGAACATCTATGTCCATACATATACAGTTCCAGCAGGGCTCACATAGCAGTCAGGATTCTAAATTTTCCAATTATTTCCCACCCTACCCCAAGGGCGTTGAGGTCAATTGCAGCACGCTTACTCCCCTGATTAAGGTCGGTTACCTCATTAAACCAGGAACCCTGTCGACTGCACAGATTAGTGTTACAGCAGGCAGTGTTCTGTCCTATAGTTTTAAATCCGATTTCTATATATCTGCTGCATGGGGGAAAATACAGTTTTGGATTCATTTAAATGATAACATGGTCTCAACTGGAAGGAGTAATATATTAATGTAAACACCACACCAATTATAGAACTACCATCACAAAATTAAAATGTATAATATAAATATACTTCAGTTTATATTATTAAATAATATAATTAATTATGTTTTACAAGTGATTTTTTTAATTGAGTTTTTAAATAAATAATTTTGCTGAAATTCCTATCATTATGTAGAAAAGGCTTTTTTTTAAATCATAATTAAAATAGTGCATGGCTAACTCTCAATGGCTTGATATTCCCTACTGCATATCTGTCCACATTCTGCAATCTGTGATTATTGTTTTCAAACATTATCTATCAGCTGCCCCTAGCCAGTACTAGTCTCTAAGATGCTAGAAAATGTAGCATGCTATCAGGATTTACTGCAAGGAATGCTGGCAGTTGCTCCCTTGATAGCACAATAGGGAAATGAACAAAGTGGTGTATTACTCAGCCATGCAGATCAAGAAAGTCCCAACTACAACTTTTATCCTCTGATGAGTTAGACAATCACAATGAGGGAAGGCATTGAAATACCAATGCACACAGGGTGTATGCCACATGCATGTTCATACAGTGTATGTCTGCTCAGGCTGGGAACGTATGTCAAGGTTGGAAAGATCTGTGTTCTTTGAAGCAACCAACATCTATTAAAGGGGAGATACACTCTCAACATCAACAGCTAGAAATACAGGAAAATATAAAATTGAGGTCAAAGATTCAGTCAACACCTTTGTATCTTGTAAAAAACATCTGGAAAAGCCTAAATTAACATAATGGACAAGTGCATGTCATCTTCCATGTTAGATATTAAGCTGTGTGGGAAGGAACTGCAGATATTGGTTTAATCCGAAGGAAAAACACAAAAATAGGTGACAATTCGGGTCAAGACCCTTCTTCCGACTTTGAGTCAGGGGAAAGGCAAACAAGAGATATAGACAGTGGTGTAGATAGATAGAGAACAAATGAATGAAAGATATGCAAGAAAGTAATGATGATAAAGGAAACATGCCATTGTCAGTTGTGACTTAGGTGAAAACGAGTACAGACAATGAGACTCAATAAGACGACTTTGAAGCTGGTACGACTTGGGTGGGGGAGGGATGGAGAGAGAGGGGATGCAAGGATCACTTGAAGTTAGAAAAAAAATCACTATTCATACTAGTGGGTTGTAAACTGCCCAAGCAAAATATGAGATGCTGTAACTCCAATTTGTGTTTGGCCTGACAATCGTGGAGGCCTAGGACAGAAAGGTCAGTGTGGGAATGTGAAGGGGAATTAAAATGTTTGGCAACCAGAAGATTATCCATTCTCAACCTGGAAAATAAACAAAGTGCATTTATATGGATCATGTACATGCAGATGAGATGTTTAACTTGGCATCTTGTTCGGCATAAACATTGTGGGTCGAAGGGTCCATTCCTGTACTGCACTGTTCTATGTTCTACCAAATCTATTGTGGGTTATCGCAGCAGAACCATCCCTTCCTACAATCGACTTCTGCCATACCACCTCCTCCCATCTCCCCCAAACACCTGCGTCCCAGCTAGAAAACCTCTGCTTACTGCTCTTCAGAAACATCAGCTAAAATGGATGTCAATTCTTGTTCAGTTTGCTATTTTGGCTGAAAATTATCACCCGGAACAAACTTCAGAGAAGTGGAATGTGTAATGAATTGAGGTAATTTAAAAGCAAATGTGACAACTACCCAAGGAGATATATTTTTTTAGGAAAGGTGTCTTGCTTACTGATATGCTGAATCAGGGGCAACTGCAGTCATGAAGTGCTTGCCTCATTATCAATAATTCAGAATTGACATGAGTGAACAGCATGCAAGGTTACATCAGCAACTGAACAGGAACTTGATGGGCTTTTGAATATTCATGTAACAAGACAGGATTATACCTGTGTGTAATGGTGTGATGTCAATACAGACTCTCCCCGACATACGGAAGGGCTACATCCCGAAGACCCTTGCATGTCAGATGTAATGTAAGTCAGAAACGCAAGTGCTACTGCACAGCGCAAATTTAGTATTCGATGTGGAGACCATGTGGGAGCTCTGAAGCAAGGACCACGAGGGAGCTCTGATGTGGAGATCATGTGGGTGCTCCAACATGGAGACCACATCGGAGCTGCAATGCAGAGACCACGTGGGAGCTCCCTCGGCAAGACAATGGGGAGAGCTCCAATGCAGAGACCACATGTGTGCTCCGACGTGGAGACCGCGTGGAAGCTACCGACACAGAGACCATATAGGCGTCAGTGGGCTGAAAAAATTGCTTACGTAAGTGCGAGTTCACGTAAGTAGCCTGTAACGTAAGTCTGGGAGTGCCTATTGGCCAAAATGCAGAGTCCATATTTTCCCAGGGAAGATGACGAAAAAAAGTTTAAAGAGATCAACTTAGAGTTTAATTATTATTGCTCAGATTATGTGGTCAAGTCAAGAGTGTTTTATTGTCATGTCCCAGATAGGATAATAAAATTCTTGCTTGCTGCAGCACAACAGAATATGTAAACATAGTACATAATGGGAGAAAAAAAAGTTCAGTGAGTATATATACACATGCACGGATACTCAATAAATAAACAAACATAGTGCAATAATAATAATAGCCTAGTGTAGTTCAGAGCTTATTTGTTGTCGTGTTTAATAGCCTTATGGCAGTGGGGAAGAAGCTGTTCCTGAACCTGGACATTACAGTTTTCAGGCTCCTGTACCTTCTTCCCAATGGCAATGAGGAAATGAATGTGAGGCCAGGATGGTGTGGGTCTTTGGTGATGTTGGCTGCCTTTTTGAGGCAGCAACTTCGAAAGATCCCCACGATGGTGGGGAGGTCAGAGCTGGTGATGGACTGGGCAGTGTTCACAACTTTTTGCAGTCCTTTCCGCTCCTGGACGTTCAAGTTGCCGAACCAGGCCACGATGCAACCAGTCAGTATGCTCTCTACTGTGCATCTGCAGAAGTTCAAGAGAATCCTCTTTGACATACCGAATCGTTGTAGTCTTCTTAGGAAGTAGAGGCGCTGATGTGCCTTCTTTATAATTGCATCAGTGTACTGGATCCAGGAAAGATCTTCAGCAATATGCACGCCCAGGAATTTGAAGTTTTTGACCCTCTCCACCATCGACCCATTGACAGAATTGTGGGTCCTCATCCTTCCCCTTCCAATGTCCACAATCAGTTCTTTGGTTTTACTGGTGTTAAGAGCCAGGTTGTTGTGCTGGCACCATTTGGTCAATTGGTCAATCTCACTTTGTTTTGCCACATTACTATCTCATGGTCTTGTTCACTGGATTTATGGAATGGTTTCTTCCTGATTGTAACACAGAACATAGTTAAT
Organism: Okamejei kenojei; assembly: GCA_035221665.1. Lineage (NCBI taxonomy): Eukaryota > Metazoa > Chordata > Chondrichthyes > Rajiformes > Rajidae > Okamejei > Okamejei kenojei. The sequence continues at coordinate 57,585,868 of CM069139.1, read as the reverse complement.
CAAATATTAACATAGAACAAACATAGAACAGCACAACACAGGAGCAGAATGTCTATGCTGAACATGATGGCAAGTTAAACTAATCTTGTTAGTGAGCACATGATCTATATCCCTCCATTATCTGTATATCCATGTGTCATAGAGTCATACAGTGATACAGCGTGGAAACAGGCCCTTCGGCCCAACTTGCCCACGCCAGCCAACATGTCCCACCTGCCCGTGTTTAGTCCACATCCCTCCAAACCTGTCCTATCCATTTACCTGTCTAACTGTTTCTTAAACGTTGGGATAGTCGCTGCCTCAACTACCTCCTCTGGCGGCTTGTTCCGTTCACCTACCACCCCTTGTGTGAAAAAGCTACCCCTCAGATTCCTTTTAAATTGTTTCCCCTTCCCCTTCACCTTAAACATAGAAACATAGAAACATAGAAAATAGGTGCAGGAGTAGGCCATTCGGCCCTTCGAGCCTGCACTGCCATTCAATATGATCATGGCTGATCATCCAACTCAGTATCCTGTACCTGCCTTCTCTCCATACCCCCTGATACCTTTAGCCACAAGGGCCACATCTAACTCCCTCTTAAATATAGCCAATGAACTGGCCTCAACTGCCTTCTGTGGCAGATAATTCCAGAGACTCACCACTCTCTGTGTGAAAAATGTTTTCCTCATCTCGGTCCTATCCTTAGACTGTGACCCCTTATCTTCCTGCATCTAGCCTATCCAACCCCTTAAGAAATTTGTAAGTTTCTATAAGATCCCCAATCAGTCTTCTAAATTCTAGCAAGTACAAGCCAAGTCTATCCAGTATTTCCTCATATGAAAGTCCGGACATCCCAGGAATCTGCAGTAGAACCTCCCTGCTCCTATACTCGAATCCTTTCGCTATATATGCTAACATACCATTCGCTTTCTTCACTGCCTGCTGCACCTGCATGCCTACTTTCAATGATTGGTGTACCATGACACCCAGGTCTTGTTGCATCTCCCCTTTTCCTAATTTGCCACCATTAAGATAATAGTCTACCATCCTGTTTTTGCCACCAATATGGATAACCTCACATTTATCCACATTATACTGCATCTGCCATGCATTTGCCCACTCACCCAGCCTATCCAAGTCATCTTGCAGCCTCCTAGCATCCTCCTCACACCTAACACTACCCCCCCAGCTTAGTGTCCCCAACTTGGAGATGTTGCATTCAATTCCCTCATCCAAATCATTAATATATATTGTAAATAGCTGGGGTCCCAGCACTGAGCCTTGCGGTACCCCACTAATCACTACCTGCCATTCTGAAAAGGAGCCGTTTACTCCTACCCTTTGCTTCCTGTCTGCCAGCCAGTTCTCTATCCACATCAATACTGAACCCCCAATACCGTGTGCTTTAAGTTTGTATACTAGTCTCTTATGTGGGACCTTGTTGAAGGCCTCTGAAAGTCTAGATATAACACATCCACTGGTTCTCCCTTATCCACTCTGCTAGTTACATCCTCGAAAATTTCTATAAGGTTCGTCAGACATGATTTACCTTTCGTAAATCCATGCTGACTTTGTCTAATGATTTCACCACTTTCCAAATGTACTGCTATCCCATCTTTAATAACTGACTCTAGCAGTTTCCCCACTGCCGATGTTAGACTAACTGGTCTGTAATTCCCCGTTTTCTCTCTCCCTCCTTTTTTAAAAAGTGGGGTTACATTAGCTACCCTCCAATCCTCAGGAACTACTCCAGAATCTAAAGAGTTTTGAAAAGTTATCACTAATGCATCCACTATTTCTGTGGCTAATTCCTTGAGTGCTCTGGAATGCAGACTATCTGGCCCTGGGGATTTATCGGCCTTTAATCCATTCAATTTACCCAACACCACTTCTCGGCTAACCTGGATTTCACTCAGTTCCTCCACCTTATTTGACCGCCGGTCCCCTGCTATTTCCGGCAGATTATTTATGTCTTCCTTAGTGAAGACAGAACCAAAGTAGTTATTCAATTGGTCTGCCATGTCCTTGTTCCCCATGATCAATTCACCTGTTTCTGACTGCAAGGGACCTACATTTGTTTTAACTAATCTCTTTCTCTTCACATATCTATAAAAACTTTTGCAGTCAGTTTTTATGTTCCCTGCCAGTTTTCTTTCATAATCTATTTTCCCTTTCCTAATTAAGCCCTTTGTCCTCCTCTGCTGAACTCTGAATTTCTCCCAGTCCTCTGGTAGGCTGCCTTTTCTGGCTAATTTGTATGCTTCATCTTTTGTTTTTATACTATCCCTGATTTCCCTTGTTATCCTATGCACTCTGGTCCTCGATTCACATACTCTGGGCAAGATTCACCTACTTTAGGCAACCTTTAGGCAGCCATGCACCTACCATTCTTTGTAAAAAAAACTTGCCCCGCACATCTCCTTTAAACTATTCCCCTCCCACCTTAAAGCTATGCACTCTATTCTTTGACATTTTCACCTTGGGCAAAAGGTTCTAACTGTCTATGTTGTCTATGCCTTACATAATTTTAATATATTTCTACCAGGTCTCTCCTCAACCTCTGACACTCCGGAGAAAATAATCCAAGCTCCTTATAGCTAATATCTTCCAATCAAGGCTGAATTCTGCTAAACCTTTTATGCATCCTCTCAAAAGCTTCCACATCATCCTGTAATGGGATGACCATACTGCACACAATGCTCCAAATGCAACCTAACCAAAGGCCTATAAAGCTGCAACATGACTTCCTGACTCTTATACTCAATGCCCTGAAAGCAAGCATACCATATTGTTTTTTTACCCTCTATCTTCCACTTTCAGGAATTAAGGCCATAGAAACATGGAAAAATAGGTGCAGAAGTAGGCCATTCGGCCCTTTGAAACAGAACCGCCATTCAATATGATCATGGCTGATCATCTAAAATCAGTACCCCCTTCCGCTTTTTCCCCAAGTCCCTTGATTCCTTTAGCGCTAAGAGCTAACTCTAACTCTCTCTTGAAAACATCCAGTGAATTGGCCTACAATGCCTTCTATGGCAGAGAATTCCACAGATTCACAACTCTCTGGGTGAAGAAGTTTTTCCTCATCACAGGCCTAAATGGCCTACACCTTATTCTTAGGTAGACAAAAATGCTGGAGAAACTCAGCGGGTGAGGCAGCATCTATGGAGCGAAGGAAATAGGCAACGTTTCGGGTCGAGACCCTTCTTCAGACTGGTGGGGAGGGGGGGGGAGCGGGAAGAAGAAAGGAAGAAGCAGAGAGAGTGGGCTGAGGGAGAGCTGAGAAGGGGAGGAGAAAGCAGGTACTACCTGAAATTAGAGAAGTCAATGTTCATACTGCTGGGGTGCAAACTGCCCAAGCGAAATATGAGGTGCTGCTGCTCCAATTTACGGTGGTCCTCACTCTGGCCATGGAGGAGGCCCAGGAGAGAAAGGTCGGATTCGGATTGGGAGGAGGAGTTGGTGCTGAGCCACCGGGAGATCACATAGGTTAATGCGAACCGAGCGGAGGTGCTGGGCGAAGCGATCGCCAAGCCTACGCTTGGTCTCACTGATATAGAGCAGCCGACATCTAGAGCAGTGGATGCAATAGATGAGGTTGGAGGAGGTGCAGGTGTAGGTGAACCTCTGCCGCACCTGGAAAGACTGATTGGGTCCTTGAATGGAGTCAAGGGGGGAGGTAAAACAAGTGTAGCATTTCCTGCGGTTGCAAGGGAAAGTGCCAAGAGACGGGGTGATTTGGGTGGGAAGGGACGAATTGACCAGGGAGTTACAGAGGGAGCGGTCTCTGCGGAAAGCAGACAGGGGAGGAGATGGGATGATGTGGCCAGTGGTGGGATCCCGTTGGAGGTGGCAAAAATGTCGGAGGATTATTTGTTGTATGTGATGGCTGGTAGGGTGGAAGGTGAGGACAAGGGGTCTCTGCCTTTGTTACGAGTGGGAGGATGGGGAGTGAGAGCAGAGTTATGGGGTATAGAAGAAACCCTGGTGAGAGCCTCATCTATAGTAGAAGAAGGGAACCCCCCGTTCCCTGAAGAATGAGGACATCTCCGATGCCCTGGTGTGGAACACCACATCCTCGGTGCAGATGTGGCATAGACGGAGGAATTTGGAGTAGGGGATGGAGTCCTTACAGGAAGCAGGGTGGGAAGAAGTGTAGTCCAGATAGACATGGGAATCAGTGGGTTTATAGTGGATGTCGGTCAATAGTCTATCACCTGCGATGGAGATAGTGAGGTCTAGAATTGGTCGGGAAATGTCGGAAATGGTCCAGGTGTATTTGAGTTCAGGATGGAAGTTAGTGGTGAAGTGGATGAAGTCAGTGAGTTGTGTGTGGGTGCAGGAGGTAGCACCAAAGCAGTTGTCGATGTAGCAGAGGTAAAGTTTGGGGATAGGGCCACGGTACGCCTCGAACAAGGATTGCTCGACGTACCCTACAAAGTGACAGGCATAGCTGGGCCCATGTGCGTGCCCATAGCTACGCCTTGTATTTGGAGGAAATAGGAGGAGTCAAACAAAAAGTTATTGAGGGAAAGGACCAGCTCCGCTAGGCATACGAGAGTATCAACAGACTGGGAGTGGTTGGTTCTGTGGTCATATTATTCTTATTCTTAAACTGTTACCCCTGGTTCTGGACTCTCCCAATATCGGGACAATTTTTCCTGCATCTAGCCTGTCCAATCATAGAAACATAGAAAATAGGTGCAGGAGGAGGCCATTTGGCCCTTCGAGCCAGCACCGCTGGGAGAGCCAGCAATCTTGTAGCCACCGATTGGGAGAGCCAGCAATCCTGTAGGAATCTTATATGTTTCTATAAGATCCCCTCTCATCCTTCAAGATTCCAGTGAATACAAGCACAATCGACCTATTCTTTAATCATATGTCAGTCCTGCCAGTCCTCTTTCATCATATTCAGACTACGCTGCACTCCCTCAATAATGTCCTTCTTTAGGAGATCAAAATTGCACACAATGCTCCAGGTGCAGTCTCACCAGGGCCCTATACAATTAAAGTAGGCAAGTAAATACGGACTTTGCAAAGATAATTTGCCTGCTGACAACAAGCAGGGATCTTAGGAATTTCAGTAACTTAGGCCTCCTATCAACAGAAATCCAGTGCATTTTTATCTGAGGCCTGGGCCATATACAAATGGAAGAGGGGATTCTGGCAGGATTATAACTTTACTTTGTGGAGCAGGAACTCTACTTGTGAGTTCCACAAGCAGAGACAGAAGATCATTTGCCCTGGGCTGCACCCTATCTCTCCGTTGACACCCGTAACATTTTGTAGCTCTGAAATTTTACCCGCCTGCAACCGGTAGTGCTATTTTCGTGCCTGATCCAAATAGTAAGTGAAGATAGGCACAACATGCTGGAGTAACTCAGCAGGTCAGGCAGCATCACTGGAGAAAAGGATTAGGCAACGTTTTGTGTTTGAACCGTGAACATTGACCTGACCCCCAAATCAAAATTTCTGTCGCTTACTCCATCCTTACTCTGGCTGATAATTACATTTCCAGAATATTACTCCAAATTATGACTTTAATATTCCTGAAACCCTATAAATCTTAGCTTTAGGGCAATGCCCCACAAAACAGATCCACAAATAGCTTCAGATAACATATAATCTGTCCCAGGGGTCTGGAGTGACATAACATGAAGAGCAAATGCCCTACGTTGAGTTTATGGAATCGGGAATAATTCAGAGAAACAAAGAAGTGAAAAGTGAGAGAAAGCATTTAAGGAGTTGAAAACAGCGTCATGCAAGCACTAAAGAACTATAAAAAAAAGATTGGAATCTGAATTTGATAGTAATCATCAATTTGTATGGTTCAAAAGCAACTTAATTATATTTAGCATTCAAATCTGGCCTCAGCTCCAGGGATAATCCATTGAATGCGACAGGTCAGATTGTAATTTTGATATCCTGGAGTTTTTCTTAATTATTTCCTGAGCTCAATGATAGTTTCAATTTTACTTTCTTGGTTTGTATCTGGATACTGGAGGAGTTATTTTGCATACAGTTATGAGAGGATAATGTGTCAGACCAAACTCCTTTCAGTGTTCCATAGTTCCTTTTTCTTACATTTCAGTATGGCTAGTAAAAGTCTAGGAATTCAGACTGCAATCTACATGATTCAGTGCTCTTTGTCATCTCTTCCAGTGTTGGTGGCTGCTCTCAGCTTCTGTGGATCTCACAAGATTATATAAACCACCAACCATCTAACACCCTTCATATGAGAAAACAAAAATAATGTCAGATAGCTACAGAAAGCCATTCAACATGTAATGGAACAAATATGGTTCCTTTCACAGATGATAGCTTCTTGAGCAAATTCTGCTCATCAATCTGCATTGTGCCTTCTCCTGTCTATCTTCTAATTCCGGTTGATCTGCCTGTTCAAGAAACATTTGACATTTCTACCTCCTGGATTATCCTGGACACAGAAAAAATCTAATGTCATGTTGCCAACTATTACACACAATTTTCAATCAGTTTTATTTTAACTGTATCTGTGCAGTACAATATAATTATATTATGATTATAGAATAACCTCTATACCTATAAAAGTCTCACTTGTGTGTTGTATGTTTGTACTTTTTTTGTATCTTCCTCAAAATGCTATGCGCTAGCGCTTATATTTTTACACATTCTGACACATTTTTCTCCTCCACGTCTTAATCAGGTTCACTGAAGATTTCATCCTATATTTCACCAGTTATTCACGATTAAAGTTTTATAAAAGCCAAAAACCGCTTCTCACACACAGCCTTTCTCCAGCAGGTTCCAATGATGATGCCACAATGCAACTCACAGACGTCCAATTACAATGGATCTCATTTACAAATGACATCACAATGGGACGTTGCCAACAGTAACCACAGCTTCTCACAAACAGCCTTTTTTTCCAGGAGCTTCCAATGATGATGTCACAATGCCACTCTCAGTGCACCAATCACAATGGGTTCTCAAGCTACCGAGTACCACACCACCAGCCCCTTCCCCACCCCCCCCCCCCCCCCCCCCCCGGGTTATTCACACCCCCCGCCCCCTCCACCCCTGGGTTATTCACACACCCCGTCCCCTCCCCTCCGCTGCCTCAAAATGCAGTCAACATCCCTCACCCCCTCCCCCCCCGGGTTATTCACACACCCCTCCCACTCCCCCCACTGCCTCAAAAAGGGAGCCAACATCATCAAAGACCCACACAATCCTAGCTACATTTCACAATTGCCATCGGGAAGAAGGTACAGGAGCCTGAAAACTGTAACGTCCAGGTTCAGGAACAGCTTCTTCCCTACAGCCAAGCAAGCAAGAATTTCATTGTCCTATCTGGGACATATGATAATAAAACACTCTTGACTTGACTTCCGCCCCCCAACACCCACATACCCCCCCACAACCACCCTGCCCACCCTCGGCCCCCCCAAACCCCCGCCCCACCACCCCACTCCCCGCCCCCCATCCCCTGCCACCTCCCCCCCAACCCGCTCCCCCCCATCTTGGGGACGATTGATGGCCTCCATAAATTCTATCATTTTCCTTGTGGGGGGTGATGGGGGTGGTGGGGGAGGGACAGAGAGAGAGGGAATCAGGGCTCTCACTTAACTTTTTTTCTCTGTTGCCAGCCGGGCAACCTCGGCAGCTTTTTAGATTGCCAAATGACAGTTTAGGTGGTCATTTAAGACGGCTTGCATGACGCGTGCGATAATGTGCTCGGACGACTGCGTAGTTACCAGTTGGAATTATGGTCAATGAAGCATTCACATATTATTTCTGCTTCAAAGAAAGTCACAAACTAAACATATTCACCAATCAAGACATGATACATACTACAATGACATGCAGCAAAATCACAATACAGTATCTCATCTCTTTCTACACATTTCAATTAATGCAATTTATATTATTTCTTTCCACTTCAAAACAAAAATCTGGTTGAATTATTCAGTGTATGATCAACCTCGGTGAGACCAAGTGCAGGCTTGGTGATCACTTTGCACAACACCTCCACTCAGTTTGCAATAACCAACGTGATCTCCCGGTGGCTCAGCACTTCAACTCTCCCTCCCATTCCGAATTCGACCTTTCTGTCCTGGGCCTCCTCCATGGCCAGAGTGAGACCCACCACAAATTGGAGGAACAGCACCTCATATTTCACTTGGGTAGTTTACACCCCAGCGGTATGAACATTCACTTCTCCAATTTCAGGTAGTCCTTGCTTTCTCCCTCCTTCCCCTCCCATTCCCAGCTCTCCCACAGCCTACTGTCTCTGCCTTCCTTTCTTTTTCCCGCCGCCCCCCCCGACATCAGTCTGAAGAAGGGTCTCAACCCGAAACATCGCCTATTCCCTTCGCTCCATAGATGCTGCCTCACCCGTTGATTTTCTCCAGCTTTGTCTACCAACAGGAGCCCACCACTAGCCACATCTTCCCATCTCCTTCCCTGTTGGCTTTCCGCAGAGACCTCTCCCTCCGTAACTCCTTGGTCAATTTGTCCCTTCCCACACACACCACACCCCCTCATGGCACTTTCCGTTGCAACCACAGGAAATGCTACACTTGTCGCTTTACCTCCCCCCTTGACTCCATTCAAAGACCCAATCAGTCTTTCCAGGAGCGGCAGAGGTTCACCTGCACCTCCTCCAACCTCATCTATTGAATCCGCTGCTCTAGGTGTCAGCGGCTCTACATCGTGAGACCAAGCGCAGGCTTGGTGACCGCTTCGCCCAACATCTCCGCTCGGTTCGCAATAACCAACCTGATCTCCCGGTGGCTCAGCACTTCAACTCCCCCTTCCATTCCGAATCCGACCTTTCTGTCCTGGGCCTCCTCCATGGCCAGAGTGAGGCCCAACGTAAATTGGAGAAGCAGCACCTCATATTTTGCTTGGGCAATTTACACCCCAGCGGTATGAACATTGACTTCTCCAATCTCAGGTAGTCTCTGCTTTCTCCTCCGCTTCCCACCTCTCCCTCAGCCCACTGTCTCCCCCTCTTCCTTTCTTCTTCCCCCCCCCCCCCCACCCTCACATCAGTCTGAAGAAGGGTCTCAACCCAAAACGTCGCCAATTCCCTTCGCTCCATAGATGCTGCCTCACCCGCTGAGTTTCTCCAGCATTTTTGTCTACAATTCACACAAGTTCTGTTATTCCACTTTCCTCACCCATTCCCCACTCCCTACACATTAGGGGATATTTTACAGAGACAAGTTAACTTACAAACCCTCACACTTGCAGGGAGAATGTGCAAATTCAACACAGACAGTGCCCGAGGACAGGATCGAACAAAGATCTCTGGCGTGTGAGGCAGCAAGTCCACCAGCTGTGCCACTATATTTTATTTTCCAACACACAAAAAATTATACGTTGATAACTTTGGTTACTAAAAAAAAAAGAAACTATCCACTATTCAGTCTTAAATCTCTAAGGGTCGCTATGTCCCCCTTTACAGCTACTGTTTGTTTTAATTCAGTTCAAGATTATGGGGCAGTATATTGGCCATAAAGTTGCTGCCTAAAATTGCCAGAGACCCGGAATTGATCCTGAATATGGGTGCTGTCTGTGTGGATTTTGCTCCTTTTCCCTTTGATCACATGGGATTTCTCCGGGTTCTCTTGTTTCCTTCCACATTCCAAATGTGTGCAGGAACCTTTTTCAGACCCAACCTAAAATTTAATATTTTCCTTTTGTCCAGAGGTTCTGTCTGACCTGTTGAGTACTTCAACTTTTTGTGTCTATCTTCAGTTTAAACCAGCATGTGCAATTCCTTTCTACTCACACGGTACTATACGATAAAACTTTATTAATCCCAGGAGGAAAATTGTGTGTGTGTGTGTAGGTAGATATATTATACACACACACACAGATATATATATTTGTATAATTATATATTTATACAACTATATAAATAATTATACATAACTATATAAAACTACATTTAAATAGTTATATATTCATATATAAATATACACTGTTTTGTTTTCTCGTTTATAACATTGTTTACAGAGTACTATGTTTACATATTCTGTTGTGCTGCTGCAAGTAAGTATTTCATTGTTTTAACTGGGACGTGAGAGAATAAACCACTCTTGACCCTTGACTTACGTCGCTAATGTGTGGGATCGAACTAGTGTACGGGTGATTGGTGGTCGGCATGGACTCGGTGGGCCGAAGGTCCTGTTTCCATGCTGTATCTTTAAATTAAACTAAAAACACTAAAAGCAGAGGAAATCTAAAGAAGGGTCTCTACCCGAAATGACACCCAATTTCTTCTATCCAGAGGTGCTGGCTGCTCCATGGAGTTCCCCCGTGAGGGGAGGAGGAGCAATGGGGGAGTGGGGGTGGTAGGGGAGTGTGGGTTGGGGGGGAGAGGGGAGAGGGTGGGGGAGGGGGTGTGGGAGAGATACGGTGTGGAGAAGGGGGCGGTGTGGGCAGAGGGGTGTGGGGAAGGGGGTGGGGGGAGGGGGGGTGGTGTGTGGAGGAAGGAGAAGGGTGTGTGGGTGGGGAGGTGAGGGAAGGTGTGTGAGAGCAGCATGCAAGCTGCGTTTACAGCGACCACAACCCCACCCACAGCCACCACCCCTCTCGCCCACTCTGCTCACCCAGCACTCTGCTCACCCCGTTCCGGCTCCTGCCACTCAACGGCTCCCGGTTCCACTCAGCGTCTCTTGGCTTGTCGTGCTGGTCGCATGCAGAAGCAGCCCGCTGCTCACTCCGCACAATGTTCACTCTGCGCACTCCCCACTCGCACACACATTCTGCTCACTCCGCTCCTTCAGCTTTATTCTCCTCACCGCCGGTGATTGAGAGCGGGTGCCGGAAGGGGCAGTTTTTATGATTTAAACCTTCATAACTTTTGTACTTTCCATGGATCGGAACAAAACTTGTTGCACTTGCAGCACATGAAAGTGGTGAGTAAGGTGGCGAATAATCGTAGTGCAATCAGATACCATTTTTGTGCAAATGTATAAACAACACAAACCGGAAGAGGACAAGATGAGAGTTTTATAAGTATACTAGACCAAGTGGGACCCGTTGGGTCCCGTCCCCTCAAAGCGTGGTTGTGGGGGGGGCGGGGGGGGTGGGGCCTTCGGTGTCACACACACACACTAAGCAACCCACACACACACACACACACACCGCCCCTTGATATTATATTAATATTATTCATTAGCTCCCTTTACCCCATCCCCTGCCCTACCAACTCACACATAAACCCCAACTATGCAAGCACCACCAGGGAGGGGGGGTGGAGAGGGAGGTGAACATGTTGAAAAACACACCGCGACCTAGCTGAGGCCTTGAGTAAGCGAGGACTACCCTCGAGCATGAAGGAGAGTTACAAAGACCTCCTATGACCCCATGCTGCGAGTATGTGTCAAGGGCAAACTCATCAGAACTTGCGGATTAGGCCGCAGTAGGACAGCCCCTTAAATAGATTTTGGTTGCAACCTCTTTATGGAAGAAAATACCTTGTGCATTGATACCTGTTGACATTAAGACTATAAAACTACTTACTAAAGATGCTTGATGAGTGCAGCCTCCCACTGAAAGCCTTTCTTTCCCTTCTGCTTCCTCCAAATGCAGCTTTGTTTACTTTCCAAATCCTACTCAATTATCAGATGCAAGGCTACCAGGCCACACATGTATAGTAGCAACATATGCCGCAACCCTAGCACGACCTAAGGCACACAATAGTATTTCAGATCCAGCAAAAGTATTTCAAAACAAGTAAAGCTCCCAAAACACCTGCAGCCAACCATTCTGCTCTGTCAAGGCCACACGGTAGCAGTTGTGCAATGGCTAAACTACAATAGAATAAATCATGCATGGGACTTTTCAGTGGAAGGAAGTTAACCTTGATCCCCAGGCAACTGAACCACCCTATCACCAATTAGAGAGCGGTCCTGTCCTACCATCGACCTTCTTTTTGTTTTTGGCTTCAGTTGTCTGCAGCAAGTCTTACCTACATTTCACAGTTTTGACTTGCTCTTTGTTATTTTCCAAATCGGATGAAGTTTCTATTTACAAGTGCAGCGTGACCTGCTGAATATTTTCACCATTTCCTATTTTTACCTTCTATTAGCTTCTGTTCCCAGTAAATGATGACAGTGAGGTCCATCATTCCATTTAATTATTGTGATCAGCTGTGAAGAGTTGAAGCAAGCCGAAGGATGTGTCATCAAATCACTGTTGCACACTCATGGACATGACAACCTGCCTACATTTTGGGCTGTTTTAAATTGGCAAACATAAGCTCCTTCATCAAGATTATGTGCTGCAGCATTCCTGTCAGAAATGCATGTGTGCACTTTGGACTACAATTTTGAGCATTAAGCTTTTCACGTAACAACTAAAAAGTGTTGCTATTTAGTTTCCATCAAGGAAACTAATATCTCCTTGACTTTCATGCATTAAAAGCAAAGAGAACGTGTGAAGAACTATAGATGGAGGCCCGTCCATCACACATGCCAGACTTCCCATTATTGATTCCATCTACACTTCATGTTGCCTTGGAAAATCAGCCAACATAATCAAAGGCATGGCCCACCCCAGTCATTCCAGCTTCCTGCTCCCATTGGCAAAATGTATAGAAGCTTGAAATTGTGCAACACCAGACTCAGAAACAGCTTCTTCCCCTCTGTTATCAAGCTTCTGAACAGTCCATCCATAAGCTAGGGTACTGTCCGATTCACCGCTACACCATTGCGGACATTGGAATTTGTCTATCGAACTGTTGCGCTACAATGATGAAAACTAGTCTTCTTATTCTTCTTTTGTGTGGCGTGCACAGCCTAAAGTTGTTGGACAACTTGTTCTATTTGATCTTCCATTTGTGCACGTCGCGTTGATTGCATTAGTCGAAACAGGGCGGACCACGTGAAGGTTTCAATCTTCCACCCCGAAAACTAGTCTGAATGCTGAAAACTTCACCCAGAGAGTTGTGAAATTGTGGAATTCCCTGCCACAGAGGGCAGGGGAGGCCAAATCACTGGATGGATGTAAGAGAGAGTTAGATAGAGCTCTAGGGGCTGGTGGAATCAAGGGATATGGGGAGAAGGCAAGCACGGGTTACAGATTGGAGACGATCAGCCATGATCACAATGAATGGCGGTGCTGGCTCGAAGAGCCAAATGGCCTCCTCCTGCACCTATTTTCTATGTTTCTATATACTGCATTCTGTATCTTCCCTTTTGCTCTACCTATCGTATTTAAAGTTGACTGGATTGTATTTATAGATAGTATTATCTGATCTGTTTGGATAAGATGCAAAACAATGCTTTTCACTGTACCACGGTACATGTCACAACAATAAACCTAAACCTAAAAAGAACAACACTGAGAATTGAAGGCATTTTCCATCAGTAATATTTTATGAAAGCCACACATTATACAACAGCCGCTAAAGTGATGGTGTATCATTTAAAATAAACTGCTTAATGGTAAGTTTTCAGCAGTTTTGCCCAATATCACTGAAAATGCTGCAATTGGCTTTAAATAAATATATGATGTACTAGATGAGAAAATGTGATATCATTCATATTTTCCTATATACACTGATCTAAGTAAATGTTTCAACAGCTTTTTTTTCAAAAGGAAAATGCTGAACAATACAGAAATGGGCAAAATCAATCAAGTTACTACTGTTTTGTGAACAACATGATAGTCAAGGTGAAAGAGTGATAGAACATATTCAAAAGAATTATGTGCACAGCCTTTATGTCATGGTCTAATTGTGCGTCATTTTTTAATATCAAATATGTGGCATTCCCCTTCTTTATTTCCAAAAATTAGACAATGAAATCAATACAAATGTAAGCTACTTAAGAGTGTGTGTTTATCATTGCTGAATCTTTTACTGTTTGACATGTTTTCTGCAATCCTTTTCTTATTGTCTCTTTAGGTTTGAAATGGAAGCAAGATAAAGCAAACTAGGTTCAGGTTACTATTCACTTACTGCTCCTTGTTTCTAATACATCAACAGCACTTTCTTTCCTTGTTGCTGTTTTTACTTAGTTGGCTCATTCCTGACAATGTTAATAATTCCTTGTATATCGCTTTCTGCAGTATGATTTCTGACATTCAGCCCAGCACATTCAAAAACACCAGGCAGAATTCTGGCGGAGTGTGTTAGATGCAGAAATGCCTTGAAGACAGCAATTTATTATATTTAGGACAAGTATGACATCCCACTTCAAGGAAATGGCCTCCATACATATTGAGAAGGGTCTGTGATTTTGGAGGCATTTGGGAGGAGAGGGGAGGGGTGGGGGGGGCGACAAGGAATGCAGTGGAGGGGGCCAAGGGAGGGGCAAGGTTTGTTTGAAAGGATGCCTCTGTGTTTTTAGAAAAGACATAAAGATAGGAGGCAGCATAATGAAGGCAGGAGGATAATGGATACTGGAAGTATATTGCCTGAGGCTATGTGGCTGTTCTTGCTACTGTGGCATAACTAGTATATTTATAATTCAAATACCTAGTTTTAATAATTAACTACTACCGAATATTAAAAACAAAATGTTCAGAAGATTATGCACTGATATTCAGGCACTCTGCATTCAAAATGTCTACTGTTAAAATATAAATAGAGGAAGATATGGCGAGGACACAAGCAGTGAATGTTCAGGGGCAAAAATTTTACAAAAAACACCTTAACGCTAAACTGTACGTATATGGGTGTCTTAATTTTTGTCCACTCATAAATCACCTTTGTATTATATGTTTCTTTAATCTCTGACTGGGAAAATCATTATGTCTCTCATTAAAAATAAAATCTCACCCCTTAAACAAACAATGGATTAATTACAGTAGATACAATTTTATTTGTAATTATTTCTTAAGCTTTTAAAATTTTATATATTCTATTTATGCAAATGCTAAAATATGTTATATCTTTCAAGACTTAGGCCAATTTCATGCTGTTTTTAAGTGAAGAAATGAATATTGGCATCAAAACAAAATATTTAATTCAGATCCATAATTAAGTTCAAAATTATGTTCTTTCTTATATAAGAATCCTATTTCTTTCCATTAGGATAAATCAAATAAGATAAAGGTCATTTTACCATCGACAATAAAGGTTATATTTTCAGAACACAATGATTGTTCTGATGATCCACAGCATTTTCCACAAAATAATGTAGAGCCTTGTAAAGATTTTTTTCCATATCGTCAGTATCAAAGTCTTGTCTGCATATCTAACTTTCCATTCTGCAAAACATTAGATCACAGATTGTAAAGAAAATATTGAGTTTTCAGAAGACCAGATTTAAATCATCAAGCCAAAAGACGTGAATGGACAGATACCAATGGGGATAAAAACTCTTTTGAAATGTCTTTCTTTTTGTAATGAAAATATTGAATACGCGCTTCAACAGAATGGCTTTGTAGTGCAAGTAGCTATTATTTTAGTTGGCTGATCTTTACAGATCCAAATAACTCTATTCAGGGTCATCTGAACATTTGGACCATTAGAGATGGTATTCTTTAGACACATCATATTTATGAGGAATTCTAACTCAATTTTCTCCTTATCCAACATCCATATGCAAACACTTTCCTGTAAGGTCATTACATAATGATCAAAATGGGAGACTTGACTAACATTCAGTTTCTGAGCCCAGTATTGCTGAAGCCAATTATAGCAGTTTCACAATCAGTCCAGCTGAGACCAACTAACTCATCACAGACCAGAGAGTGAACCACAGGTCTTCCTGTGTTTATGGCTCGGCACCACATCATGTGGCATATTTAACCACTAAATCTTCAGGGAGTCTTGAATCAGCTTCAGCTTTACATTGTGAAGTGTTATGGAGGCAGTGGAGGTCAACAATTGGACATAATTTCTCAATTTTTGTTGCAGCTATATTATGCATTTTTTTCTCAAATTTCTTTAATTTGGCTCAATTAGTCGAGTGAATTGTCTTAATAATGCATTTCTTTGTTCAGGACAAGTACTATTTTAACCCAGAGATAAAAATGCATCTTGAAATTACTGACTTCTTAACTATTAATCTTCTGGCTGCACTGCAGCAGATACTTCTTATGTTCACTTTGCAGAGCACACCCCCACACTGCCTGACATACCCAAGCCCATATGGCATTCTCTGACACAGGGGCAATGAAATGCTTCCAGGACACTGTTCACCAGAACTGTGTATGCACCTCATACAGTCATATAGACTTGTTCACAGCAGATTAAAATATAGTTGAAATGCAATGCTATTTTCCAGACTTGAACTGGTGTATTCATAGTGAAAAGAAGAAAGGCCAACAGTTGTTTGATGCAGTGTATACATAGTTTGGGTATGATCACATCCTGTTATGAACTCTTTGGGTTTGCTCATTTCACATGCGCCTGTCCACATCAATCTATTCTTTGGAATTACAGAATTAATAAGAAAATGCAAAACCAAGCAGGAGCTAACCTGATCAAATAGTATTGCATCAAATAGAGATGCTACTGTACCTAAAAGGTGCAGTGGAATGGCAAAGCAGGAGGGTATCAATCACTACTCCAGTCAGTTATCGTTGAAGTATCATTGAATCATTGAGTTGCCGAGCAATGAAATCTTCAGTTGCATCCCGAGATAGAGGCCTCAGATGAAACAGACGGTGTTACACAGATCCGTAGTTGAAAATGTGCCAACAATTACATCATTCTTGAGACACTAGAGAAAGCAGATGTTGAAATCTTGAGCAAAAAAAAAGCACTCGAGGAACTCAGCAGGTCAGGCAACATCTATGAAGGGAATATCAGATGGTGTTTTGGGTCGGGATCCTTCTTCAGACCAACAGAGAAAGCTGGAAAGGAGAGGTAAGGATGGGCCAAAGCCTGGTAAGTTGATAGCTGATTACAGGTGATGGGGTGTGTTTGGCAGATGGGTGGATATGGTGCCAAAGGTTAGAGGTGAAATCCAAACAAAAGGGTGGCAGTTAAGGTAAAAAGAGAAGATAAATATAAAGAAATACGGATAAAAGGGGATGGGAAGGGGAAAGAGGGGATAAATGGGGAAATGGAGGACGCAGAAAAGGGAGGGCTGGTTGATGAGCGAAAGAGAAAGGTAAACAAATGGGTTGCCAGGAGTGGTGTGCTCATTGAGAGAGGGGCCGGGACATAGAGGGAGGGGAAGAGAAGGGGGTGATGACTACAAATTGGAGAATTCAATGTTCACATTGTTGAGCTGTAGGCTACAAATGCAGAATATGAGGTGCTATTCTTCCAGTTGGAATGTAGCAACACTCTGGCAATGTAGGAGACCAAGACTTTAGAACATAGAACATAGAAAATTACAATATAGGAACAGGTCGTTCAGTCCACAATGTCTGGGCCAAATCTGATGCCATGATAAAAAAAATCTCATCAGCAAGCACACGATCCATATCCCTCCATTCCCTGCATATCCATGTGCTTATCTAAAAGCCTCTTAAACATCACTACCATATTTGCCTCCACCATCACTCCTGACAGCGTGTTCCAGGCACCCACCACCCACAGTACAAGACACCCTCTCCTTTAAACTTTGCTCCTCTCAATTTAAAACTATGCCCTCTAGTCTTTGACACCATCGCACTGAGAAATAGGTTCTGACTGTCTGAACTATCTGTGCATCTCATAACTTGATATACTTCTATCATGTCTCCCCTACATCGCCAGCATTCCAGAAAAAGCAATCCAGGTTTGTCCAATTTCTCCTTGTTGGTAATATCTCCTAATCCAGGCAGCATTCTGGAAAACCTCCTCTGCACCCTCTCCAAAGCCCCCACATCTTCCTGTAATCAAACAATCAGAATTAGATTAAATTAGATTTTATTACTTGTCATTCGAACCTCAGAGAGGCTCGAACAAAACTCTGTTTCTACAAGCCACACAACAAAGCAATCCATTAAAAAAACACACAAACAATTCAATTCACACAAACATCCATCACAGTGAATCTCCTCCTCACTGTGATGGAAGGCAAAGTTCTTCTCTCTCCCCCGCACCATTTCTCTCCGGGCAATGTACGGTACCGCTCTAGGCCCAAAAGTCACAAAGTTGGAGCCCCTGGCGGGCGCTGGAATGTCCCACAGCCATTAAAGCCACGTCGGGCGATGTACGGCCCTGCTCCGGGTCGTTCCAACCCCGCGACACGGGCTGGAGAAGTTGTGTTGCAGGAGCTCCAGAGAGCGGTCTCCCACCCGGACCCGCGCGCTCCCGATATCCTGACAGTTCACCGGTAGTAAGCTGCAGATGGAGCTCCGGAGTCGGGCCGCAGCTGGAGCTGGAGCTCCGGAGTCGGGCCGCAGCTGGAGCTGGAGCTGGAGCCCCGGAGTCGGGCCGCAGCGGCGATCCACCACCGCTCCCCACGCTCCGAGGCCGGCCAGCCCCACGATGGTAAGTTCGCAGCTCCACAGGCTCCGTGACTGGAGCCCCCAGGTCGTCCCGGTCGGAGGCCGCTCCACAGTACTAGGCCCCAACGACAACGGAGACCCGACAGGGAAAAAGTCGGGTCTCCCGTGCAGGGAAGAGATTTAAAAAGTTTCCACCTACCCCCTCCACCCCCCCCCCCCCCCCCCCCCCCCCCCCCCCACACCCCCCACATATACAGTTATAAACAGTACAAAAAAAAACACGAACAACTACATTCAACTAGACAAAAAACAAAAAAAGACAGACAGGCTGTAGGGGCCGCCGCAACGTGAGTCACGCCGCCGCACTCTACTTTGCGCACAATGTCCAAATGCAGACTAATGAAGGCAACCATACAATATGCTTTCTTCAACACTCTATCTACTTGTGTTGCCACTTTCAGGGAGTTATGGGCATGGACAACAAGATCCTTCTGCAATCAATGCTGTTAAGAGTCTTGCCATCAACCCTTACATTCGACCTCCCAAAGTATAACACCTTACACTTGCTTGGATTAAACCCCATCTGCCATTTCTCCACACATTTCTGTGGTTGATCTATATCCCGCTGTATACTTTGATAGCCCTTCTCACTGTCCACAACTCCAGTAATCTCAAAGTCATCTGCAAACTTACTAATGTGCTCATCTACATTTACATCCAAGTAATTTATATATATCACAAACAACAATGACCCCAGCATAGATTCCTATGGAACACCACTGGTCACAGATCGCCAGCCAGAATAATGCCCTTCCACCACAATCCTGTCTTGTAAGCCAATTCTGAATCCGTATGACCAAATCACGTGAATCCTGTGCATCTTCATCTTCTGGATGAGCCTGACATGGGGACTTTATCAAATGCCTTATTAAACTCCATGTAGACAACATCCACTGGTCTACCCGCATTGATCGCCTTTGTCATCTCTTCAAAAAACTGAATCAAATTAGTAAGATTTGGACATAAATGTCTATATGGGAATGGGAAGGGGAATTAAAAGCGCTTGCAATTGGGAGTTTCAGCATGCCTTGGTGGCCAGGGTGGAAGTGTTCAGTGAAACGATCACCAGTGTAGAATTGGCACTGAATGCAATAGACAAGGTAGGAAGAGATGCAAGTGAAGTGCTGTCTTACCTGAAAGGGCTATTGGGGACCCTGGATAGAACGATATTGCATTTCAGAACAAGCAAAAATGATCATCATTAATTTTTTGAGGCAAAAAATGATTATCAATTGCACAGCAAGATTTTCTGGCACAATTCTTTCAATTCTTAATGCTCATGAAACATACGATAAATAACATTTTTGATTTGTGTTGTTGTGTCATAGTTACAAACATGATGAGCTATTCCTATCTCAAAGTAGCCACTTCTGCAATTAATCAGATAAAGTGTTTCTGGTTTGATACAAACATGTACAAAATCTTTTGATTCTAGATTCCTTCAGCACAATGAACAGAAAGGAATGAAGAAAACTGACTGTTGTTTGCTCAGAAGATAAACAATGAAAGAGGTGGAGTTCTCTTTGAGTGACAATCCTTTTACACAGAAGATCAGCTTATTATATCAGCTACATTAAATGCCAAATTCATCATTTCCAATATTAAATGCTCCTTTATTTTGTGGTAACTGACTGCTTTCCATTTCCCATTTTGGAAATAAAGTTCAGTTTTTCAAGAATAGCTGACATTCTCACCAAACTAATGAAGCTATTTTAATTTCTAATTTGTAATTTTTTTGTAATTTTACTTCTATTTTTTGCAAGATATCCAGAAGTGACAAATATGAAACAAGCATTATCCTCTGAAATGTTGATTTATAAACAAAGTGTGAAATATCAGAATGGTCTATTATAGTTCAACAATAGCCTATCCTTACACTTTACAAAAGGGATTATAATACTACACGGTAAATAATATTTAATAGAAAATTATGGAAATGTATTTGCTCCTCCTCCTTTTTCATGTATCTGTGATACTTGTTCTCAAGACATCCTTGCTCAGTAGGAACCCTGAGTCTGTAGATGTCTGTAACCCTTGAAGTCATTTCATAATCTTATGTGAAGAAATATAATTTGACTGGGGATAGTAAGGTTAGAAATAGACAGATTTCTACAGCTTTTTGTTCCCACATCTTTTCCTTATGCTTTCACTTTATTGCAAATTTGAATATTTTTGCCTGTTTGATTACCAGAACTAATTTGCTAGTAGCAGATACTAACAGCTAAAATGTGGATAATATTAAAATCTTATACTAAAATTATATGTACATCGCTGTGTTTTTAATGTCTGATGAGAATCTAAATTTAGTTCTTCAAAAGAGAGGTTACAAGACTTATTGCTTTTGAGCTGCGAGTAATTATTTTATTTTAATTTCAAGCTCTGCGCTTCATCCAGTGGCCTTGCTGAGAACTGACAAAATTCATCCAACCATAAGATTAGTTCTTTTTACTACTATAAATTCACTTCTAGAACCGAGTCTGGTGTGATGCTCGTATCTGAAATACCAGTCTCAGCAATGCACCAGTCAGACAATGTGAATTGAAGTGGACTTACTTTCTGTTGATTCTTAGAGTGATCTCCGATCTTCCATAACGTGATTAACTATTTTTCTACTGAGCCCCCCCCCCCCCCCCCCCCCACTTTCTGATCAAACAAACAAACTCCCTGTGACTGAATTCTGAAACAAAACTCAAAACGTTACCATTTCAGTTACCGTCTATGGAGGAAGAGAGTTAATGTTAGAGATTACTGATGAAATGTCACCAAATGTCACCAAAGTTAAAATATCAGATCTCTCTCCACAGACACTGCCAAGAACACTGAGCTTAACAGTTTTGTCTGTTTATATTTCAGATAAACTTAGCTGTATTATGTTTTGTATGATATGAAAGCGCTGTCTTATAGAAGTATATTCATTATTAATAAAATTAAGATAACCATGATTTTACATCAATATCACAAAGTAATACAATGCCTACATGGGTTTCTTGAATCTTAGATGTTCTAATTTCCTTATAGGCAGTATACCAAGACTTAACTAAACGGCTCCTTCTTCTTGGTGTGTACAGCCTAAATTTGTAGGTCAACTTGTTCTATTTGATCTATTTGTTTGTGCACGTCGGGTTGATTGCATTAGTCGAAACAGGGCGGACCACGTGAAGGTTGTAATCTCCCACCCCAACTAAATGGCTTAAACAATGGTAAGTAAAAATAAATTAATTTCTAATCACTCTCCAGCTCTATCTCTTGTAATCCAGTTCATGTTAACTCACTAACAATAGTTGTATTTCTAAAAGTTCTATAGCCCACACTATTATGATCTCCACTAAATCAATAGATGGAAAAAAAATCAAAAGACATGTACTCTACCGGTTTTTGTAAGACAACACATGATTATGGGTTCGGCAGTAGGCAAGCCAATCTATTGGAATAATTTTCCACAAAACATATATAAATTCCTCCTGCGCTTTGATCAATTAATTCTGGAGGTCAACAGGCACAACAGCTAAACTGTTTCTGAGACTGGGCTCTGAATCCTCATTTGCTGTTTCACATACAAAACATGCTGGGCAGTTAATTTCCTGTGTGATTGTTTGCTGAGTGAAAATATTTTTTTTAAGTGCTTTCCCAATAAGTCCATACATAAAAACATCATGCAGTGTGAGACTGAGGTTTAGAGACCCCAGGATGGCCTTAACTGTTGATGAACACTCAGATGAATTCCAAAGGCAACAAATAGAAATCCCGAGAAATGTTTAAATGTGTTTAATTAATCTACAACACCATATTATTGCACAATAAGTCCTTTTGTTTAACAATTAAACTTTCAAAATATACGTGCCTTATGTAGGTAAAAATGACAGCATTCTAGGTCAGCCATATCCTTGAGAAAACAAGCTTAATCCATTGTTATAAATATTAAGTGAGAGGGAAATGTAATCTGGGTTCTGGATATAATTCTCAGCTATACCTGAAAATAGACAGTGCAATATATTCTGTCAGCAGTCAACCAAGGTGCAAGCACCTCAAAAAAGGCTTTAATATCAAATCAAACTTTAATATCATTATATCCCACTTAAGAAGATTCAGGTGGCATTTACTCTTAAACTCTTAGGTAATGTCCATTTGGAAACAGATACATTAAATACATTTACAGTGAATTAGCACTTCGTCATATACTCATCACTGCACCTCAAATTATTCTGAATCCAAGGCCAATTAAGTAAACTAGGAAACTCCTGTGGTGAACAGTTGAATATGGAAACTGGACTCGCAAGTGATCTGGTCTTACATTTACTCCAGTGAAATGCTGATGATTTCTCAAAACTCAAAGGTTTTGCCACAAAGAACTTCATCAAAAAAACCATCAGCATCCTCAAGCAACACATCTTTTGCCCAAACTGTTCTTGGCAGCATCATGGTTTGTTCCATAACGTGAAACCTGATAGTCATGGGGCTCAGCACTTGCGAAGGAGTTGCAGAGTATGACAGTGGAAATAGGAATTGGGCGACAAAGTGGCACAGTGGTAGAGTTGCTGCCTTAAAGCCCCAGAGACCCGGTTTTGATCATGACTACGGGTGCTGTCTGTACGGAGATTATACACTCTCACTGTGACCATGTGGGTTTTCACCCGGGTTCTCCGGTTTCCTCCCATATCCCAAAGACATGTAGGTTAATTTGCTTCCATATATTGTCCCTAATGTGAAGGATAGAACTAGTGTATGGGTGATGATTGGTCGTTGTGGACTCGGTGGGCCGAAGGGCCTGTTTCCACGCTGTATCTCTAAACTAAACTAAGAGACTAAAACTGTTGAGGAAGTCGAGGAGAAGAAAGAAGAAGGCTTCTTTCTGGACACATAGTTGAGAATTACTGATGGGATTAAGCCTCAAATTATTAAACGTTCCAATTAAACCTTCGTTCTATTGCCGATCAGCCTGACCACTATCAACATTGTAAACTCGATGTTACAAGATTAAAAAGACATACAAGGTCTCACTTATTACCCTTGTGCGTTCTCTTAATATCTATATATCTTGTAGCTTTACCTACTTTGTGATTCCACACAGTGCTTCCATGATCTCTAATAGCTGCAAACAAGCCGATAAAAAGCTACCAACTTGAAATGGAGGAAGCTGTTGAGCTGAGATTCCTCTCACCTTGAGTGATGGTTGTCATAATGTCATAGAACGATACAGCATTAAAACAGGCCATTCAGCCCACCTTTTCCATGCCAACTAAACTAGCACTGTTGGCTGGTCACATTTGCCTGCATTTGGCCCATATCCCTCTACATCCTCCACCCTGGGGAAAAGACTGTAAGCATTCACTTTATCCAGGCCTTGCATGATTTTGTACACTTCAATAAAGTCACCACCCAGTCTCCCATGTGCCAAAGAGAAAAGTCCCTGCCTATCCAGTCTGTCTCTATAACTCAAGCCTGCAAGGATTGGGGATGATCAGCCATGATCACATTGAATGGCGGTGCTGGCTCGAAGGGCCGAATGGTCTATTCCTGCACCTCTTGTCTATTGTCCAGTAACATCCTGGTGAATCTCTTCTGCACCCTTTCCAACTTAATGTCATTGTTTCTATAGCTGGGTGACCAGAACTGCACACCGTACTCCAAGTGTGGTTTTATCAACAGCTTGTACAGCTGCATCATGATGTCCCAACGAGCAGGATCTAACGTTTCTCAGAGTCAAATTCCATTTGCCATTCCTTGGCCCACCTTCCCAACTGATCTAGATCCTGATGTAAACTATGGTATCCTTTCTCGCTGTTCACCATTTTGGTGTAATCTGCACATTTGCTACATTGCCATCCAAATGACGTGTGAGTGAATGACCACCTGAGTTTCCTATGGATGCTCTCCCACATCCCAAAGCTGGGATGTGGGGTTCCCTCCCACATCCCAAAGATGCACAGATTTGTTGGTTAATTTGCCTCTCTAAAGTGTCTCCAGTGTGACAAAGAGTGGGGATTAACGGGTCCCTTTCAAAATGGCAGGCAGTGACTAGTGGGGTGCCGCAAGGCTCGGTGCTGGGACTGCAGCTATTTACAATATACATTAATGATTTATATGAAGTAATTAAAAGTAACATTTGTAAATTTGCAGATGACAAAGCTGGGTGGCAGTGAGAACTGTGAAGAGGATGCTATGAGGATGCAAGGTGACTTGGACATGTTGCGTGAGTGGGCAGATGCATGGCAGATGCAGTATAATGTGGATAAATGTGAGGTTATCTACTTTGGTGGCAAGAACGGGAAGGCAGATTATTATCTGAATGGTGTCAGGTTAAGAAAAGGGGAAGTACAACGAGACCTGGGTCTCCTAGTACATCAGTCACTGAAAGTAAGCATGCAGGTGCAACAGGCAGTGAAGAAAGTTAATGGCATGTTGGCCTTCATAATGAGTATAGGAGCAAAGAGGTCTTTCTGAAGATGTACAGGGCCCCGGTGAGACCACACCTGGAGTATTATGTGCAGTTTTGGTCTCCTAATTTGAAGAAGGACATTCTTGCCATTGAGGGAGTGCAGCGTGGGTTGACGAGGTTAATCCCCGGGATGGCGGGACTGTCAAATGATGAAAGAATAGAGCGACTGGGCTTGTATTCACTGGAATTTAGGATGAGAGGGGATCTTATAGAAACATATAAAATTATTAAGGGAATGGACACGCTAAATCCAGGAATGTTCCCGATGTTGGGGGAGTCCAGAACCAGGGGCCACAGTTTAGTAATAAGGGGTAGGCCATTTAGAACTGTGATGAGGAAAAACGTTTTCACACAGTGAGTTGTGAATTTGTGGAATTCTCCGACTCAGTTGGCAGTGGAGTCCGATTCACTGGATGCATTTAAAAGAGAGTTAGAGCTCTTAGCACTAGCGGAATCTAAGGGTATGGGGTGAAGGCAGGAATGGAGTACTGATTGTGGATGTTCTGCCATGAACACATTGAATGGTGGTGCTGTCACTCCTGCACCTATTGTCTATGTATCTATGTGTAGAGGGAGTGGATACATAAGTAGAATGACATATAACTGGTGTGAATAGGTAATTGATGGTTGGCATAGACTCAGTGGGCTGAGTAGCCTTGTACTATGTCGTGTCTTTCAACCAATTAATTTTAATGGCACTAACCCGAAACATCACCCATCTATGTTCTTCAGAGATGCTAAGTTACTCCAGCATTTTGTGACGTTTTTGTAAACCAGCATCTGCATTTCTTTGTATCTACAAGCGATTTCTAAGCTTCTAAGCTTAGGTATTTATTGCAGCAGCTGATGCTCAATCATGTCCAATCAGTTCCAACGCCAAATAAAGGATCCATCGTTGCCTTACACTTCAATATCAATTCGGAGATGCAATTTTTTTCCATATCGTATCTCCGTCTGCACTGCGGCCTAACATTGAGGAGTTGGCGGCCTTCGCTGGAGACCGACTTCGAGAGCTCCACCGCGGGTGCCTGCGTACTTACCATCATGGAGCCCGCGATCCCTTTGCCAGGGATCAACCTCTGAGCTCTATCGCAGAAGCCTGCAGACTTTAACATCGTGGAGCTCGCGGACTCTTGTCAGAGACCGACCTAGGGAACTCCAAGCCGCAGGAGCTTCGACTGCCCCAATGCGTGGGCTTCCATCGCCCCGACGAAGGGGCTTCCATCGCTGACTGCGGGATCTTCGATCGGCCCGACTGCAGATGGTTCGACTGCCCCGACTGCGGGAGAATAAAGAGGAAGAAGTATGGACTTTATTGCCTTCCATCACAGTGAGGGACGTGGGGATTCCGCTGTAGTGGATGTTTATGTTAACTTTTATGTTGTTGTGTGCCTTGTTGCTTTTAGTATGGCTGTATGGTAATTCGAATTTCACTGTATCTTAATTGATACGTGACAATAAACTGATCTTGAAACCTGGAAACCTTGAATATATAAAGCACAAAAGCATACAGAACTTGAACTGAAATAGAGCCAGAACCACATGGAACTTGCATTTGATGCTGAACGTCACAGACACCCTATGCAGTGGTTATTGCAAGAGACATGCTCACATTAGATTCATTATTGTGAATGACTTGAGCTAATTGCAATTTGCTTTTGCATGGAACAAAAAGGAGCAATTGCATCCTTCACTGATTTACAATGGTACATTTTCATTAAAATGCCATCACAGCTAACATGAAAAAAACAAGCTCCTCTCTAAAATGCAGCAGATCTGCAAACTGTAGCCCTTGTTAAATTCCACTCCTCCATCAAAACATTTCTTCCTCCACTCTAAGAGAGCTCTGTCTTGCTTCCACATTACTGGAATATAACACACCTAGCACACTTGAAAGAAAGATTGGCAGGGTGATCAAAAGCCAAGACTGACTGGCGTTGCATTTTTGTGTCCAGACATTATGGCCAGCACTAACTGCTAGTAATAATGAAGATCTGTTCTCTTTGCTGCAGGGACTCTGAATCATGGAATAGCTATAGAATATTACAATTTATTCATATTGTGTTTTACTTCAGTAAAGCCAATTCATGCATGTGCCTATCGTCAATAACGCCTTTCCATCTCTATTCATGAGAAATATGTGTTTGTGAATTTCTGCTATTTTCAAAAATCTTTTCTTGCAGTGGGAGGAAAATGTACATTCTCACTTTGTGTGTATGTGAGAATTTTTTAATAATTAAATTGCCAGTTTTTAGGAAATGCTTAACAGTGACCTTAATTTGAGTATTTATTGAAAAATAAAACTTTTCTTTGTCTAAATACTTATTTTAAATAAGTGAGAGTTTCAGTAATCCTCAACAAAATGGCCAGCTTCCAGCGGGAGCAAAAGCTTTTGCTATATTCTGGTCAGGAATGAACATATAGGTTAACCTAGATTTCATTGTCAGGGTCAAAATGATGGCATTCAGCGCTCACACAAGGATTAGATGGGTTTAGTTCTTTTTTACCTTTTTTACCTTTTGAGAGATACAGCGTGGAAACAGGCTCTTCGGCCCTCCAAGCATTCACCCTTACACTAGTTCTATCCTAGACACAAGGGACAATTTACAGAAGTCAATTAACCGACACAACCTGCACATCTTTGGAATGTGGGAGGAAGCCGGAGCACCCAGAGAAAACCTATACGGTCACAGGGAAAACGTACAAACTCCGTAAAGACAGCACCCATAGTCAGGATCGAACCAGGGTCTCTGGCTCTGTAAGGCAACATCTCTACTTCTTCACCACTGTGCCGCCCCCACAACACTGGAGCCAGTTCTGCATATGGATTCCCGATATCTATGATTTGAAATCATTACATCCTGCAGACAATATTGGGTAGCACAGTGATGCAGCGGTAGTGTTGCTACTGTACTATTTGTACTGAGTTTGTACGTTCTCCCTGTAATTGTGTAGGTTTTCTCCGGGTGCCCCGGTCTCCTGCCACACTTCAAAGACGTACATATTTGTAGGTTAATTGGCTTTGGTAAAATTGTAAATTGTCCCAAGTGTGTAGGATAGTGCTTGTGCATGGGCTGATCGCTCCTCGGCACGGACTCGATTGGCCGAAAGGGCCCGTGTCCGTGCTGTGTATCTAAAGTTTAAAGTTTAAAGGAAAGTCTAAATTCTAGATATGTCATATCCAATAATATTAATGTCATCAATCATTGATTGAACAGCTCAACAGACCAGGAAATTCTCATGAAAAGCAAATCAGGATGTAAACAGCACCTGAAGAAGGGTCTCGACCCGAAACGTCACCTATTCCTTCGCTCCAAAGATGCTGCCTCACCCGCTGAGTTTCTCCAGCATTTTTGTCTACCTTCGATTTTCCCAGCCTCTGCAGATCTTTCTTAACCAATTTTATATTGTTTTGCAGAAATCAAAACAAAGATTTTAGCATACACAAAATTAATAATCATAAAAATAAATGTATTTAAACTTTCTTGGCAGCACAGCGACACGGCAAGTAGAGCTGCTACCTCACAGCACCAGAGACTTGGGTTTGATCCTGACCATTGGTGCTTTCTATGCAGAGTTTGCATGTTCTCTCCTGTAACCATGTGGGTTTCCTCCGGGTGCTCCATTTCCTCTCACATCCCAAAGACGTGTAAGTTTGTTGGTAAATTGTGCTCTATTAAATTGCCCCTAGTGTGTAGGGAATGGATGCAAAAGTGGGATTACATTGGACTCAGTGGGCCAAATGGCCTGTTTCCCTGCTGTATATTTCAATTCAATCAATAAAATTTCCATAAACGTATGTAATTTTCCAAGGAAGTAATAATCCACAGATACAGGAGAAAAAAAGATTTTCAGGACCAGATGGGCAGCAATATGTACATGTCAGTAATCTGTTGAAATTCCATTATAGTCTTTCTCATTCAGAACTCTTTCAGTCTCTGTACACAAAGAATATTGTTGCTCATGTCAAATTACTGATCTTCTGTTAATTGTACCTGCAGAAATTGCAATGGCACATCCTTTCAAGGAAAAGACAATCACTGAGATCAATATCTATGTTTCCACATTTAACTCATGGAAAGTGCTGTCAGTTTTTATGGACCAATGCTGTAAATTTGCCATCATTATAACCATAAACTCAAAGCCAATATGGTGCATTTCCAGCTGGCAGAATCATTTACAGAATTGCAAGTGAGGGAAGTCATAAGTGATGGGATCAATAACTTTAGATACAGGTCTGAAAAATTATAAGGAGACAGAAGTATTATGTAGCATGATTACAGTGCGGTGAATTGCATAATATATTATCGCCAAACTGTTCTTTAAAACTGGGTACAATTCCTGTTGTTTTCCATGAAGTATCAATAGTGTGGATGTGGAAATAGTTGAGAGCTTCAAAATCCATGGTATTAATATTACCAATGACCTGAAATGTCACCCGTCCTTTTTCTCCATAGATGCTGCATGCCCCGTTTAGTTACTCTAGTCTTTTATGTCTCTCACACCAAACCATGATTCCTACCCATTCTCCATTCCAGATTGTGGGTGAATGAAGATAAGTCATAGATACATGGACAATAGGTGCTGGAGTAGGTCATTCAGCCCTTCGAGCCAGCACCGCCATTCAATGTGATCATGGCTGATCATCTACAATCAGTACCCCGTTCCTGCCTTCTCCCCATATCCCTTGATTCCGCTAGCCCTAAGAGCTCTATCTCTCTTTTGAATGCATCCAGTGAATCGGCCTCCACTGCCTTCTGTGGCAGAGAATTACACAAATGTACGACTCTCTGTGTGAATTTTTTTTTCTCATCTCAGTTCTAAATGGCCTACCCCTTATTTTCAAACTGTGGCCCCAGGTTCTGGACTCCCCCAACATTGGGAACATGGCTCCTGCATTTAGCATGTCCAATCCCAGAAATAATTTTATATGTTTCTCTCAGATCCCCTCTCATCTTTCTATAAATTCCAGTGAATACAAGCCCAGTCACTCCATTCTTTCATCATATGACAGTCCCGCCATCCCGGGAATTAACCTTGTGAACCTACGCTGTATTCCCTCAATAGCAAGAATGTCCTTACGCAAATTAGGAGACCAAAACTGCACACAATACTCCAGGTGTGGTCTCACCAGGGCCCTGTACAACTGCAGAAAGACCTCTTTGCTCCTGTACTCAACTCCTCTTGTTAGGAAGGCAAACATGCCATTAGCTTTCTTCACTGCCTGCTGTACCTGCATACTTACTTTCAGTGACTGATGTAGAAGGACACCCCGGTCTCGTTGTACTTCCCTTTTTCCTAACCTGACACCATTCAGATAATAATTTGCTTCCACCAAAGCTTTGTTGCCACACATAACCTTACATTTATCCACATTATACTGCATCTGCCATGCATCTGCCTACTCACCCAACCTGTCCAAGCCATGTAGCTAGATGTCAGTCTAAAGAAAATTCCCAACCCAAAACATCACCTATCCATAGTCTCCAGGGATGCTGCCTGACCCATTGATTTATCCCACCACTTCACGCCCTTCCTTGGTAAACCAGCATCTGCAGTTCCTTGTTTATGCTAGCTAAACTTCATGCTAGTTTAGTGCGCTTACATTCAAAGAGATTAATAATGTCAGTTTTTAACAGTTAAAGAACACACACGTTGGCATCAGGAGAATTAAATTTCACAGCAAATTGCAAAACCTAGGGTCACACTTCAGTGCATCATGTTGTTTGACAAACCTTCTTGAATTTTTTGAAGCGGTAACTAGGGAAATTGATGAGTGTAAAGCAGTGGATGTTGTCTATGTGGATTTCAGTAAGGCCTTTGACAAGGTTCCCCATGGAAGGTTGGTTCAGAAGGTTCAATCTTTGGGTGTTAATGGCGGAGTAGCAAGATGGATTCAACAGTGGCAGAATGGGAGATGTCAGAGAGTAATGGTGGATGGCTGTTTGTCAGGTTGGAAGCCGGTGACCAGTGGGGTGCCTCAGGGATCTGTGTTGGGTCCACTGTTGTTTGTCATGTACATCAATGATCTGGATGATGGGGTGGAAAATTGGATAAGTAAGTATGCAGATGATACTAAGATAGGTGGTATTGGGATAATGAAGTAGATTCTCAAAGTCTACAGAGAGATTTGGGCCATTTGGAAAAGTGGGCTGAAAGATGGCAGATGGAGTTTAATGCTGATAAGTGTGAAGTGCTACATCTTGGCAGGACAAATCAAAATAGGACGTACATGGTAAATGGTAGGGAATTGAGGAATGCTGTGGAACAGAGGGATCTAGGAATAACTGTGCATAGTTCCCTGAAGGTGGAATCGCATGTAGATAGGGTGGTAAAGAAAGCCTTTGGTGTGCTGGCCTTTATAAATCAGAGCATTGAATATAGGAGTAGGGAAGTAATGTTAAAATTGTACAAGGCATTGGTAAGACCAATTCTGGAGTATGGTGTACAATTTTGGTCGCCTAGTTATAGGAAGGATGTCAACAAAATAGAGAGAGTAGAGAGGAGATTTACTAGAATGTTGCCAGGGTTCCAGCAACTATGTTACAGAGAAAGGTTGAACAAGTTAGGTCTTTATTCTTTGGAGCGCAGAAGGTTAAGGGGGCCTTGATTGAGGTCTTTAAAATGATGAAAGGGATAGACAGAGTTGACGTGGATACTTTTTCCCATTGAGGGTAAGGAAGATTCAAACAAGAGGACATGACATGAGAATTAAGGGACAGAAGTTTCGGGGTAACGTGAGGGGGAACTTCTTTACTCAGAGGGTGGTGGCTGTGTGGAATGAGCTTCCAGCAGAGGTGGTGGAGGCAGGATCGATTTTAACATTTAAAAGTAAAGTGGATAGGTATATGGACGTGAAGGGAATGGAGGGGTATGGTCTGAGTGCAGGTAGATGGGACTAGGGGAAAACAAATGGTCGGCACGGACTGGAAGGGCCGAGAGGGCCTGTCTCCGTGCTGTAATTGTTATATGGTTATATGGTTATATGGTTATCATATTCAGCGACGCTTGGATCTGCAGAACTGGTGTTGAATGGGTGAGCCAGTTCCCATTCCCAGCTCCTAGGGTGGCACAGTGGTGCAGTGATAGAGATGCTGCATTACAATGCCAGAGACCTGACTTTGCTCTTGACTACGGGTGCTATCTTTATGGAGTTTGTACATTCTCCCTGTGGCTGCATGGTTCTTCTCTGGGTGCTCTGGTTTCCTCCCACATCAAGGTACAGGTTGTAGGCTAATTGGCTTTGGTAAAAAAAATTGTATATTGTCCCTGATGTGCAGGATAGTGTTAGTGTACTGGGGTGATCGCTGGTCGACGTGGACTTGCTGGGCCAGAGAGCCGTTTCCATGCTGTATCTCTAAAGGCTAAAGTCTAAAGCAGCTTGTTCCAATGGGAATTCAAAAGGCAGCCATCTTTAGCTCTTGACCAAACAATTTAACCAAACAATTCCATGGCATGCTAATGCATTGTGGGAATGGACATGGGCCTGTACTGAATGAAGTATCTGTCTTCTCTCAGGATGACAATATCCTTGCCCCCGCCCCTGGCATCTTTTAGCCACCTTTATAGCTGCCCAGCGCCTTACCCTCTAGTCTGCTCCCCCTCAGAGCAAGGTGATGTAGATTGCGAAAAAGACCAAAGTCATATGGACCCCAAAGTTATATACAGTCATGTTTCATGTCCAACATTTTTCATTTCTGGCTTTGAGCAATGCTGGCGGAATATTTGCACAAAGGTGATAGGCCCACATTTCTATGGTTTTGATCCATTATCTTAGATTGATTATTAGGACTGGATGTTACAATCCCGAAGATTTCACTGCATTTGACATTCTTGGGTATGACCACTAGGTGAATTTTGCTAACAATAAAAAATAATATAATTATTTAATTATATAAAAGTACTTGACATGTTCATTAGCTTGATGTTGGCTTTTATGATTTAAACAGAAAATGGTATTGAAATTTCCTATAACATGGAGGTAGTGATATGAGAATTATGTTGTAAAGGGATTTCAAATTTCATGTCACTGTTGGTCGTGCATTAGTGAGAGATGGAGTTAACTTATGATTTTCTCATTTGATAAAAACTTTCATACAAAAAACTACAAAAGCCAAGCCATGCTCAAATATTGTTTACATTTATAATAAATCTTGACATGAATATACTTTACAACTGTTGTTAAGATATCTCACTTACTCATATTGAGTATGTCAAGTCCCCATTGATTCTAACCTCAGAAATCTCTGTTATTGGTATGAGATTTTTTATTTTCTTATAAGAAGTTTTGGTTGTGTATATGATTATTACTGAATTGCAAGTGTTATGATGTTGGCTACCAACAAAGTTTTGACTGTCTAAGCTGATTGTGCTTGAGACCCTACATTAAAATGATAAACAATAACTTCTTCAAGTCATTCAGCTTTCTTCCAATTGGCCTATGATGAGAGAACAATCTTCTCATACTCGTCTTTGTCGAATCTCGTATTGTGTATCTGCTGATGTCCATAGATAGCTGTATTTGATTAGTCAAAGCATTGATAAAAGATCAAGATTTTCTTTTACACAAGGTGATTTTTGAATTAGATTCTCATACCAATGTTTATTTAACTGAAGGTACCTAAATCATAATTTTACTGGGAAATGGCATTTAAATCGGGTTAACCAAACCCATATATTTACATTATTTAATATAATGTCCTCTGGGCTACTGAATAATAATGTTACCATTGTTTCTGTGGTAGGTATTGTCTAAGATTTCTGCTTTATGGTGAATCAACATATAAAACATAAAATAATGTTGAGATTAATCTGATAAAGTAGGAATGGTAAATTCAAAGAATCACAACTACACGACAAAATGTTAACTGCTGTGATGGTTGCTACACACCCTGTGTCTTCTAAAAATGAATATTCAGCCTTTTGTCAGGTTTTAATAGCATCACATAATTAAACTTTGATGAAAGAGTAATTATTTTTGTGTGTGCTCATGGACAGAAGAGTCCACAGAGATGACAATTTCACGTTATAAAATAATCCTGTACAGTTGGGACCAGCCTACACTCATCAGAGGAAGTGAAAACCTGGGGAGCTTTAGAAATGAGACAATGGCAAATGTGGCTTGTAAATTGAATAACAGTATTCCTTTCATCTGTTTACATCCAATTATGTCTCTTGATACTCTTCACTGCTTTAGTTTGTTTTGATCTACAGGAAAGCTCAAAAGATTTCTGAATTAGATTCTCATACCAATGTCACATGCAAGTTGTGTGCCATGTCAAGTAGGTGCACTGGGTCCCTGAGGGATTGTCTGTTTCAACATCAGGTGGCTAGTAAAAGAGCACTATATTCAGTTACTATCATGCTCCCTGCAATTTCTATTTCATTTTCAACCTTGCCAAGTATTTTGTTAACAATTCTTATTCGAACAAAGGCTTTAGACATTACATGTCAAGTGATAGTTTATAACTCCTAGGCATTGCATGCCTCTCTGGTATTTTTATATTCATTGCCATAAAAATAATCATGTACAACTGTAGAGCTAGCAGATAATAGTTAAACTGAACTAATTAAAACAGCATGAAATTAGATTTGTGTATTTTGCTGTCATTTTTTTCTTTAACAAAAAACAAGAAATATTTAAAGTGAATATCCATAGCTTAAAAAGTGACCCAAGAAAATAACCCTTCTGGCTCAGCCTAACAACTGCAGTTAAAGTCTGGTCAATTTTGCATACATTGGGCTCCAATTAGGTAGTAAATCTCTAAAAGGCTGAAGCAACAAAATGTATTAGGCGGATGTAAGAAAAGCCCTTTTCAGATTGTTCATTGTCACATTGTTTTAGCAAAAGAAAGGTCCATTTCTTCATCATTGAGCCATCCCGTATCTTCATGTCCATAAATGATAGGAGCAGTATTAGGCCATTCAGACCATCAAGTCCACTCCGCCATTCAATCATGATTGATCTATCTTTCTCCCTCAATCCCATTCTCCTGCCTTCTCTCCATAACCGCTGACATCCGTACTAGTCAAGAATCTATCTATCGCTGCCTTAACGATATCCATTGACGGCCTCCACAGGCTTCTGTGGCAATGAATTTCACAGATTCACCACCCTCTGACTAAAGAAATTCCTATTCATCTCCTTCCTAAAGGATCCTTTAATTCTGAGGCTATGTCCCCTGGTCCTAGATTCTCCTCCTAGTGGAAACATCCTATCCACATCAACTCTATCCAGACCTTCGATTTCTCAATGTTACATATTTAAGTGCAAAAATAATAATCTTAAATCAATTGAGTATATTGCATGTTCTACCCATAAGAAGTTCAGCAGGAATGGTTGGCTTCGATCTCTGAACTGAAAAATGGAAAAAGTCAAAAGTCAACTACCCTGCCGGAGATGCGATTGGTTATCGGGTCGTATCTCCAGTCGCTCAGTGGCCTCACATCTTGGAGCAGGAAGTCTCCTCGGGACTGACTTTGAGCCCCGCCACGGGGCGTGAAGTTACCATCGGGGCATATCCCTTCCCTGGGATCGCTCCAACCGTGGCCTGCGGATTTTACCATCAAGGGCATGCAGTCGACCAGCCCTGATCCAGGGTCCGATCGCCGGCACGGGGGAGCTGAGATTCCTCTCCAATGTAGGAGCTGATCATCCCGATGCGGAGGGCTCGACCGCCAGCTACAGGAGCCAACTAATGTGTGGCTGGTGCAGGGAGCAAGGATTTAGATTTATGGACCACTGGGATCTCTTCTGGGGTAGGGGTGACCCGTACAAAAGGGAGGGGTTACACCTTAACTAATGATAATAATAATAATAATACACATTATTGTCATTGTAAATACCTACAACAAAATTTCAGGCGCACTGCCCGAGCTGAGCTCCAACGTAACAGATAAATAATAACGACAATGGAAACAACAAAAACGGCATGAAAAAAAACGTTGTCAAGTCAGAATGTGCAATATTTTACAATATAGTGTTATGGCAGTACAAAATATTGGCTATGAGGGCTGTGTGTTCAGTGCAGAGTTCAGAGTGGTGATGGCCTTGAGGTAGAATCTGTTTGTTAATCTTGTGGCGTGTGATTTGATGGACCTGTAACACTTTCCTGAGGGCAGAAGGGCAAACAAGTGATGTGCGGGATGAGATTAGTCCTTTAGGATGTGTGATGCCTTCCGCAGGCAACAAGAGCTATAGATCTCTTCCAGGGCAGGCAGGTGTGTGTTGGTGATCTTCTGGGCTGTATTGATGACTCTCTGCAGAGCCTTCTTGTCAGCCGCAGAACTGTTGCCATACCATACCAGGACACCATGTGTCAGGACACTCTCTATGGAGCAACAGAATGACACTAGCAGCTGTTGTGGCAAGTTGACTTTCCCGAGTGATAGAAACATAAAAACATTGAAAATAGGTGCAGGAGGAGGCCATTCAGCCCTTCGAGCCAGCACCACCATTCATTGCGATCATGGCTGATCGTCCCCAATCAAGACCCTATGCCTGCCTTCTCCCCATATCCCTTGATTCCACTAGCCCCTAGAGTTCTATCTAACTCTCTCTTAAATCCATCCAGTGATTTAGCCTCCACTGCCCTCTGTGGCAGGGAATTCCACAAATTCACAACTCTCTGGGTGAAAACGTTTTTTCTCACCTCAGTCTTAAATGGCCTCCCCTTTATTCTAAGACTGTGGCCCCTGTTTCTGGACTCACCCAACATTGGGAACATTCTTCCTGCATCTAGATTGTCCAGTCCTTTTATCTATATTACTAAAAGTATGATCTTGACCGCTTTTGACGCACTGCAATTTGATTTCCGGGAGAACGTCGTCACTTATGGCCGTCATTTTTGGCCACCTCGCTCAGAGCCCCCCTCTGCCAGACTGGACCAGAGGATTTTTCCCATCGATGAAAAATCAGAGAGATATTAATGTTTTTAAAACATTTGCCATTCTCTCTGCTGCCCCTGCTGGTGGGAGGAGGGAGGGACTATAAAACCCGGAAGTGGTGTGCCCCACACAGTCTCTGCAAGATGGAGAAAGCCAGAGGGTCACGTCTCTCTGAGCTCTGAATAACACTGAACACATGTCTACTCAACTGTGAGTGTCCTTAATGTGGTTTGAAAATGAAAATATGGTTGGTTTGAAGTAAAAAGGCACTGCAAATGTTTGTTTGGGGGGTTTGGGTTGAAGTAAAAAGGCACTGCATGCAAATGGTTGTTTGGGGGCTTTTGGTTGAAGTGAAAAGGCACTGCATGCAAATGGTTGTTTGGGGGTTTGGATTGAAGTGAAAAAGCACTGCATGCAAATGGTTGTGTGGGAGGATTGGGTTGAAGTGAAAAGGCACTGCATGCAAATGGTTGTTTGGGGGGTTTGGGTTGAAGTGAAAAGGCACTGCATGCAAATGGTTGTTTGGGGGGTTTGGGTTGAAGTGAAAAGGCACTGCAAAGGGTTGCTTGGGGGTTTTGGGTTGAAATGAAAAGGCACTGCATGCAAATGGTTGTTTGGGGGGTTTGGGTTGAAGTGAAAAGGCACTGCATGCAAATAGTTGTTTGGGGGTTTGGGTTGAAGTGAAAAGGCATTGCATGCAAATGGTTGTTTGGAGGGTTTGAGTTCAAGTGAAAAGGCACTGCAAATGGTTGCTTGGGGGTTTTGGGTTTAAGTGAAAAGGCACTGCTGATGGTTGTTTATCTAAACTTGACAACTTCCTGTTTGCACTATATTGATTTTAGATAAAACTCTACCAATTACGGCTGTGATATTTGGCCATCTTACTCAGTCCCCGTCCGCTCATCAAGTGCAGAGGATTCTTCCCATCAATGAAAACCAAAGTGTTATTAGTGTTCAATAATTGTTGAGAATCTCTCTCCTGTCAATCACGCCATGAAGGCCACACCTTTTCCGGTGGGAAGGGGAGGGATTATAAAACCAGGAAGCGTGGGTGTGGCTCAGTCTCTGCATGATGGGGGAGGGAGAGGTCACGACTCTGTCTGAGCTGTGAATCAACTGAACACACTGAATCTCTACTGAACTGTGAGTGTGGTGTTTTGTGTGGTTTTATGGTGGTTTTTATGGTGGTTTCACCCTGCTTGAAATAGTATGAAACTGCATTTGAATGTGGTGGCCTTGCACCCTGCATGAAATGGTATGAAACTGCATTTGAATATGGTGTTGTTGCACCCTGCATGAAATGGTATGAAACTGCATTTGAATTTGGTGGCCTTGCACCCTGCTTGAAGTGGTATGAAACTGCACTTGAATTTGGTGGCCTTGCAACCTGCTTGAAGTGGTTGGAAACTGCACTTGAATTCGATGGCCTTGCACCCTGCTTGAAGTGGTAGGAAACTGAACCTGAATTAGATGGCCTTGCACCCTGCTTGAAGTGGTGTGAAACTGCTCTTGAATTTGGTGGCCTTGCATCCAGCTTGAAATGGTAGGAAAATGGATTTGAATTTGGTGGCCTTGCACTCTGCTTGAAATGGAATTTCAAGGAATAGCCATGAGTCAACTGCCAGCCCACCAGCCGTGACTGAGCTGCCACCCCAAGAATCCATTTGGCCCACAATGTCCATACTAGCCCTCTGGAGACCAGTAGTCCCTGCAGCCAACAACACCCATACCAGCGCTCCAGAAAGCACCCTCCCCCCCCTCCACTGGCCACCAATATTGGAATTGGTGGAGAGATGGAATATTGCGTCGGGAGACCAACTCTCCCGTGTGAACATGGGACCCTAATGGATCCCACTTAGTCTAGTAATTTTATATGTTCCATAAGATCTATAAGATTCTATAAGATCTTAGGAAGTAAAGCTGGTGTTGTGCCTTCTTTACCAGGGAGTGTGTGTTAGTTGACCACCTGAGATTTGCTGAGATGTGGGTGCCCATGAACCTGAAACTGGAGACTCTGTCCACTCTTTCTCCGTTCATGTGCAGTGGGGGATGGTCACCCTGTTTCTTCCTGAAGTCAATGAACTGGAGGGGGACCCACGCTCTGGCAGGCAGGTTTGCTAGTGCTACACGTGTGGGTTTAAACAAATAGTGGGGGGAAGGGGATGAAAAATTGGAGTATAAAGATGGAGTTAAAGGGGAAGTGAGTACAGGAAAAGTTACAAAAGACTCCCAAATTAATGGAAAGGAAAGTCCGAGAAGAATAAGAGAATTAGGTCAGGGCAAATTGTGAGTGGTGTGAGAGGGGAGGTGAATACCGAAGTTAAAGTGTTGTACTGTATATGAATGCGTGAAGTATAAGAAATAAAGTGGATGAGCTTGAGGCTCAGTGAGAAATTGGCAGGTATGACGTTGTGGGAATTAGAGAGACATGGCTGCAAGAGGACCAGGTCTGGGAACTGAATAGTCAAGGGTATACGTCCTATCGAAAAGACAGACAGGTGGGCAGAGGGGGTGGGGTTGCTCTGTTGGTGAGGTATGAAATTCAGTCCCTTGCGAGGGGTGACATAGAATCAGGAGATGTAGAGTCAGTGTGGATAGAACTGAGGAATTGTAAGGGTAAAAATACTGTATTGGGAGATATCTACAAACCCCCAAACAGTCGCCTGGATATAGGGTGCAAGTTGAATCAAGAGTTAAAATTGGCATGTCGCAAAGATAATGCTATGGTTGTTATGGGAGATTTCAACATGCAGGTAGACTGGGAAAATCAGGTTAGTACTGAACCCCAAGAAAGGGAGTTTCTGGAGTGCCTCCGTGATGGATTCTTAGAGCAGCTTGAACTGGAGCCTACCAGGGAGAAGGCCATTCTGGATTTAGTGTTGTGTAATGAACCTAATTTGATAAGGGAACTCGAGGTAAAGGAGCCATTGGAAGTTGTGACCATAATATGATAGGTTTTAATCTACAATTTGAGAGGGAGAAGGGAAAATCGGAAGTGTCAGTATTACAATTGAACAAAGGGGACTATGGAGCCATGAGGGAGGAGCTGGCCAAAGTTGACTGGAAAGATACCCTTGCAGGGATGACAGTGGACAAGAATGGCAGGTATTTCTGGGAATAAAACAGAAGGTGCAGGATCAGTTCATTCCAAAGAGGACGAAAAATTCCAAGGGGAGTAAGGGGCGACCGTGGCTGACAAGGGAAGTCAGGGACTGTATAAAAATAAAAGAGAAGAAGTATAACATAGCAAACGGTACACAAAAGGCTGGAGAAACTCAGCGGATGCAGCAGCATCTATGGATCGAATGAGATAGGCGACGTTTCGGGTCGAGACCCTTCTTCTAACATAGCAAAGATGAGCGGGAAGCCAGAGGATTGGGAAACTTTTAAAGTGCAACAGAAGATAACTAAAAAGACAATACAAGGAGAAAAGATGAGGTACGAAGGTAAGCTAGCCAAGAATATAAAGGAGGATAGTAGAAGCTTCTTTAGGTATGTGAAGAGGAGAAAAATAGTTAAGACCAAAGTTGGACCCTTGAAGACTGAAACAGGTAAATTTATTATGGGGAACAAGGAAATGCCAGACAAGTTGAACAGGTATTTCGGATCTGTCTTTACTTTGAAAGACACAAACAATCTCCCAGTTGTACTAGTGGCCAGAGGATCGACGGTGACGGAGGAACTGAAGGAAATTCACATCAGGCAGGAAATGTTGTTGGGTAGACTGAAGGTTGATAAATCCCCAGGGCCTGATGGTCTGCATCCCAGGGCCTGATGGTCTGCATCCCAGGGCACTTAAGGAAGTGCCTCTGGAAATTGTGGACGCATTGGTGATCATTTTCAAATGTTCTATGGATTCAGAATAAGTTCCTGTAGATTGGAGGGTAGCTAATGTTATCCCACTTTTTAAGAAAGGCGGGAGAGAGAAAACAGGGAACTGACCAGTAAGCCTGACATTGGTGGTGGGGAAGATGCTGGAGTCGATTATAAAATATGAAATAGCGGCACATTTGGATAGCATGGATTTATGAAGGGGAAATCATGTTGACTAATCTTCTGGAATTTTTTGAGTATGTAACGAGGACAATGGACAAGGGAGAGCCAGTGGATGTAGTGTACCTGGACTTTCTGAAAGCATTTGATAAGGTTCCACATAGGAGATTAGTGGGGAAAATTCAGAGCACATGGTATTGGAGGTAGGGTACTGACATGGATAGAAAATTGGTTGGCAGACAGGAAGCAAAGAGTAGGGATTAGCAGGTCCCTTTCAGAATGGCAGGCAGTGACTAGTGGGGTACCGCAAGGCTCGGTGCTGGGACCGCATCTATTTACAATATACATTAATGATTTAGATGAGTGGATTAAAAGTAACATTAGCAAATTTGCAGATGACACAAAGCTGCGTGGCAGTGTGAACTGTGAGGAGGATGCTACGAGGATGCAGGGTGACTTGGGCAGGTTGGATGAGTGGGTAGATGCATGGCAGAAGCAGTTTAATGTGGATAAATGTGAGGTTATCTACTTTGGTGGCAAAAAGAGGAAGGCAGATTATCAACTGAATGGTGTCAAGTTGGGAAAAGGGGAAGTACAACAAGATCTGAAGGTCCTTGTTCTTCAGTCACTGAAAGTAAGCATACAGGTACAGCACAAAGCGAATGGTATGGTGGCCTTCATAACAAGAGGAGTTGAGTATAGGAGCAAAGAGGTCCTTCTGCAGTTGTACAGGGCCCTAGTGAGACCACACCTGGAGTGTTGTGTGCAGTTTTGGTCTCCAGATTTGAGGAAGGACATTCTTGCTATTGAGGGAGCGCAGCGTAGGTTCACGAGGTTAATTCCCAGGATGGCGGGATTGTCATATGTTGATAGAATGGAGCAGCTGGGCTTGTATACTGTAATTTAGAAGGATGAGCGGGAATCTTATTGAAACACATTAAATTATTAAGGGTTTGGACACGCTAGAGGCAGGAAACATGTTCCCGATGTTGGGGGAGTCCAGAACCAGGGGCCACAGTTTAAGAATATGTGGTAAGCCATTTAGAACGGAGATGAGGAAAAACTTTTCACACAGAGGGTTGGGAATCTGTGGAATTCTATGCCTCAGAAGGCAATGGAGGCCAATTCTCTGGATGCTTTCAAGAGTGAGTTAGATAGAGCTCTTAAAGATAGCGGAGTCAGGGGATATGGGGAGAAGGCAGGAACGGGGTACTGATTGTGGATGATCACCCATGATCACAGTGAATGGCAGTGCTGGCTCGAGGGGCCGAATGGCGGTGCTGGCTCGAGAGGCCGAATGGCCTACTCCTGCACCTATTGTCTATTGTCAAGATCGTCCCGTCAACGGAAGGCTCGAGGCCCCCGACCGCAGGAGAACAAAGAAGGGAAGAGATTGAACTTTTTTTTTGCCTTCCACCAGTGAGGAATGTGGAGGAGATACTGTGGCGGATGTTTATGTTAAAATGTATTTTGTGCGTTCTGTTGCTTTTTATTTGTATGAGTGACTTGGCAAATAAAATTCCTCGTATGTTGCAAAACATACTTGGCTAATAAAGTATTATTGTATTGTATTTTATTGGCACTTAATTTAAACATCAATCCAATGGATCTTCCTAAAAATATGAATGAAGAAGGGCGAGAAGAAACAATATGGGAAATAAAATTGGTGAGGACAAGCTCTGGATCCCAGAGTCAAACTCTGCGAACATGAACAATTTAGTTTCCTGGTTGAATATTGCTTGTTCATCTACTGCACTAGAGTTAGTTGTTGCCACAGCGTAGTTTCAGTGCTTTCAGAAAATGTGCGAGAAGTAATCTGATGAGAGCAAAAAAGAA
This sequence comes from Okamejei kenojei, assembly GCA_035221665.1. NCBI lineage: Eukaryota > Metazoa > Chordata > Chondrichthyes > Rajiformes > Rajidae > Okamejei > Okamejei kenojei. Next base: position 57,543,342 of record CM069139.1, on the reverse strand, counting down.
TAAAGGGTTGATTAATGGTGCAGATTTTGTCTCACTTCAGAGTTCTGTCACTTGCGAGACCCGCAAATGCCCAAAAACATGAGATCTATCTTCAGGTTAAAAGCATTCAACCTGAATCCAGATGACGTTTAATATTCATGAAAGCTCTGCAATAAAAGTTATCATGAACTGATTCAAAATAAAGCAAAGTTCTGTGTATGCAAAGAGAGATTTTACCCCTAGAATCTTTCACCAAAAATTCAAAAACATTTGGTTTAACTTTATGACCAGGTCACTTTTCAATCATTCTAACCTATTCACCCTTTGGTTTAGTTTTAGGTTTTGGAGGAATATTTGACTATTTTCAGTTCATAATCATGTTCCATTGCAAACTGCGCTGAAATCTAAAAAGGTGAACAGTTATATCCAAAGTACCTGTTATTGCCACATAAAGCGTATGCATAATAACAACAGTTCCAGGTTAAAATACAAGGCAAAAGTGATTTATATTTGTTTTATTTTTTAGTTGTAGAGATACAACATGCAAACAGGCCCTTTAGCCCACCGAGTCCACGATAATCATCAGTTATTCATGCACTAATGCTATGTTATACTACTTTCACATTCTACACACCAAGGGCATTTTACAGAAGCCAATTAACCTACAAACCTGCACGTCTTTGGAATGTGGGAAGAAGCCGAAACCCCCGGAGAAAACGTGGTCACAGGCAGAACGTACAAACTCCGTACAGACAGCACCAAGATCATGATTGAACTTGGGTCTCAGTAGTTGTAACGCAGCAGCCCTACAGCTGTGCCACTATGTTGCCCCTGTGGTACCTCTAACAAAGTCCAAGCATGGTCCAAGCATGCTTTAGAGCATGGTCAACAACAACAAAGGTTCACAAGGTTAATTCCCGGGATGGCGGGACTGTCATATGCTGAGAGAATGGAGCAGCTGGGCTTGTACACTCTGGAGTTTAGAAGGATGAGAGGGAATCTCATTGAAACATAAAAGATTGTTAAGGGCTTGGACACACTAGAGGCAGGAAACATGTTCCCGATGTTTACGAATAAGGAGTAAGCCATTTAGAATGGAGAGGAGGAAACACTTTTTCTCACAGAGAGTGGTGAGTCTGTGGAATTCTCTGCCTCAGAGGGCGGTGGAGCAGGTTCTCTGGATGCTTTCAAGAGAGAGCTAGATAGGGCTCTTAAAAATAGCGGAGTCAGGGGATATGGGGAGAAGGCAGGAACGGGGTACTGGTTGAGGATGATCACATTGAATGGCGGTGCTGGCTCGAAGGGCTAAATGGCCTACTCCTGCACCTATTGTCTATTGTCTAATGTCTAAATGATCAGCCAGCCAAATTAAGCAATTATCAGGACAGTTTCAGACATAGGTTTCTGAAATGAAGAAAATTCCAGAACTTGGTGCCTGGGTGGAAAAAGGCACAGGGATGAATAAAATCTGGATATAGAAGAGACGTCAATTAGACAAACACAAGAGACCGTGGAAGGATTTAGAACTGGAGGAGATTAAAGGGAAAGGATGAGTAAAACCAGGGAAAGATTTGAATCAAGAATGAGAATTTCAAAACCAATGGGACTGCTGGATCGTAGTCAGAAAAACAAAAGATGAAGCCTAAAGGAGTAAATGACAAAATAATATTGTGGTTTGCTAGAATTTATTTTTAATCACAGAATTTTCCTGTTTTATGCCCCTGTGGCAGCTTTTGCCACCACAAAACTTCATATAAACAGCCCAGCAGGACAATCCCTCCAGGGGGCTGGCTACTCCTGGGACAGCATATCTACTGCTCAGTCATCAGCAAATGCACTTATAAAATATGCCTCTAGATTCCTTTCCCAACTCGATGGTCTGCCCTGTAACTGTATGTTCAACAGACATCTGAGTTGAGAACTGATGAAATTACCTCCAGCAGAAGCAGGCAAGCTTGTCAGGCAACTTTAAAATCTCTAAAATCCTAACTACTACCATCTGGCTGGAAAGTTAACATTCGCAAATTGTTTTTTAAAGAAATAGAATCCAATGGGTCCAATTTCTTATGTTAAAAGGCAGGCATTAAAGCAGATTTGAAACAAGTTTTAGTTGTGTGTTTCTTAAACAACTTAATTTCCATGGTTTAAGTTTATAGATGCTTGGAAAAGTTTCAGGTTGGCAAATACTGCGTTAATATAAAGATTAAAGAACCAATAATTACCAACCTGTACACTAATGATTTGTAACCTACTTTTCAAATTGCTTTTATTTATTTTAGATATTTTTCCCCAGACTAAAACTCTACAAAATTATCTTTAACTGGCAAAATCTGAACTGAACGTGGTAAATCTACACATTATATTAGATAAAGTTGTATTTGTTTTTAACACTTTATTTTTTTCACATTTTTCAATATTCTCGTGGGTGTACAAAATAGCTTTTCTCTTCCGGTATTATTGTTTTCTGATTCCCTGAGTCATTATTCAGGTCCAACACATATCTGTTATAATATTTATAAGTGTCATGACACAATTCCTCCCATACATTATTTTTTTCAGTATTCTAATCTGAAATGCATTTAATCAAGTATTGCATTTTTACTTTTATTAATATAGAATAAAAATAAGGAAGATTATGGAAACCTGAATTAAAAATAGAAAACGCTGTAAACACTCCATATGCCAGAATGTATTTGTGGAGAGAGAAACAAAGATATTGTATCAGGTTAATAACAAAAGTCAGAATTTAATCAATAATATGCTGGGAATGAAGGGAGGGCATAAAAGAACAAAATGTATGGTGGGGGAATGCTGATAGGTTGGGTAACAAAAAGAATTATTATAGAAAACACAAGATGATTCTGAGTTTTTTCTAGCATTTTCTACCCTTTATTTTTAGTTATTAATCTAACATGATCCATTTGCTTATTTAGCTCTTCCCAATGTTGCTGATTAATTAATAACATGCCTATTTTAATCAGTTAATTAGTATGTTTTTGAGATCAATATGAAGAATGTTCACTACTGTGTTGAGAAGTTCAACGAAACTGTACACTTATGGAGTGGAAATCATCCAGTACAAGAAAATTAATCTTCCTATTTCACTGAATTTTCTGAACTTGAAGTGGATTTTTTTATGCCATTGTTGCATAGCACTAAGTGCTGCATCAAAATGAGCAAGAAACAAGAAACAACATGTCCAATGCCTGCTGCATTGCTAAAGGTGAAAACCAAGAAGTACATTCAAATTCACATAGACTACTGCTCATGGGCATCCAACCTTTGGAAACATGTTAATGGAAAGGAAGAATGGTGGAGTGTTTTTTCTTCCATAATGTCAGAAGTTATAATGCTCAATATTTATAGCTCAAGGGGAAGACCACATTTTTCAAATGCATTTGCTATTGATGACCAGTTGATGCCATTTTGGTGAAAATATTTGCAAATGCCAACACCAATTAGCCAAAACATTGGGGATTAATTCCTTTGCTGGACTTCAAAATAGTACCATGGGATCTGTTATTTCCATCTAAGAGAGTAGGCAGATCCATCTTTTAATGCCAAATTTGAAAGACAGTACCTCTGACAATGCACACTACTCATCATTGCACTGATGATTTGACTGTTGCTCACAACAGGGGATGCTATGAATTCAGAAGCCAGGACTCAAGCTCATTCCTCTATCATTAACTAACAATAACTTGTAATTATTCCACCTCACTAGTTTTGGATTGGTAGTTGGTAGCCTTTGTAAATTATCTTAATTTAGATGGTAAGGTGGGGACATTAATTAATGGAAAACCAAAAGTGTAGCCTGGTGAGTTGATAAGTAATTATCAGCTAAGTGTAATAGTTGCTTGCTTGCACGAAACTACATTCTAAATTTTAAAAAAACTGCAAACTAAATCAACAAACACATGCCAATTTTAAAACGTGCCATAACCTCATCAATGCATTGGTATCATCACTTTATCATTCTTTTCTTCTTTCATTTCTTGAATATATTCATCTTTTACAATCTCCAACACTGACTTGTGCCATCCCCAAGCTATTTAAGTTGAGTGAAATCGTTGTTTGAAAATCCACAGTGATTCAGCTCATGCCAGTTGAAGTATTGTTGGTAAAATTATTGAGTGAGGAGATTGCTTGTTCAAATACCCTTCCATTGACAGCACTACAAACATTGTTGGTACGTGGAACAGTTCTATCCCAAACTTTCACCCTCACCATTCCTCAGCTCCCTCTCCATTGATGATAACATTGGTGCTGCTTCCTGCACCTGTGTGGAACACATCAATTTTGTCACATTCACTACCAACTTGCACCTACGCTCAAATTCACTTGGACCACTTCTGACACTTCCCTCCCTTTTCTAGACTTCTTTGACTCCAATAAACTATCCACTGACATTTACTATAAGCCCTCTGATTCCCACAGTTTGACTACACCTCGTCCCACCCTGTCTCTTACAAGGTTGCCATCACTTTCTCCCAGTTTCTCCGCCTCCATTGCATTTGTTCTTGAGATGAGAACTTACAGTCCTGGATAACTGAACCCATTTCACCCCCAGGCTTTTCCTCATTCCCACAACTGGGTTCCGGTTCCATCTGCGCTTCACCTCTCCCCTAATCATATCAAATTCCAGCACTGGCAGCTTTTGTTGTTGTTTAGTACAGAGATACAGTGTGGAAACAGGCCCTTCGGCCCGCCAAGTCTGCGCCGACCAGCAATCCCCGCACATGAACACTATCCTACAGATACTAGGTTAGTATAAATACACTGTTGGCTGGGTATAATTGTAAATTTATGCCAAGCCAATTAATCTACAAACCTGTACAGCTTTGGAGTGTGGGGGGGAAACCGAAGATCTCAGAGGAAACCCATGCAAGTCACAGGGAGAAGGTACAAACTCTGTACAGACAGCACCCTTAGTCAGGATTGAACCCGGGACTCCGGCGCTCTAAGGCAGCAACTCTTTTTCGTTAAATATTTTTATTGTAGAAACATATTGGTGAAAAATACATTATTAGATACTTTCATGATATTGATAATATTAATATTATTATTAATATTAAAATTTAAGACTATATGCTTCTATACACTTTTCTATTTTTTTTTAAAGTAGGAAAAGATAGAGAGAGATAATATAGAAAATATGAAAGCGAATGGAGTATTAATCATTAATCCGTCATTGGAGATATAGGCATGATTTATTATGTATACATCTTCATCTATTCTAATATTCAGGCCTCAGTCAAGCCCTCGTACTGAGCCATTATGACCCTGTAAATATTCAATATATGGAGACCATATCTCTCTGAAGAGATCTAACCTGTCCATTAGGACAAGCCTCAATCTCTCCAGATGAAGTGTCTCCGACATTTCTGTATTCCACATTTTGATTGTGGGGGATGTAGGGCCTTTCCAAAATTTTAATATTAATTTTTTCCCAATTATTAAACCGTAATCAATAAAGATTCTTTGATTCATTGTTATTAATTGATCTGTTTCCAGTATTCCTAGTATTATTAACTTTGAATCAGGGGTCAAAATTATATTAACAACATCCGAAATTATCCTAAATATTTCTATCTAGAATTTTGTAATTTTTATACAGTTTGTAAATGAATGTGACAGATTAGCTTCTAAATGTTGACATTTATCACATATGGGAGATAAGGCAGCAACTCTACCGCTGTAACCAGCCCCTTACCATCTTCCAGCAGCTGTCTTCACCTTCACCCTCCTCTCCTAACCTGGCTCCATCTGTCTTATTTTTTTCATCACATTTTTTTTCCTCCTCTATCTGACTCCATCAATCATCTGCCAGCCACTACCCCCCAACTCCATCCCTCCATCTCCCCTACCTGGCATCATATGTCTGACATCCTCCATCCCTGTCTCTCGCTTATTTACACTAGTTATCTTCCCTCTTCAGTACAGGGTTTTCACCAAAAACGCAACCATTCCTTTCCGTCGACAGATGCTGCTCGACCCGCTGAGTTTCTCCAGCAAATCTTTTGTTGCTCCAGATTCCAGCATCTGGAGTCTATAAGACATAAGAACAGAATTATGCCATTCAGCCCATTGAGTCTACTCAAGTATTCAATCATGGCTGATCTTTTTCCCTCTCAACCTCATTTTCCTGCCTTCTCCCTTTAACCTTTGACGCCTTCCTAATCAAGAACCTAAATATCTCTGCCTTACAAATACTCAGTCTTGGCTCCCACAGTCATCTGTGGCAATGAATTCCACAGATTTACCACTCCCTGGTTAAAAAAAATCCACCTCATCTCCATTTTGAAGATGCGTCCTTTTATTCTGAGATATCCTCTGGTCCTAGACTCTCTTATTACTGGAAACATCCTTTCCATGTCAACTCTATCTTGTCTCTTTTGTCCACAAGCATCTGGCCATACTCTTCAGTGCAATAATGGGTAGGGTGCACTGTCAGAGGTAGTGCCCATGTAGGAAGCAAATGCAGATGCTGGTTTGTACCGTAGACACAAAAGGCTGGATTAACTCAGTGGTCAGGCAGCATCTCTGAAAAAAAGCAATAGGTGATGTTTCAGGTCAGAACCCTTCATCAGACTGCCCTTCTCAGATAGTCTGAAGAAGGGTTCCAACCCAAAACATCACCTGTTCCTTTTCTCCAGAAAGAATGCATTCTCATCTTCTGATCCCATTCTAGTGTCCTGGTAATCAGTGGTAACGTCGCATTGATTTTGCTGTGCCTGGGCAGACTCGCCGACAGGCAGAATGTGTCTGCAATTCCTCCTGTATAGCTTTCCTTCTGAGTGAATAACGTAAGACCTGCACTCCCGGCGTATCTCCTATACCATGCCCGTTCAGTTGTAACCCTGTGGGGTCTGTAACCGGACAACCTGTTCTTCCATCAAAGGCTGGAGTGGTCGACTTGATTGATCATAACAAGCTTTCTGTGACAGCCTTTTGTTGAGAAGCTGGGTGTGAACCTCCTGAGTCTTACGCATACAGTGGCTTGCAAAAGTATTCATACCCCTTGCACGCCACACCTTTCAGTTTTTTATTTGTAAAAAAATTTGAAAACCATGTATAATTTTCCTTCCACTTCACAATTATGCGCCACTTTGTGTTGGTCTATCACATAAAATCCCAATAAAATACATTTACGTTTGTGGTTGTAATGTGACAAAATGTGGAAAAGTTCAAGAGGTATGAAAACTTTTGCAAGCCACTGTATGTGGTTTGAGCAGTTTCCTCGAGACTGGGAGGGCAGTACGTGTTTGCCTTGACTTAGTCTTTGTGCTGGAGATCCAAGCGTTGTGTTACGTGGCACATTTCTAAGATTGAGGAGATTTAAGAAAACATCTGATCTGTCTCTGTAAGATTTCTCCATGAGTTGTTTAGCAACTACGGACTGCTCGTTCAGCTAACCCATTAGATTAGGGATACTCTGGGCTGCTGGTAACATGAGTGAAGTCCCACTGTGTAGCGAAGTCTTTAAAGCGCTGTTTTGTTGTGAACTGTCCAGCATTTTCTGATAAGTGGGTATGTGGTGCCCCATGAACTGAAAAATGTCTCTTTAGTTTTAAAATGGCAGCTGCTGAAGTAGTATTACGAAGCAAGTCAATCTCATACCAGCCGGAATATGAATCCATTAGCACCATGTATTGTTGATTGTGCCATTCATAGATGTCTGTTGCCATCATGGATCAAGGCAGTTCTGGAACTGGATGCAGCAGAAGTGGTTCTCTCTGGTGTGACTTTGTACTGTTACACACAGTGCATGAGTGTACCTCCTGGTTGATATCATCTGTTCATTGTAGGCCTGACAACTATGCCCCTTCCTCTTCTTATCATAGCTTCTGCCCCAGGATGCCCTTTGTGCATGATGCTGACGTACCACTTTTGTAGTGCGAAAGGAATAACTGCTTTGTGGCCCTTCATTATGACCCCATCTTCAATGGTTAATCCATCTCTGAAAGGAAAATAAGGGTGAATAACATGCAGAAGCATGCATTGTTTGCTGGGCCATCCATGGTTGATGATAGTGGTAAGTGTCTGCAAAGTTGCGTCATCGACTGTGTGTAACACCAGTTCCTCTAAGCGAGAAGAGGAAATATGATTGACCATGACATCAAAGCTGTCTTCCTCAGCAGCATGCTGGGCTGTGGATCTCGTGGGAGCTCGAGACAGAATGTCCACCAGGTACATTGTTTTCCACATTTGTAAATGAGGGTAATGCTGTACTTTTGAAGTCCTTTGAAGTCTTGCTGGTGCTACATGTATGGGTTTATTCAGTATAATGACCAGTGGTTGGAGGTCCATTTCTATGGTCACTGGATTGCCATAGATGTAATCATTGAATTTAGTACACGCAAAAACCACTGCCAACAGCTCTTTTTCAATTTAGCATATCTGGTTTCAGTGTCCGTGATAGTTCGTGAAGCATATATTTATCTTCCAACTACCATTAATAAAAGAGATTATTTAGGAATTATACCATTGCTATTTGTGGTAAAGTGCTGCGTGCAAATTGACTTCTGCCTTTCCTAAAGCAAGATAGGAATTAATCATCAGGAAGTAGTTAATTGACTGGAAGGAGTTTTGAATCATTCTGAAAAGAATATGATGATGCTTTGTAAATGAAAGTCTTTCTTTTTACTTCTTATGGTATTACTTCTGAATTTATGCCTCTTGATTACCAGAATACCAAAGCACAACGGGTCTAGTTGAAATTCTGCAACCAAAATGAAAATTGTGATCTTGGACACACATAAACATGAAATACTGAAGCCATATAATACTTTTATGCCCTTCAATCTATATTTTAGTACTAAAGCTCTGCTACCAACAGTTTAGTTCCTTTTTTTAAACTACGTTTCTTTCTGCAAAGGCATGAAGGCAGCACATAGCAAGGCAATACAATTTAATGACCTAATAACATTTCATTTAATTGAATGTTTTCAATTAATAATAAATTTATTCATTAATCTTGACTGCGCAAATTACAAAAACTGCAAGTCCAAAATCGACTGTAACAATAAGAAGGTTCATGAGTATGATTTCATGTGCTCTGAAGCCTTTTTGAAAGCATAGATCATAGGAATATTATTAAGGAACTAAATTTAAGGAATACCTTAAATTTAGTTGTTTTTTAATGCCCGTCAGGAATTTGCAATGTGAATGTAAACATTTTTCATATTCCAATCTGAAAATGTGTTATTTCAAAATACAAAGGTGATGGAATAAAATAAGTTTGTAATGTACATAATATTAAAATCTTTTTTACTTATTACTGTCAAAATCACTAATTTATTTCTAAACAAAAGAAACATTGAAAACTAAGTGGAAACTACTTTGTGCAAATGCTGTCAGATTTGTTAAATAGCCAATATATACACAGAAAACCATTTTTTCCATCAATGGGTAAAAAAATCAGCTGTTTCTACACTGGGAATTATGAGATTGTACTATTCTGTCAATCTATGCATGATGCTTACTTGAAGTGTCCATGGGACTAGTAACTATTTTGGAAAGAGCACAAGTTCAGACTAAAAGTTTGCAAAATAGACTGATTCGATCCCAACCCAGCCAGTTCATGCCATATACTAACCTCTTTTTTCTGAACACACATTTAGAAAAAAGAGGGACATGCTGCTCCCAAGGCAGTACTACTTAAAGGTATTACCAATTATTTCTAGGTTAGATGATGATTGGCCTCTTTGGCTGCCCTAGTTTTGGTTGGTTGAAGAATTTATTAAAAGTTGCTATATTCTGCAGTAACTAGTATGCCAGGAACTACAATAGTTGTCTTATGAAGCATTAACAGACACTCCCACAGGAATGAATGATGTGTGTATGACAGAGAGAGAGAGAGAGAGAGAGAGAGAGAGAGAGAGAGAGAGAGAGAGAGAGAGAGGGAGATCTGCTCACACAATTGTGCAAACAATTTCTGCACATGCTTGAACCTCCTTACCTTCGTCTCCCGTCTCCACCTCGGGGGAGGTGTGGGGTCTGCGAGTTGTTACATTGTCAAATAAACTTTTGATTGGGCAAGAACCACTGGAAAGCTTAAACAATTGGACCGGAGGAGGAACTTGGTGTACTGCTGCATTGTAAAACTTTTTCATCATCTATGAGGAAAGCAGCTGCAGGCAAGAGTAATGAGGAGGCAACTCAGACAGCTTCCTTCCAGCCAGGCAACCACGATGACGCACTGCCATTAATCCCAGCAATCAGTCCAGTGAATCTGTGTTGCATTGTCTCCTTCTTCCCTAGTATCTGGAGACACCAACCACACACACATCAGGATCCAGTTACATATGAATGAGCAAAGACCCAACTGCCTGAAGTTGATACCATGTTCGAAGTGGATCATGGTATTGAACGCTAGGCTATAGTCCATGAATGACAACTTGGCGTACTCGTTCCTATTATCCAAGTGGCCCAGTGCAGAGTGGAGAGCCAGTGAGATCGCATCCCCTGTTGATCTATCATTGCAGTGGCTGAATTATGGTGGGTCCCGATGCTTACTAAGGTAGATGTTATTATGCATCAGAACCAAAATCTCAAAACACTTAAAAAGTCAGAAGTGGAGTAACTTAGTTGGTCAGGCAGCGTCTTTGGAGAACATGGATGGCCGGTATTTCGGGTTGGAATTCTTCTTCAGGCTGATTGTGGTGGGGAAGGGGTGGGGGGAAGCTAGCTGCAAGGGATGAGGGGCAGGTGAGGGTGTTTTGGAAAGGCCAGAGCTGAAGAGACTAAAGGTGTGAGATAAGGATATAAGAATTTAGAATTGTGAAGCCAGAGACAGGAATGTAGGTGGAGGGGGAGGGGAGAAATGGGTGCAAGTCAAGAGAACAGGGAAGAGAGAGGGAGAAAAGAGGGGGAGGTGTTTTAATAAATGGCCTAAAATTGAAGAATTCAGTGTTCAAACTGTTGACCAGCTACCCAGGAGGAATATAAGGTGCTGTTCCTCCAGTTTGCGTGTAAGTAAGTAAGTTTATTGGTCAAGTATTCACAGACGCGGAATTTGCCTTGGTGCTCCGCCCACAAGTAACATCATGACATACAGTGACAGTTACAAATGACTCAGACAACACTAAACATTAATAATAATAAAACATTAATGATAAAACACCATTGATCAAGCATGTGAACCAACAAAATACCAGATCAAAGGGAGGCTACAGATTTTTGGCTGTTGAGTAGAGCAACTGTTCGTGGATAAAAACTGTTTTTATGTCTGGCTGTGGCAGCTTTGACAATCCGGAATCGCCTTCCAAAGGGAAGTGATTCAAAGAGTTTGTGGCCAGGGTGAGAGGGGTCAGAGATGATCTTGCCCGCTCGCATCCTGGCCCTTGCAGTGTATAGTTCATCAATGGAGGGAAGGTTGCAGCCAATAACCTTCTCTGCTGATCGGACGATTCGCTGCAGCCTCCAGGTGTCGTATTTGGTGGCTGAGCCAAACCAGACCATGATGGAGAAGGTGAGAACAGACTCTATGATGGCCGTGTAGAATTGGACCATCATTGCCTGTGGCAGATTGTGCTTCCTCAGTTGCCATAGGAAGTACATCCTTTTTGACTGTGGAGTCGATGGTACCCCCCCACTTAAGGTCCTTGGAGATGATGGTTCCCAGGAACTTAAAAGACTCCATAGATGTGACTGTGGTGTTGTTGATGGTGAGTGGGGTGAGGGGAGGGGGAGCTCTCCTAAAGTCTATAACCAATTCCACTTTCTTAAGAGCATTGAGCTCTAGGTTGTTACGATGGCACCAGGACGCCAGCTGTGACACTTCCTGTCTGTAGGCAGATTCCTCCCAATCCTGGATCAGTCCAATCAGGGTTGTGTTGTTCGCAAACTTGAGAGGCTTGACAGAGGTGTCTGTGGAGGTGAAGTCATTGGTGTAGAGAGAGTAGAGGAGAGGAGAGAGTACAGAGTCTTGCGGTGCTCCTATGCTGTGCGTTTGCGGGTCCGAGATGTGCTTTCCCAGCCTCACATGCTGCTTCCTGTCTGTCAAGAAGCTGGTGATCCACCAACAGAGGGGTTCAGGCACAGTTAACTCAGAAAGTTTGGAGTGTAGTAGCTCTGGAACAATGGTGTTGAATGCAGAGCTAAAATCAACAAACAGGATCCTCGCATAGGTCCCCTGGCGGTCTAGGTGCTGTAGAATGAAGTGCAGGCCCAGGTTGATTGCATCATCCACAGATCTATGGGCCCGATATGCAAACTGCAGAGGATCCAGCAGGGGGGTTGTGATATTTTTCAGCTTGGCCAGCACAAGCCTTTCGAGTGTCTTCATGACGACAGAGGTCAGTGCGACAGGCCTGTAGTCATTAAGACAAGTAATCCTTGCCTTTTTGGGTATAGAAACAATAGTGGAGACTTTGAAGCAGGCAGGGACAGTACATGTTTGCAGGGACTGGTTAAAAATGTCTGTATAGACCGGTGCCAGCTGTTTGACACAGAGCTTAAGAGTAGAGAGGGAAACATTGTCAACTCCTGGAGATTTTGGCAACGAAGGTGGCCCAGGACGACAAGGTCAATATGGGGATTGGAAGAGGAGTTAAAATGGTTAGCAGCTTGGAGATCCAGTAGGACTTGGTGGACAATGCAAAAGTGGTCAGCGAAATGGTTGTTGAGTCTATGCTTGGTCTCGCGATGTAAAGGCGGTCACATTGGGAACACTGGATGCAGTTGATGAGATTAGAGGAGGTGCACATAAACCTCTGGAAGGACTGCTGGGGTCCCTGGATGGATCTGAGCGAGGAGGTTGTAGGGACTGGTGTTACATCTCATGCAATTGAAAGGAATGTACCTGGGAGGGGGTGTTTTGAGTGGGAAGGGATGAATTAACCAAAATGTTGCAGAATGAATAGTCTCTGTGCAAAATAGAAAGGGGTGTGGATGGGAAGCTATAACTGGTGGGGGGGGGGGGGGATCACTATAGATGTAAATTAAAGTAAAGTTTCCTTTATTGTCATTCAAACTTTTAGTTTGAACGAAATTGCATACCTTGCAGTCATGACAGAAATAAAATAACAGAACACACAATAAACACAGTTTAACATCCGCCACCTCACTGTGATGGAAGGCAAAAGTCTTAAAGTCCTTATCTCTTCCTTCCTTGTTCTTCCTCTGCATTGAGGCGATCCAGGCTTTCGATGTTGGGGCCCCCCGCCGAGTGATGATAAGTCCCACAGCCGAATCCGAGCTCCGCGAACGGGCCGGTTCAAACTCCGCGGCCTGGGGCTGATGAAGCTGCCACCCTCCAGTCCAGCGGACAAAGCTGTTGTTGCGGGAGCTCCGTAGAATCGGTCACCAACCTGGGACCTGCGAGCTCCCTGTGAGCTCCCGATGTTGTCATCCACTGGGCCCACAGCCGAAGCCTCCAAAGTCGGGCCGCCGCCGCAGCGCCAACACGGTCCCGAAGTCGGCCAGCTTCACGATGGCGAGTCCTGGTCCTGCCTCCGAAGCCTCGTGGTCGGTCCCAGTTGGAGGCCGCCAGCTCCGCGATTAAACCTCAGCGCAGGGAGACGGAGATGAGGATACAACAAAGAAAGGGTCGCATCCCCCCGAAGGAAGAGACTAAAACAAGTTCCCCCCACCCCCCACACATACACAACTAAAAATAAACTAAAACATACGTCCAACAAGACAAAAGAAAACAAAAAAAAAAGGAAAAGACATACGGATTGCAGGCGAGCCGCAGCTGCTTGGCAGTGCCGCCACTTCCGGAATATGTGGTAGAACTATGTGTTGGATGCAAGGCAGGTGAGGTGAAAGCTGAGGATCAGTGGAAGTTTGTCTTTGTTCCATCTGGGAGGAGGAGGACGAGAACAGAACTATAGCTCACAGAGGAAACATAGGTGAGGCAGACCATCTATGTCTGCAGGTCAGAAATCCACATTTTCTAACGAAAGACACCTCGGATGTCCTAAAATGGAAAGCCTCATCTTAGGAGCAGCGGTGGTGGAGACATGGAAATTGAGAGCCGGGAATAGAATCTTTGCAACAAGCAGGGTGAAAGGAGATGTAATCCATACACCTGTGGGAGTTGGTTGGTCCGTCATGGAGACATAGAGATCAAGATAGGGGAGCGAGGTTTTAGAATTTTAGCAATCTTCTAGAATTTAGAAGATTGAGGGGGGATCTTATAGAAACTTCTTAAGGGGTTGGACAGGCTAGATGCAGGAAGATTGTACCCGATGTTGGGGAAGTCCAGGACAAGGGGTCACAGTTTAAAGATAAGGGGGAAATCTTCTAGGACCGAGATGAGAAAAACATTTTTCACACAGAGAGTGGTGAATCTCTGGAATTCTCTGCCACAGAAGGTAGTTGAGGCCAGTTCATTGGCTGTATTTAAGAGGGAGTTAGATGTGGCCCTTGTGGCTAAAGGGTTCAGGGGGTATGGAGAGAAGGCAGGTAAAGGATATTAAGTGGGATGATCAGCCATGATCATATTGAATGGCGGTGCAGGCTCGAATGGCCTACTCCTGCACCTATGTTCTACGTTTCTCTATGTTTCTATGAGGTGTCCAAATGAATTTGAGGGCAGGGTGGAAGTTAGTGGTAAAATTAATTAAATCAGTGGGTTCTGCACGGGTGCAGGAGTCAGCCCCGATGCAGTCATCAATGTAGCAGAATAAGAGGGGGTTGGCGCCAGTGTATGTTTGGAGGACTTCAACGCGCTCCATCACCACATTGTTTAGTGCCATCGGCCGGTCGTCACGGAGGCATGCCATGTTACTCTTCATATTATTGATATCCATTTAAAGGAGGTCGGAACCTCAGACTGTAGTAATGGAGGTTGAAGATGCCTGCAGAAACTCCAACCAGTTGGCCTGGGCTGATTTTAAGAATGCAGCTAGATGCACCATCAGGGTTGGAGACATTCTGAGGGTTTGCCCCCATGATGGATCTTCTCTCAACATAGAAACATAGAAAAATGGGTGCAGGAGTAGGCCATTCGGCCTTTCGAGCCAGCACTGCCATTCAATATGATCATGGCTGATCATCCACAATCAGTACCCCGTTCCTGCCTTCTCCCCATATCCCTTGATTCCTTTAGCCCTGAGAGCTAAATCTAACTCTCTCATGACAACATTTACTTTATTTGAAGTTCAAGACTTCCGAACTGAGTCCCACTCCAACAGAATAAAAATGTTATTATGATCACTTTTCCTTACAGGATTGCTTACAAGGTCACTAATTAACCCTGTCTTCCTAAGCACATCGAGAACTAAAATAATCTGTTCCCTGATTGATTCTGTGATGTACAGTTCCAGGAAACTGACCTGTGTGCATTCTATTAACTCATTCTCCAAATTACTTTTGCCAAATTGATTAGCTCAGTCTATATAACAATTAAATCCCCACAATTATATATTAACTTTGCTGCAGGTTCTTCTCATCTCTTCATTAACACTTCTCCGGTGATCATGCAGTTGTCACTTGGGAGCCCATAAACTCATGCTTTTGTCATTGTTATCTCAACCTATATTGATTCCACTTTTTACTCTTTTGGTCCAAGACTGCCTTAATATTTCAACTATCTTATGCCTCCTTCAGGGGCTACTTTCCAGAGTTTCCTTTTCCAGTTCTTTAATTTGGAGTCAAACATCTCCTAGACGCTGACAGTGAAGATATTATTGCTTGCTTCTCATTGGGTTTCACCATCTTTTATATACTGCACTTCAACCTACCATACCACCCCTAAGAAAACGTGTTGTGTGCAATTGGTCCACTCGCACATGTTTACTTTTATTAAATAGTGTGACGTCAGGGATGACACTGGGTTTGGCAGTGATCACACCAACACTCGCAGTAGGGTGAACTTGTGATATATTTTATTTACAGTGGTAAGGAAGCTCAGGACCGTATGGGGGTTTTGTCCGTCACCGTCAGAGCACATGTGCAGGGAGGCTAGAGATCTCGGAGTTGTCCCACAGCCCAGTCCTGGTTTCCAAGTAGGAGTCCTGGCGACCTCAGGCTTCTCCCTGTAGCTCACCCTTGCCCCAAGAGAAGGCGCTGGCAAGCTAAGACTTATCCCGGTGGCTCAGCTTTGGGGCTTGAAGGGGTGACACTGGCGGTTACAGGATCATCCTGGCGGTTCAGTCTTGGCCTCTGTGTGTGTGCACAGTACCTCATTGTATGTGGACAGGAAGAGACACAGGCATCTCAGGCGTATTCCAGCCATTCAGGGACACTGGCTGTCTACTGCTGCTTCCTGGCAACTCAGTCTTTACCACAAGGTGACACTGGTGGTCTTGGATTTATCCCAGTGACTCAAGTCTTCCTCGAACCTGTGATGGGAGAACACAGCTAGCAGGGAGGCACCCCACGTTCTCTTTCTCTTCTTCATTCCTTCCTTCCCTCTTTCTTCCTTTCTTACTTCAACTTCTTTGCTTACCCTCGTAGGTACTGAGCCCTTCCACACCAAGATTGGTAGAAAATTATTGGCATGTCAGGAGGTGAATCACTTGTAGCAGGAAACCTAGCCTTTGACCTACAGCTCTAGCCATGGTAATTGTTTAACAAATCCAGTTGATTTTCTGGTCAATGATGAACCCTTGGATATTGATGGTGAGGAACATGGTGATGGTAAAGCTATTGTGTGTAATAGATAGGTAGCTATACTATGTCTCTTTTGTGATGTTCATCATGATACCTTTTTGGTCTGAATGTTACCTGCCACATCTTTCTATGTCCGTAGGTTGCTCCAGTCATGCTGCTCGGAAGGGCAACTTCGTTTGCAAAGGACTATGAATGGAACTGAATGTTATGCAGGTGTCAGCAAACATCCCCCCTTCTGACCTTATAATGGAAGTACGATTATTGATGAAGCAGCTGAAGGTTGTTGAGTCTAGGAAACAGCTGATAAACTCCTGCTGGGATATCCTGAGGCTGGGTGAATAACCTCCCACAACCATCTTCCTTAGTGAAAGGTATGACAACAACCATTGGACTGCCGTCCCGTTGATGCCCATTGGGTTCACCAGGATACTTTGATGCTTCACTTGGTATATACTCTCTTAATTTCAAGGACAGTACATTCTGGAATTAGCCTTTGATCCATGTTTGGACCAAGGCTGTGATGAGGTCTGGAGCTGATATGTTCATGGCAAAACCCAAACTGGACATTAGTAAGCAGGTTATTGGTGAATAAATATCATTTGAGGTTACAGTTAACAACGCTTCTATCACTTTGCTGAGGATTGAGATAAAGTTCATTGGGCAGGATTGGGTTGGTCCTGCTTTTGTGAATAGGGCATACATGGGCACCTTCCACATCTTGGGGTGGGTGCTTCTGTTGTGAAAATATTAGATAAGCTGGGCTAGAGGCACAGCTAGCTTTGGCACAAAGGTCTCCAGTCCCGCAGCTGGGATGTTGCATGTCTTATTGCCATTGTGTGTCCAGAGATTAGGTGAATCAACCTGGCTGCAGGGGGCCTCTGTGCTGGAGGAGACTTCAGGTTAAAATCGAGGAAGATTACTTTTTAATCAAACTGGAGCATTTTAACAATACTACAGTGGAGGGAATGGGGATAGGTGCTTTATTAGACAGTAATTTCTAATTTCAAGTAACTCCTGCATTCCCCCTCCTCACTCTAGTCATCCTACTAGTTCCACTGTTCGCATCCCTGTATACCTTCATTAACACATCTTCCACAGCTAACAATGGGCAATTATGGGCCCCACCCTTCCTTGGTCATTTGTTGCCAGCCCTGTTTTGTTCTACCTCCAGTTCTCCCCCCCCCCCCCCCCCCCCCCCTCCCCCCCACCCCCTCTACTTTCAATCTGAAGATGGGTCAGACCGCATCTTCTCCAGAGCTATGGCCTGACCTCAGTTACTCCAGCACTTTGTATCTATCACAAATAGAGATATTAGTGCAGTATGAATGCAGAGCTAAAAAAAAATAGGTGATATGATGGGAATTGAGCAATTGGGAAATATTGCAACTCAAGTGTTTTTTTCCCACATTGTATCTTTTTGCCATTTTCAATAAATAAATCTGTTTTTAAAAGCTCACTTCATTTAATGGCATTTCTAGGCAAGGTAGCTTCATGTAACCAGATCAACTGGAAGATGACAAGGGATGCATAATTAATGCTGTAGCTGATTTGTAGGAAAATTGCCAATGTTTACGTACAGCAAGGTACCAAAAACATCAAATTAGATCATTGAACTTTGAAATGATTGTTTACAATTGGGTGACTTGCCAGACTATCTTGAAAGCATTATAATTCTACCATTTATTGTGGGATTGGAATCAAGAAGGCCAAACAATTTAGTGGGCTCCCTGTCCAGGATAATTAGTGAACCATTTGTGTTTCCATAATAAGGATTAGCTTTTATAGATATGTTTGTTCCGTCATCAAATAGCTTATAAAGGAAGTGGAGCAGGTCACCGAAACCCTCAATCCCATTCCACTTTTTAATCAGATCATTGATTAATTGGACTTTGCTTTAATTTATCTTCCATTCTACCATACCTTTGATACTGTTGTTTAACAAAATACCAATACTGGTCAATTTCAAGCCAGTGGGCATTTTATTTTGGGAAGTTTCAGATTTCAAAAACCACTTACACACAAAAGTGCTACTTGAACCATCCTCCCATCAACTAGAGTGCGGTCCTGACCTCCCATCTATCTCATCTGAAACCTTTTAATTATCTTTAATCAGACTTTATCATGCACTAAATGTTCTATCCTTTATCCTTTACCCATACACTGTGTAATATAACCATATAACAATTAACCATATAACCATATAACAATTACAGCACAGGAAACAGGCCCTCTCGGCCCTTCCAGTCCGTGCCGACCATTTGTTTTCCCCTAGTCCCATCTACCTGCACTCAGACCATACCCCTCCATTCCCTTCACGTCCATATACCTATCCACTTTACTCTTAAATGTTAAAATCGATCCTGCCTCCACCACTTCTGCTGGAAGCTCATTCCACACAGCCACCACCCTCTGAGTAAAGAAGTTCCCCCTCACGTTACCCCGAAACCTCTGTCCCTTAATTCTCATGTCATGCCCAAATGATCAGCCATGATCATATTGAATGGCGGTGCAGGCTCGAAGGGCTGAATGGCCTACTCCTGCACCTAATTTCTATGTTTCTATGTTTCTATGCCCTCTTGTTTGAATCTTCCCTACCCTCAATGTATAGTCTTTTCTTTGACCGAATAGCACGCAGCAAACGCTATTCATTGCACCTCAGTACATATGACAATACTAAACTAAACTAAATTTGGCTATCTCTAATTTTAAACAGTATTCTATTATAGATTCCGTCAGCTGGTGAAATGGGGTCAAGGAAAGTGTGTTCACGTCGTGGCCCAGTTTTCACCAATCTTCCACCACCACACACAAGACGCGCAAGACCGATACCATTATCTGCAGATGCCGAGAAGCTCTAGAAGCCGACAGCTTCTAATCTTGTGCGTGGACTCAATAAGAAGAAGCTGGTGAAATAATTTCTCTGTTTCCACAACATTCGAAAATTCCAAAACTTGTCTTCATAATTTGGGATGCCTTATTGTACTAAACCCTATCTGCCAAAAGGTCAGGAAGGGATAAGAACCTGAAAAACACAGAAAGCCCAGAAAATGGGATTCAACCAATTCAAAGACCAAGGTCGCATACCTTTATTTATTTTAAACCTTTTTTTCATCTTACAGTGAAGGAAAATCTAACAAACACCCCAGTAGTCAGGTGGGCAAATTACAGGCAGGAGCCATCCCATGGATCCTTTGAGGCTGTTCTTGACCATTGGTTGTTTGACAGAGTTGGAGGTTTTCAGCTTCTTTTGACTCCTACATTTCTTTGGGTGAAGATGGTTATTGCGGTCTGACGTTTACTTGCTGTTCATCAGATAAACCTACCTGATTACAGATCTTTACCAAAAGGAAACAATAGACAATAAACAAAAAATAAATTTGAGGTAATCTTCTGACGTGGGCTGGTAAATTAATGTTTTTTTCTAATTCTGATTTTACATTAACAATTTGTCTTCTTTTCTTAAATAAATGTTATGTAAATGTTTGTTTTGTGCGTTTGTCTGAGTCCATGTGTCTGTGATGCTGCTGCAAGTAAGATTTTCTTTATACCTGTACCTCACCGTGCTTGTGCACATGACAATAAACTTGACTTGACGAAGCAACATATCACCTGTCCATGACCCTTTGCCCTACAATCACCAATCTTCTCTCAGCTTCCGATTATCGGGGTCCTGGACATTACTGATGAAAATCAGTGTAATTGCATAATCTGTAAGAAACCATTGGATGCAAATATCCCCATTTCAAGGATACAAGTAAACAAATAATCAGGTAATCTGACAAATCTTGGCTAGAAACCTGAAAAGCGTTTTACTCTTCATCTAACCAGAAGGAATCTTTTAGATATGTGTGATCCAGTCAGGCAGGGGGAACTCAATTTAGCACTTCACAGAAAAAGCACCTTTAAACAAAGCTGCATTTTTCACCACCTCATTGGAATAGACAATAGACAAATTTAGCTCAAAATGCAAAATGGAGCTTGGATATGGATCACCAATCACACCCCACTCCCAAAATTTTGATTTAGAATAGAAAGTACCACCAACCAGGCCAAGCTGAAACAAGGTCTTCTGTCTATAAACTAATTTATGAATGTTACATAGAGTGTAACTGCGTGTTGAAATTGATAGTGCATCCAATCAAATGCATAATGTAATAGGTTCAGAGTGAGTGGTTTAAAAATATCACGTTGCTTACATTGATTAAAATGTGTTGGAATTGCATCCAGCTGAATGACAATTAATCTTTATAGCTGTGTCATTTATAGCAAATTAATATTTAGAAGAGAATATATGAGACAGGCATAACAAAATGTTATTAGAATCAGGGACAGAAATAAACCTTACTTCAAATGCAACCTATAATGCATAAGTTTATCCATGCAAAAAAACCTTCACTGTCAAATCCATCCTTAATAATTGGCCCAGCTAGTATCTTAGTCAACTCAGACTAACCAATGATAGCTTGGTTGTGTTACATGGAATATGTAATAATTACTTTCACTATTAAATTCCCATTATGATAGGATCATGAAATAGCATTAAACATACACCAAGAAATATAGCTCCCAAATGGACCACCTTTAATGCTTTTCCCATGCATGGTCTGTATCCCTAAATCCAATATTTTGAAAAAGCAATAGGGTGAGTGGGTTGTCAAACCTTAACAACCTTACATTGCAAAATATGACCAAGACTAATTTCAAAACCTGTAACAGCTTTGTCAGAATGCAATCCTGACATCTTCTCAGCTAATTTTATAACAGCAGTAAATGCTAATCAAATATTTGAGCATCTTTAAATTTGATCTACTCCAGAAATAGTTGCATTGTGATTGGAATAGACATGCTGTGGCTATTGCTTAATACTGTTTACTGGGAAAATTGTAATTATATTGAAACTTTGCACTTTCTTTACACTGAAATTTCTCACTGCACCTTAATGTATTTAAGAATGAATATCTATAGATCCTAATTTATACATTTGACACTTCTAAAGATCTAGTTCACAATTAACGGTAAACATTACAAAAATAAAACAAGTTAGTATATCTTATGGCACAATGTATCCTGAAAATCTTTTATTTAATTCAAAGTGTCTATTGTGAATAATCTAATAGAAGACAACTCCCATGTATTGTTATGATATGTTGCCTTTTTCCTGCAGCTCCAATTTCAATCCTCCTTTGATTTGTAAATTAGATGAGGAGTTGGCTGTAATTTTCTTTCTATAATTGCATATCCCAGCTAACTTTGCACATTTAGTAGATTTGACTTTCTGAAATTAAAAGGAGAAACTAAGAAGTGAGTTTCCAAAATTGATATAGAGGTCAATAGCCAGTTCAAGCTGAACGGATTAAAGTTTCCATCCTCTCGCTCTCTTTCTTGCCAGGTGCAGATCTTCTTTGTGACACATACTTAGTTGCTAA
Organism: Okamejei kenojei; assembly: GCA_035221665.1. Lineage (NCBI taxonomy): Eukaryota > Metazoa > Chordata > Chondrichthyes > Rajiformes > Rajidae > Okamejei > Okamejei kenojei. The sequence continues at coordinate 57,521,374 of CM069139.1, read as the reverse complement.
TAGAAATACAATTGAGTCACAAAATAGCTCTTAACCCAGTGCATAATTGTGAATCTCACTTGCAAGGCACTATAAGGAAGCTTCAGCAAAAATCAAAGGAGGCATACTAGTGCAGTCATGAAGATTCTTCTGATGTGAGACTCACACAGGATGAAAGCATGGGGGTGTTACTAAATTTTATTTCATTGCTGAGTGTGCTGGATAAAAGCTATTGAAGACTGAGTAACCGTTCCACCTTGCAGCATTGGTATTCTTTAGCTGATTGCTATAAATATTTTTTTTAATATTACCTTTTAAAAATACATGGACTGCAAAAAAATCCATCCTTTTCAGAAAAATTAAAATGTATTTGAGCCATTAGTTGGATAATGCAATGGGAGTATTTTTTTGATGTTAGTCTTTCCATATATAATCTAATTCCAATATCATCCACAAAGGGTGGTGGGTGTATGGAACAAGCTACCAGATGAGGTAGTTGAGGCAGGGACTATCCCTACGTTTAAGAAACAGTTGGACAGGTACATGGATAGGACAGGTTTGGGGGGGACATGAGCCAAATGTGGGCAGATGGGACTAGTGTTGCTGGTACATGTTGGCCGGTATGGACAAGTTGGGCCGAAGGGCCTGTTTCCACACTGTCTGTATCTATCTAATGTTACACTAATCGACAAGAATGAATACAAATGGGATTTTCAATAGTTCCATTTCAATATCCATTGATGCATTATCCCTCCCATTTTTACCACAACAAATTTATAAAATAAAATGACATTTGTACAATAACAGGATTAGGGGGATTACAGTTTGGCATTGACTTGGTAATAACATTTATTCAATTCAATTGAATTTAATTCAATACTTCGCAATTAAAGCAAGCCTGAGTTTACTGTATGTTTAAAAAAGTTTGTTTTAAACAAAATAATCTGTGCAGGTCACATGATTCTCCTTGGAAAGGGTCGACTGAGGGAGTAGTTGAGGCTTAATTAAGGTTTATTGATATCCTGTGAATTAATTATTTACTTTTTATATTTTCATATTCTTATCAAACATTAGCTTTGAAATGTAGTTGCCGACAGGTGCTGGACAATACAGAACTTTGGTCGGAAACTTTCAGAAAACATTGTTTGGAACAGCGTCATCTTCTTGTCAAAGGCCCATTCTTTGGAAAGTGAACTAAAATGTCACACACGTAACCAGATGTCATCACGAAGTGATACATTAAAAAAATCTTGTAAGAGATTAATCTTATTCATTGCGATTTTCCTACCTACAGAACTATAATGCATGTTTGCTAAAGACATGAACATTATAGCTTTTTAAATGTTTAAGTTTGTATAATGCTTTCGTGTGGTGTCACACACGTGACCAGTCATATTTTACCTCTGATCCTAAACAAACATTGTCAGCATAACATAAAATGTTCACTTAATAAACTGAAAAAATATGAATCATATATGCAGTACAAAACAATATACCTGTAATGCTTTCAGAATTAGAAGATATGTATTCCACAATTTTTCATCTTTTTGGTCACACACGTGACTAAGAATGGGGGGCCCAAAGGACATCGCTTGTAGAAATTATTAAAAAGATGTGAAACCCACATTCATGATTTACTAAGTGGGAAGAGATGCTATTGTCACACCTGACTGAAAAATCTTTAATTATCAATAAAGGATGCAATATGAAATCTTCACAACATAAAATCTTTAAAATATAGAAGAATAAGCTACTGGCATTCAATGATGATACATTACCCCATTATGTTGTAGCCCAACAGTCACCAATACCTTCATCATCCGACAAACCAGTCAAAGATGGACACAAATTGCGAGAGTAACTTAACCGGTCAGGCAGCATCTGGGTCTGAAGAAGGGTCTCGACCCGAAACGTCGCCTATCTCCTTCGCTCCTTAGATGCTGCTGCACCCGCTGAGTTTCTCCAGCATTTTGTGTAACTCTCTGGAGAAACATGTTTTCCAGACATGCTGCCAGACCTGCTGAGTTACTCCAGCACTTTGTATCCTTTTATGTAAACCAGCAACTGCAATTTGTTGCCCCTACCTTCTAAACTTAGTCATAAACACATTCCAACCTTGTGGGCTTATTTTTTAATTAGTGCAGCAGCTTTACCATAAACTACAGAAGCATAATGACACATCCTGTAGATACATTTACCCTGAGAACTACTCCCCACCCGCATTTAATTTTACTTCATGTTTATTTAGCTGAATTATAGTACTGGGTCCACCCAAATCCACGCTTACTTCTGAGGTTTCGATAGATGTAGAAAATGCCTAATGCCATGTGTAGAATGGTGTCAGTGTTTTTTTCCTGGGGGAAAAAAGCAGTTAGGTATACCTTGAACAATTGCAGGGTTTTTTTTTCCTATTTCTTAAAATGTAACATACTTTGGTTGATTTATTTGGGATTGCTGGATAAGTTGCAGCTCTACCTTCTGTAAGGCTAGAGTCTTACCTGTATTGATGACAAGGCTCTAGATTTTGCACATGAAACCTCTTTTGGATTTCACGTCAAGTGCAGTGCCATCTGCTCCATTACTGACATCAATCAGTGCGTACACATCTAACTACTTAGTTGCAGCACTGAAGGTGTCCTGCCAATGCACTATTGCACTAAATTTCATCTATGGATCTGGAATTGGGCTGATGCGAATGTGAACTTAACAAAGGCGAGAAACATTCCACAGAGGTTTGACACCAGATGAGATGCAATTCCTGTCCAACGTCAAATCGTTGGATCCTAATGGAGGATGAATTAACACTGTCCTGAATTACAGTGGTAAGGTTAGTAAGAACAGTTTATCCTGTGCCAAGTCGCTGGAAACAAAATGTTTTTTTTTGTATAACCCATGAGCAACCTTTGGGCATGGATGCATCCATGTCTCTCTGGGGCAGTCTTTGCAACAAAAGTCAAGCACTGGCAGAGTGGTAAAACCTGGCTGCCAACGAAAATGCAGCAATGAAAACCATGTGGTGACCAAAGTGATGGGAAGGAGCGGAAAACACACAATCACACCATGTCTAAAGGGCCTGTCCCACTTAGGCGACTTTTTAGGCGAGTGTAGGAGACTCTGCGCTCGCCACATGATGGCCACATGGTCACCACATGTTCGCTGGTGATCTCTGGTGAGTCTCCTTCATGGTCGCGAGGAGTTCCCGCATTCTGGGAACTAGTCGCGGCCTCAGTATGGTCGCCACAAATTTTTCAACATGTTGAAAAATATTCTGCAACCAAAATTTGGTCGCCATGGAGAAAATCGATACTTTTGTAGTCATAGGTGCAGTTGCAGTGGGGTCGCCATGTAGTTATACGTAGTCGAGCTAGTCGTAAGTAGTTTTAGTTAATCGCCTTTGCTGACTGGGCATTTTCATTGGCTCATTGGGGGGGAAAAAACATAAGCACAAGTTTTCAGAACCAAGGAGAACCAGCCGGTAATGTTAAATGCCTGCTAAGCTTCACAGCTGTGTATCTCTGGCTTATTAAAAGTTGTCTGGCTTCTTAAAAGTGCCTCCACTCCTTCTCCCCCCTTCTCCCCTCCCCCCTCTTTTAAACGTATACTGTGCTAGCCCTCTTAACATTCCTGTTCATCCCTGTGTGTGTCTGTATCACCTTGGCTTTATACCGTGTGAATTTTAGACAGCGCTCCCTCCCCCCCCCCCCCCCTTTGCCCTGGCCCCCGCCTTTGCGATGTGTGTGTGTGTGTGTGTGTGTGTGTGTTCCACTCTGACAGTCGCCGTTCCAGTTCCCGGTCTTTCAGGCGACTGCCGCGAACTCGACAGTCGAGAGCAGTCCGCTGTAAAATCGCCTAAGTGGCACAGGCCTTTAACACCCTTGCCAACATCCAACCGTGGCGGGAACACCAGGCGAAACGCAAGTGTCCAATGGCAGCTCGCCAAACACCAATTCCAAGCTTTGCACTTCCAAAACGTTAATGCAATGCACTGTGCGGCGACGCTCCCGAGTACGGCACAAAACACCCACTTTATCCATCAGGACATCCAAGAAGCAGCAGTCGCTCCACTTTGGCCGCGCCCATGGTTTTGCAACGAGCCCGGGGAACAACTCGTTGCACGTGGCCTCAGGTCTGGGGACTTGCAGCTCGCGACGCCCGCTGCTCCTCGCCATTGGGCGGCCGGGACCGGGAGCGCGCCTTGTGACCGGGAGCGCGCCTTGTGACCGGGAGCGCGCCTTGTGACCGGGAGCGCGCCTCACCGGCGCCACAGATATCCAAGGTGTGTCAGCCACTTGACGTTTAGATGCGCAGGGCGGTGCGACCGTCGTCCTTCTTGGCCCTTGCCTTTCTCTCCCAAACCCTAATTGTTTTCCACACGAGTGATACGCCAAGTGCCATCTGCTTTGTGATGGGAGGGGAAAAAAACTGAAGCAACGCCCTGAGTATATTTATGTTGCGGATATTGAAAGGGAATATCAAAGTAGGATCAGATAGTAATACCTATCTCTTTATCCTCCCACCCTGCGCAAAGTCACGGGAACCTCTATTAAAGTGGCTGCACAAAATCATGTTCGCCAGTGATATGCAGAAAGCAACTGCAGATGCTGGTTTACACCCAAGATAGACACAAAATGCTGGAGTAACTGAGCGGGACGGGCAGCATCTCTGAACACGTGAATAGGTGACGTTCCGGGTCGAGGCCCTTCTTTAAACTCTTGAGTTCGTATTGACTCTGAAGATGGGTCTCGACCCGAAACGTCAACTATCCATTTGCCCCCTACTCGAGCACTGTGCCTCTTTTTTTTTGCACAAGCAGCATCTTGGAGACCTTGCATTGGTAGTAGCGTTTTATATTCCAGACAGGTTATACTCAATCCCATTACCTCGCCATCTGCTTTTTACAAAAATAAAGGCAAAGTGGTGGAGTAACTCAACGGGTCAGGCAGCATCACTGGAGAACGTGGGTAGGTGACACTGAAGAACGTGGGCAAGGTCCGAAGAAAAATGATTCCCGACCCGAAACGTCATCTCTCCATGTTCTCCAGAGATGCTACCTGACCCACTGAGTTACTCCACCACTTTGTGTCTTTTTTTTTTGCATTTCCCATGTGTGCCGCAAGATGAACAGGCTGCATCCAAGTCTTTACTCACACATATTCTCCATTTATTTGACTCTACTTTATCCAACGAAAGAATGATTTTCTCTGTGTGTGATAGTGATTTAATCTACGAGCAACATTTTGAATTCTAAGGGTTGGTTCAAAGGAAAGGACGCAATGTGCTCGAATAATTTAGCGGGTCAGGCAGAACATGGATGTGACGTTTCGGATCGAGACCCTTCTTCAGAGGTTATTTCAGCACGTTGTGTCCTTTTGTGTATAACCCAGCACCTGCAGTTCTTTAGTTCTACATTCAGAACTGGGATGCACTTGTAGACAACCAAAGCTTAGATAAGAAACGTGGTGAGATCCCCTCTCGATACGCAAAAAGGCGGAGGAAAGGCATGCGCGCATTTGTGTAGAAAGGACAGACCATTTTTATTCGCAGCACTTCGTCGCAAGAGGCCATATTTTGCCACACGGCTCGTCAAAGAGGAAGCACCTTTGCTACACAGAACCAGAATAGGTTTAATCTCACATGTCTATAACGACTGTAGGGCACAAATCTAAATATATAATTAGTTACAAATTGCTTCATTTTAAATAACTAATAACATTTAAAAAATGGTATAATGTAATAAAAATGAACTGCAGGTGGTGGATTATAGCAAAGATAGACACAGAATGCCGGAGTAAGGCAGCGGGTCAGGCAGCACGTATGGAGAAAATGGGTAGATGAGGTTTCGGCTCTGGACCTTGCTTCAAACCATAGGTGAGGTTTCGGGTCGGGTCTGAAGAAGGGTCCCGATCCGAAACGTCACCTGTCAAATTTTCTCCAGAGATGATGCCTGACCCGCTTAGTTACTCCACCATGTTGTGCCCCTAGTATCTTTGGTTGCGTCTATCTTTAAAGTAAAAATGGTCTTGGTCTCCAGCTTTTTGTGTACCATCGATTCTCCAGCATCTGCAGTTCCTTCTTTAAAACTTGGTTTCTGTTCGATGTGCATTGTTATTTTTGCCGTTAGATGGATGCCATGGCAAAATTATGTGAACAGTTTAAGTAATAATTTTCATTTATATTTTCATTTCAATTTACACTATTGTGCATTGCGTTCGAGTCCCTAACTGTAGAATGTAATGACACAGCCTTGTGTTTAATAACGTTTCATGTTTCGTCAATTATATGCACTGGACCACAATGGTTTCATCGAATCTTTAAAAGCTAATGTAGCCGATTGAACTCGCTGGAACGCGATTTAACCCTTGTATCCCTTCCCAATCACACCAAAGTACAGTTTTCGAAGCCTGTAGATGCCGTTGCTCTGATTTATAATCAGCAAGACGGTATACATATTTAAATATATTTAACAACTATAATACGAACATGACGGAGTCGACGAAGAGCAGATATTACACGCTTCTAACGAATCCATGTTAAAAAAAGGTAGTTTTTTGACCAAATGTAATCAAATTTGATCTACTGCATTTCTACGCAATTCGTGCGTATTCTCTCCCTCCCTCCTCGCGTTTACTTCACAATAAAAATGAGACGGCAACATAAGTTTCGTGATAGCCAATCAATTGGTCTCTCCGCTGGCTAAGTTATTTTTATTCATTTAGTAATTAAATCGATATTCCATGTCAATCTGCATTTGGAAAAATGACTCCGTTTATATTTTTCAAAGTAACAGACGGGATTCGAATAGCAAGTGCATCATTCGGGAATGTTTTTTTTTAAATTTAAAGTAGTTTAACTTACACTGTATATTGTAATGAAGTCCAATGCGCTTTGTACACATGCATTGTAATTCGATGGATCAATACAATATTTACCGCTGAAGTGCACGTTTGTCCTGATTGATTCACAATGGTACTCAGATCTGTTATCTGCTTTTCTTGCCTCATATTAATGACCAAACAAAAAATGTGATGGGATTTCCCGCAATGTCATTACTGGGGTCGTATTCTGAAATACCCCTGGAAAGCCAGAATGGGAATCGCTTTCAAATCGGCCTGGCAACGATGAATAATGTTGGACAGGGCAGCCACAAGAAGGTCATTGCTATTAACTTAAGTACAGGCATCCCAAGTCCACTTAAACTTACCCAATTACACCTAATGATCTGCGGGAGAAAAGCTCGCCCGTGACCTGACCTTCACGAAACAACAGATCATCCACCGCCTTATTGCTTACTCAACAACCTGGCGTTTCTTTGCATTAAAAAAACTTTGTGTGCTTTTTCTCAGTCGCGAAGTGGTGGGTTGCATTCTCGCTTTAAAACGAAGACTTTCGAAGTAGAGCATGATTATAGATTTCCGTCTGTTCTTAAGTTCTTCCCTTACACGAGGGAGCCGTAGTTGTTGTCCTCTTTTGGATCACATAGGAAACTGAACATATCATTTTTAAAGAGCTACTATATGCCTGTTCGCATCAGAAAAACTTTTTAAAATACGTAAAATACATTAAAGTAAAAGAAAGTATTTTTTTCTAAAATTTCATGACGGACCTAGTTGAATTATTTTTTAATTAATAATTGTATGGGCAAAATGGAATAAACAAAATCACAAAATTGCACAAAATATTTGTCATCCTTTCTCTCTGCTTGGGTCAAAATTACAATATGGTGTCTAAAAATCTGTATAGTTTTGCATGTTTTGTATACAATAACATAATCAAATGATATTTCATTGCTCAAAGTCACATTAACAGCTAAATTGAAGTTAACAAGTGAATAATTATAATTAATGCAAAATTAATATTCATCACTGCTTCAAAAGATCAAACACTTCAAATTGAAGTCATCCTTTTACGTTTAAAGAATATAATCGCTGGATGTTCCAAATGTGCCGAAACATATTGCCGTATAAAAATGCAAAGATAATGAAAAAAGTGTACAGATAGGATTAGAAAAAATAGCGAATTGGATTCCCCAGAATAGCCCCGACAGTGTTCCATGTACCGATAAATAATACGCACGCTCTATGAGTTTTGCACTGATCATAATATTAAAATAATAAAACTGCCTATTATATAAACCCTTACCTCCTGGGTGTCTGCAAAGATGAAGCAGAATGATTCGTGATTTCAATAACTGTCATTTGCAACCAATTTCCAGTGCAACCCAAAAGAGCGTATAGACAAGAAGTTACATTTAATTAGGTCAAACCATCGAGGACAAAATCGGTTAAAATAGCTTTATTGAAGATAGGAACATAAAACATAAGCGTTGGCGCCACAGAAAGAAGGGAAAATCACAAACCAGCTGCTGTAATATGTTAATGTTAAGCATTGTATGAAACTAAATTAGCGTTCCTTTTTGTACAAGATTAAAAGGGCTATATGCACAAGATAGGGAAAGGGCGGAATTTATCGCAAGACTATTACAAAAAGTCCATAAAGATTTGCTCGTTGCTTTGTTACAGTCGGCACTAATTGCTTTTTTTCAAATTAACCTGGTTTGGTGGTTCTAATCCAGGGATAATTGCAATGGAAACACGCTTTAATGACACTCATTAAATGATCCCACTACTTATAAACACGAGAAGCTTGTGTTTAAGAAGCAGAGAAGCATAGTCTATTAACATCCAAAATAACTACCTAAATCGGCCTGTTTTGTTTTTACCATTATTCGGTTAATGTAAAACATTGCTTAAAAGAAATACCGCTTGCCTTGCGAGTGATAAATAAACAACACGTAAACGGGAAGGGGTTTATATATTACCGAATGAATGATTGTAAACATTCAGCCAAGTAAAGAAAAAAAAAATCCAGCTAAATATCCTTAATACGTTTCGTCTACCCTCCCCCCCCCCCCCCCCCCCGGCAAAGAAATTAACACCCTTCGCGAAACAGGTAACGATTCTTTAAAATGCTTTCATGCGCGATTCGCGTGCGGAAGGAGCATTGTGTGGGCGAAGTATTGTGGTGTTATCATTTCCACAACAGCGATAGCGATTAAAAAGTTCTCGCAAAAGTGACCTCCAAATTTCCAGCCATGCATGGTTGATCTCCCTCGCAAGCAGTCAGGCATTGTGCGATCAAAATAATTAGTCTTTATGTGTGATATCTTTTAAAATGCACTTAAGGAGGAAAGATAATATCGGCAATCAGTTCTGACAATTTAGAATTACCGCCTTTAGCTCCCAAAACAAAAAAATGTATTAATTTTGAAATCAATTACTTTGGGAGGTGAGGCGAAGATAAAAGTACGCAGAACAGCGAACAGGCAGCAATCGCAAAGTGCACGCATTTCAACATTCCAGGCAGCATGGTAATACGGTCATCGAAAAGTTTACCCTCTCGATAATGAAAACGAAATGAGATCATTGGCGTGTTGGAGGCAACGTTATCAAATTGAACTGTGTTTGAATTAGATTCAATGCGTACAATATAATCTGCTCATTTAAAAAAAACGATCGCTGACCCAGTCCTACTGGTAAATAAACTTTGTACAGCTACAAGGCTTTCTGATATATTTCGGGGAATACAGTTGAGTATATATTAGTAACTGGATTACTACACCCAGCCCCGCCAGATAGCGCTAAAGGGCTGTCGAAAAGAAGTGCCTTCGGATGAACTAATCGCCCACCAAGGCAGAACACTTTCCAAAAGTTCATATCTCTCGGTTTAGTTGATTTTGCCGAGATTGGGGCAGTATAAGGGAATGCGTTAAATTTAATACGAGGCCGTTTGCAGGTAACGACTTCACATCAGATCCAGTGCGAAGGGCTTGTTAAAGCCGTATTTGCATTGGGGTCAACAGAAGTTCAACGTAATCGCCCTCGATCTTTTTTCCTATCCCTATTTTGGGTGGAATAAAATGAGGTTTATGATTCTTTAAAAAACTAAGCAAGCTATAACTCTACTATTTTAGCGATTTAGGTAACATAGTTCTGGAATAAAGTGACTGATTGAAATAGCCACAAAATGCAAATGTTTGGGTTCAATGTCGTGTCTTACCTCTTTACCCGAGCAAGCGAAGTCTCCAAAGTTTTGCTGAGAAGAAATGAAGAAATTTACATAGTCCAGGGGGAAACAATGTACGCCCGAACCGGTAATAAAGACGCACTCACATAATCGTAGAATAAAAGACAATCTAAATTAAACTAAATAAAGCGTTAACCGTGCGTAATGTCGGGAAAACTCAAACCTATCCCTTTTGTAAACGAGATCACCAAAATAATTGCAGATCCGTAATGTCATCGTCTTCCTTTACGTTTTCCTTCCTTGTTCTGAGCTTCTGTCACTCGACACTCCATTGATGGTTCGTGATACCTTAAGTTAAAACACATTTTATCGTTATTGGCGTTATTGACAAGATATATAAAGAGCTATTTTAGCTTAGTCGGGTTATAAGTAATATATCCATGCATTTGTGTATTCAGGAATAAATAATTAAACAAATATCTTCACACTGATGTAAAATTTAGTTTAGAAGAATACGTTTCTCTTCACCTTTTCATGATGATTTTCATTTAAAATTGAAAATGCGTTTTATTTCTGCGACACAAGCAGATTACTCAATAGCATGATGTGGACGTGTTCTGCTCACCAACACAGTGTAGCATTAGTACATCTGAATGGTATCAATGTTTTAAATTAAAATGGGGCTGAAAAACAATAGAGGGATGTGGCTGTTGGGGTTGGGACGAGGTGTGGGCAAGGAGCGTTTCTGCCGGATTTCGTGGCGGATTTAAGGAAGTTTTGATAATTTACCATTTCGTTCGGCGCACTTGTAGTTTCAACAACAGCGGGATCCTTCCCCCTCTGATTGTCTTAGTGCTGTTTTTCTTGAAACAGATACTGTACTCTTAATGAATCTCAACACAGCTGGACTAGTCAGACTGAACAGTGATAGCTCTAACCCCAAGATGACCCCAATGTGACACCAGAAGATGAAATTTTACCGGCTGTTAAAGCAATCTTCTTCTGTCCCCTACTATCTGCACGTTGATGGAGATGTACTCCATAACAGAGCACAGATTTACATTATCTGAACGGCAGCTATTCAAGTCCCATCTCTTAATGAAATCACAGAGGAAATCCTTTATTTCAGTATTAAATTCACGTTGAGACGTATAGATTAGTATAAATGTAAAACTGCAAAACAGTGAATATATTGAACTGGACATCCAAAATATTTTTCCAGAACAGAAACCAATCCAAAGTTTTATGGGAAACAAAAAAAACTCAAACAAGATTTAATGTATTCAGGAATAAATCGTCACAAAAAACTGTCTGGTAATGGGGTTGGTTCTTATTGAAAACCATCGAAGCAATTTACACAAATGTTCTTCGCGATTTGATAGTCTGTATTTGAATACTATTACTTTTTAGTTGTCCGTTGTGAATCTTTATTAAACGCGAGGCCGCGGTTTACGTTAAAGTGCTTCCGTTCTGCACACACAAAGAAATGTAAGCATTATATAAATAGATTTCCATCGATAAAACGACGGGTGAAACCCATTTTTATATGGAGGACCCCGCGCCTTGCTGATTGCCGACCTTTATAAGTGGTACCTGAGACCCAATCGTTTTCTGATAATATTGGCTAGAAATTAGAGAAATTATAACAAAACTTTTTTTTTGATCACACAAATCTGATTGTGAAACTTTAAAATCAAAACGTTGTTATTTGGCAAATAACACACGCATTGCAGATGACCTGCAAGATGTTAAAAAAAAGAATCCCCCGATGCCTGAAAGGAATTACCTATTTCTGAATATAGTTTACAGATCTGTGCCCGAGTACAGTTGGAATATTTAATCTGCAACTCGACGAGTTGCAACATATTCCAACAGATATAAATGGTTACGGTACGATGCCGCAGTCAAACCCATTTACAAAAAATGAGTCGGAACAAATGCATTTTCAATAGTCACCGATGACTGTCACACAACATTTACTTTTATTTATCACTTGAGAACACCCCTACTCATCGCTGCTACCAGCTCGTCGCTTTATTGCTTCATAAAGGTTTCGCACTTTGCAAACGACTTGTACCCCGTTTCGGGTTCCGTTCAGAAACCCTTGCAACCGATAGCAAATAGGTGAAAATGTGTGGCTCCTTGAATTAAAACCCGAGCGTCTCACCCATTAGCCCACCGCGCTACATGCACCCATCTTCCGTCGCGTTGCCTTGCTGCATTATACGCAAATTACAACAGAGCAATCATAAATGTGTGGCCGCACGTTTAGGCAAAACCATGACAACGTTGTCATTTGTATCTAAGAATAAATGCTTATTAATGAAACACTTGCTAAAGACGCGCTTGCACTTACCACGCTGTACAGGAGGACAGGTCGCTAGCACAGTATACCAGAAAAGTATTATTTGAAGAACGTCGCGGAAGGCAGCTTGGTCTTCAGTAGCTGGACTTCTTTTTTTTTCTCTTTTCGGGGGACGAAGAGAGGGGGAACAATGCGTAAAAGTATTTTGGGAGCGGATTTTCGACGGTGTCCTGCATTGTCAATACTCCCTGGTAAACTCAGGCAGAAGCGTGTTGGAATGCCCACTGGCGTATCTCAACCGCTGCACTATCTTACTTTTATATGAGGGGTGTTTTCACAAACATCATTGTTGTTATGATGCCTCGTTTAATCAAACTGCTTAATTGCTGTGGTTATCACTATCATCATCATCCTCCTAATCATTCATCTTTTTTTTTTTGCTTTATTGACCTCTAAAGTTGCATTTGTTTTTATACCCAGTGTCCGTAAAAAAAATAAAGTGCACATATTCTGTCTGCCTTGACAAAGTCGTGATTCGTGCTTAATTTTGGAAATCAAATATCCCGTAGACAATGTATTTTGCCATTTTTGTGGAACCGTCGATATGTGATGTCACATGCACAAAAGGCAGCGTGTCTATTGATGAAGGCAAATATTAAACGGAATAGTCCGCTTTGGCCTTTGTGTGCAGGGGACCGTGAACGAGGGGGGGGGGAAAGACAAAACTCCTGCAATCGATGGGTCGACTAATGCTCCGCCCCTTAACTTCGAGCATCTCCTGTGATTGATGATCAGATGAAGCTATGATAATTGACTGCCATGATGTACGGCTGGGTGCATGAATTGGATCCAGCAAAAGGATTGGACGAGCGGCACAAAATTACTTTCCCTGCAAAAGCTTTTTTTTTTGGTTGGAAAAGTTCATTTGTGCTCAAGGGGGTGCGGGGAGCGCACTTAATTTTTTTAAATAACACCAGACAATTAGGCGCATCATTATGGGGGATTACCGTGATAAATGTCTTAAGCAACACTGCAAAACCACAACAAAGCTCGGAAAAGTAAACCGGAGGAAAACAACCTTGCACACAGAGTGTCTGGATGCAAAATAATGTTAAAGCCTGTTGAACTTCGCAACTAACCACTTACTCAAATAAAACCGACGCCGTTCTACTGAAGCGCTTCCATCCCAACACGCCCGCTCGCGTCCAGGTCATTCGTAAAGGGGACGACTTAACGGGTTGCCTATGTTATATTTGTAAGTGTGGCAAGTGTGGAAATTCTTTAACCGCTGGATCTCATTAGTGCGAATTACAAGAGGGGCTAAGTTTAAGAAAGGGCGCCGCGGCGTTGTAGCCAATAGCTCACTTTGGGAAGTTTTGAAATATTTTAACAAGCCGACAACTTTTTGTTGTTGTCACCAAGATCGTGCTTGACATGAAAAGAGAAGCGGGACAGTGAACCTTGTTGGGGTAACACAATGCTGATTGATTTAGAGATCTTGACTTTTAATCTTATTGGAAAGGGAGAGAGGGGGTTGGGAGGTGGTGCCGGTGCGGGAGGGGGGCGGGATGCGGTTGGGGATTTTTGTTCGGCTTCCCCCCCTATGACTTGCAGCAGTCCGGATTGCATACTCTGCATATCAGAGACTGGTTGGCGTAAGACTGGCTATGGCCACACTACTTCCGGGTTCCGTCATTCTCCCGCCGCCGCCGCTCAGCGCTGCCAGCGCATTATTACTGACAACACACTCACTCTGTAACCAACCAACCTGCCACCTCCTCAATACTTACTGACAGCCACTTATTCAAACAAACAACAAAAAAAAGCCACGAAAGAAGCCGAGGCTGCTTTTCACCCCATTCTCTCTCTTATTTTTTGTTGTTAACTCCTCGTGAACGTTTTCATCGCCGTTTCTTCTTACAGTAAGATAGCGGTCCAAGGCAGCGGAGTTGTTGCAACGGCTGAACATCATTCATTCAATACCTTGACAACCCTGCTTTGATTGACAGCTGGAGTGGCAAAAAGCCATGAGAGACGACAGTTTTGTTACAAGCAGGCTGTTGACGGGCCGATCGTAACCTTCAGTGTTTTTTTTTTTTTGGCTTGACATTTTTTTTCGCTTCTTCTGGAAAAGAAAACAAGGGGAGAGAGAGAGAGAGAGAGAGAAAGAGAGAGAGAAAAAAAAGGCAAAGTTTCCTTCCCTGGGTCCGCTTTAAACTGCGGTACTGGAGGATAAGCAGAAGTCGAAAACTGGATTGGGAAAATAAAGGGATCTCGTGCAATCACAACTAAGGCGAACTGGGGGATATTACAGAGACGGCACATCCACGAGTGTGGGAGCGCAGGCTGATGGCGCAAAGGGTAGGTTTACTCTGCAGCACTCACCTATCGGATAATCCTGTATCAGTGCGGCCTGTTCGATTCTTCTCATCTAATGATGATGGCGGCCCATGTACAACAACAACAAAAAAGATCGGTGTAAATGCAAACTATTATATGCACGGTCGGGTGTTATGCTTATCGTGGGTCTGCTGTTTTCAAAGCAATTCTGTTACAATATTTCTCCCTTCTTCTCTCCTCCCCAACCTCCCGACCATCCACCCACCCACCCACCACCTTTCCTGCTCCTATGTTGCTCTCTTCGATGCAGTACGATGAACTTGCTCATTACGGTGGGATGGATGGAGTTGGCGTCCCGGCGTCCATGTACGGAGATCCTCACGCCCCCCGGCCGATCCCTCCAGTTCACCACCTCAACCACGGACCACCGCTCCATAGCCAACACTACGGGCCACATACACCTCATCCTAATGTCATGCCCACGAGCATGGGCTCCGCTGTCAACGATGCCCTAAAGCGAGATAAAGATGCAATTTATGGGTAGGTAATAAAATATATAAGAACACTGACACTCCTCAGAGAGAGTAAGAGGGAAACTGTTTATCAACAACTCAGTAGTAAGCAAAATATAAAAAAAGAGCAAGTTCGGGAGGGTTAGAAAGTATCTAGTTGTTTTGAAAAGTTTTAGCATGCACGCACGGGGCACTGAACTTTGTGTCACTATTTTGCTGACACGCCGTGCAGTCGGATCCCCCGTGATATTGTTTTACATGCACGTGAATATTTTGTTTTACCATTCACCAACGTGAATGATTGTGGCTTTCTGTAGTGACCGGAAGCTGCAAGTTTTTTTTTTGCACTGTTTCTGTTCTAAGTTATGTTTTACTTCAAAATGGCTGCTGCCTTGTTGCTTAACTTGGAGGGGTGAATAACTATATACATTTGTTAATCTATAATTCACAATATTAACCAGTGCTCGTTAGTAGCAGCCCTGTTCTCCAATCGTGAATGATCAGTTTGTGAGCCAGTTGCAGGGGTTTTCCTCAAAGAAATGCAGATAGAAGGAAGGGCTGGGAACTCTCTTTATTGAAATGAAAAAAAGAAATCATGACATAGTTTTAAAGGGTTCATGTACTGCAAGACCGTAAAGAATTGACCGAAATCCTCCTTGTCTTGCAGGCATCCTTTATTTCCTCTGTTAGCGTTGGTTTTTGAGAAATGCGAGTTAGCGACCTGCACACCCCGAGAACCCGGCGTGGCAGGCGGTGACGTCTGCTCGTCTGACTCCTTCAACGAGGACATAGCAGTATTCGCGAAGCAGGTCTACAATTCATCTTCTTCCTTACAAATCCAGACAGACCACACTAGCACTTGCAGCAGTTTTTATTTTATTTTCTTAAATGTGAACAGTAAATTGTTTAGGTGTCTCCTCGTGGAACGTTGAAATATTTTAATAAATGTCTCAAATTACAAGTAATTACATATCATTTATACACTAATTGTGTTTCACATTCTATTTATTTAGTAAGTGTACCTTGCCTTTTGAGACGCCAAGGCTATCCTTATGTTTAAAGATAAGTTTTCAAACTTAATGCATAGATTGCATTAAGCTAATTTATTTCCCTTATCGTTCAGGTTCGCGCAGAAAAGCCATTATTCTCCTCAAATCCAGAGCTGGATAACTTGGTAAGACTTTCAACATTTTATTATCTTTATAACACAATATATATATAATATATATACACACACACACACACAGTGCACGTGAGTTGCTGTCTGTAAAGAAAATACAGCCTCGTGTAACTATTAGAACAAGGATGACCCTTTTGCTGGATTTTAATTAGCATGGCCCTAAAATAACTCCCATTTATTTCGGTGCCGTTTCACATGAGATGAAATGTTACCGGAGTAACACATGCATCACAACCCCGCTCGCCAGCCGCGGGAGGTTTGGGGATGTTCAGGAAACCGCTTGGCAAGAAAGAGCCCCTTCAGCATTCCCCGCACTTTCGACACGATCGTTTTGCAAAATCCCACTGATTTCGGTTTTAAACGAGCCAAACCCCGACTTCAAACACGTATTGAGATTTGTCGGCCCGGTTAAGACAGCCTCTTAGTTCTAAGAGCGTTTTTAAAGAAACCCGCAAAGTTTTGTTTTAGCCCGTGTAAAATTACATGGGGAGCACGGAAAGATTTCATAACAGAACTGAATGCTATAACGTTGGATTTGGAAAGATTAAAAAAACAATGTAATCTGCGCGGCTGAAATGTTTAAAGTTTTACTTTCGCCATAGAAGTCTACCAAAGAATTAAAGAATGATTAGTATTTCTGTTTGGCATGTCTAACATGTGTGATAAATTTGCAGATGATTCAAGCTATACAAGTATTAAGGTTCCATCTCTTGGAGTTAGAAAAGGTAACATCTGTTTTTTTTTTGGGGGGGGGGTTCGATCTCTTATATTTGTAAATGCGTTTGTGTAGTCGGAACGCTCACTGCTTTAAATACTGTACAAAAAACCGTGCTTACTTGTGAATGAAACATATAAACCAAACATCTATTTTGTTGAATTATTTGAGGAGACGTTGTAAAAAATAAAAATTGACGTGTCGTTAAAAGAAGGAGCATTGGCTGTTTTTCACTGACGGCGCTTGATTTTTCTAAGATAAACCTGAAACAAAATATACCGGGCAGGTTCAAAGGGCTAAAACGCTGATTTCTTAATAAAAGAAGGTGCTTGGTTTATAAGTGCTCGACTTTAAGTTGCAGATCGCTGTGTTTCTTTGATGTGGCTTTGAGTTTGAATGCAACATTCATTTTACAGTGTTGCAAAGTAATCTCCATAGTCGCTGAAGTGTTTAACTTACTGTGTCGAACAGAATACACAATGCTATAACCGCTTCACAATTATTATTGTTCGCGGTAAGGAAAGTCAAGTAATTGCTAAGTATTTTAAAGCAAAGTATCACATGAAACACTGTGAGCAATTGCACGACGTGTTCGGCCGTTACAATAATGTAGAGATAGATGCCCCGTCTTATTCAACACTCTGATATGAACAAAATATATTTCATTTCTAACGAGAGCATGAATGAGTAGTAAGATGATATGGGTCGTTTCATGCGGAGGGTTATTTGCTAATGTTAACTGCATATTTTTGTCCTGTTTCAAATACCTGTTGCTCCAGTCTCTGGAGAATTCTGAGAGCACGAACAATTTCAGTATTGTTTCCTCGCCTTTAAATATAATGTCTGCTATCCCAACCTCCCCACACGAACACTGGTTTCTGAAATTTCGCTATCTGATTATTTGTGTTATTTTTTGCCTCTAGGTCCACGAGCTGTGTGATAACTTCTGCCATCGGTACATTAGTTGTTTAAAAGGGAAAATGCCAATAGATTTAGTCATCGACGAGCGGGATGGGAGTTCAAAATCTGACCACGAAGAGCTGTCCGGATCGTCGACTAATTTAGCGGAACATGTAAGTGAAGTTTCCATTTGGTTACAGCCATGGATCGCTATGTGTTATTTGTAAATTGTCGCGACTGTTTACCTGTGGTGGACTTTCTCTAAGGTCCCACCTCGTCTCTTGGCACCGGAGACTTGCGAAAGCGTTTCTGCTTGAATTTGGCATTACGGCGCTGCAAAGTTCCACAACGCGCTGACTGGCGATCCCTGCTTTTTTTTTTAAAGATGCATCTAATGCGAAGTTTCAAGGCCTGTTGGGTTGGAGTGAGCGCTGTTAACTTTTGCATTCCAAGTTTTCCAGATGTAGTGATTGCCGTGTTTATTACCGCCCGGAGAATCGTGGCGGGGTCAGAGACTGAAACCGATGCAAGTTGCAAGGAGGGAATTATTTATGTTTTGTGAGGTTATGGAAACAGAGGGTTTGCATACTTAAAATGAAACCCGCAATTGGGCACTGAGCGCTCTAGGCAAATATCTGTTTTTACGGAGGGCCTGTTGGCGTCACATCGTTTCTAATGTTCCGGTTAAAGTTGTGTTTTCGGTTGTGGTTGGAGAGAACAGTGCTTTGGAGCATTTTACACGTGCATTAAAATGTTTCATGTGTTTATTTATTCAAACCGATCGATACCTGGCCAATGTGCTTAGGATGCCGAGATTCAATTGACACAGTCGCCTTATATGGATTTGTCAGTGATTCGTTTTAACGATACCGCGAAGTTAACGGCAGTAGAGTCACGCTTTGACGTTTGTCCTGTTGCATAGTCAACCTGCGAGTGTTACGGTGTTTTTAGGAAGAATTGTGCATGTGTTTTAGAGGGGTCCCCTCGCATCGGCGCGAAGAGGCAGCAGGTGTGGTGAAGGTTGAAATGGGGAACACCGAAGTTTTCAGCTGGTCTCCAGTCAGCTTGGAACACACGCTGCACATGTATAAATGACATACTGTACGTCGAGCGAATACCTAGCGAGAGATTGTCAGCTGGACGTACAGAGGGATAGTACTGATAGTCGCGTTCAGCGCACTAAAGTAGAGGCATGCTCCCGAGAGAATCAGAAAAGTGCTGCAATTTCTTGAAATCTCACTGTCTCCCTGAAGCATTTGAAGGGTTACCTGGGGAAGGACTGTAGGTGTGGAAATCGCATTATTGTACTTAGAAAACCCCCTCGGTCGCAAGGGAGACCGCAATATAGGATCTGCTTCTCAAATTCACCAGTGTCTTAAAACCGAGAGAGGAACGCATTATGGGGTAATTTTAAATGACCGCAGTAGGTATTTTTCCACTATAAAAGAAACAATAGACTTGTGAAGCTTTCTTGGCAGGCGAAGACAAAAACCAATAAGAAACTCTGCTGAACAATTGGATGACATTTTAATGCATTTTATATTCTTTTATCAGGACCTTGTTTAAAAAACTGGATCAGATTAATAAACGTTTTATCTTGCATTTCAATCACAATTGTAGTTTGATTATAATGGGAAATGTGACCATATCCCCACGCAGAATAGTGAGGGGGATTATATTTGACTTTCAATACAAAATGGAATTTGCTTTTTCTCAAAATGGGAAAGTACCTCAATTCATATTGATGTGTAGAAATGTAGCACACTAGTGTTTATACTGAAGAGATTAGATAAACTAGCCTGTTTAAGTTACTGGCAGATGGCAGATGCTATTGCCAATTTACCGTGTTCCATTAAAAAATTCTAATTTACACACTATAATGGGATGAGGTTGGGAGGTTAACATTTTGATAATATGATAACTGTAGTTTTAGTTACAGTGGTGCAACATTCTGAACACAAAACAGACTAAATATAACAACCCATTTATCTCGCACCCGTTAGGCTTTACCACTTCATTAAGTATTATAATTTAGAGCCTTTATTTCCTGGTGATTTCAACTATGAAAATTTTTACATCAAACCCCCTGCCATTTGTTTTCAAAGGGGCACTAATTTGAGCAACCGGAACACCAGCAGAGTGATGAAGAGCTGTATGAAAATTATTCACAACTAGTCTTGGTGTCTTGTGAAATGGATTATGATCATACATTGCTCTTTTCACTCTATATTGTCTGCATTTGAATCATTAAACATTAGTATTTTTTAAAAAAAATCAAGGAACAGTTGCAAAAATTGTTTTTCTGGTGATAATATTTTGTACATTAATTTCTGGTAATACTCTGATTGGTTGCATGAGGGAGGGAAGAGTAGGTTAGGGAACCTGATAAAGAAAATAGAGATAACAGCAAACAAAAGATGAAAATCTTTCTCTCATACCTTTGTTACAATTACTTATGCCTTTTTGATCACAGGAAGGGCACTGGAAGGTATAAGTGATTGTTGAAGATGTTAATTAATTTCGTTTGACTTCTTTTTTCTTTGATATGGATTTTCAGTAATAAGACAAAGCTAAATTTCAGCTGGTGAAAGTTAGTGCATTGATGGTGATGAAGAAGTATTTCAAAGGATCTGAAGCAGCTTGTAGTCTTCTCTGTTTACCTGGTGTGTAGCCATTCTCATCCATGCATGTACTGTATTGTTTTATTTGCACATGAAATGGCTAGAGCGTTTGAACTGATTTAGATCTTGAATAGCGCCGATTGAAAGGAAATGTGTTTTAATTTGTTGTGAGCTAGGATTGCCTTCATTATAGAAGTGACAGATCTGTGACAGCTGCCTGACACCCCAAAAGCACACACCTCTCCTTGCCTATTCAGTGGTGACAATCTGCCACATGGGGAGAAAGATACAACTGCTTGATGACTACTAAATCCTTATGAAGATATTTTGTGTGTGGATAGGGATAGTTGGAAGCAAGCATATGCATCCAGTATTATCGCTGAGACATAAAGTAGGGTATTGTGCAGCCATGCCCTTTCGACTTGGCAAAGTTGTATTTATTATTCATTCATTCAAAGTTTTAAGTGTCCTGATTTGACTATATTTTTCATTATCTTTTACTAGGTTTAACGTTAAAATCTTACTCCGTTTGCTTTTAACTCATTTCAACATCTAACATCCACACCTGTCTTTGCTGTGTTTTCGATGATAAAAAGATTTTCCTAAAGAATTGTTGAAACTTTGGTGTATTTCTAATGTGCGGGTTGTATTTACTTTTCTATTTTATTTCATTCATTTCTTCCTTTGAATATATCTTTTTTTGGATAGTGTTGATATTTAACTACAATAAGTATAATCTACAGACCAAACATAAGTTAGCCAAAAATCAATTCATTTTTGAGATTCCAATTCAGACACATCATTGAAAATTGTCATTATTTGCAAACACCCAAGTTTGTGTGTTTTTTTCTTTTTTAACATTGTGCAAACTATAACTTCTGGTTGTATCACACTTAAAAATATATATACTAATCAATCCAGGTTTTTACATGTACACAGGCATGAGCAACATGGGTGGGACTTGATTAACACACCATGGTCTGAAAGTATTCTTAAAGTAACTAGTTCTCTGCTCCCACATTGTATAAACACTCATCTGCAAACTACCCGACAAAAGGCACACACCCGTCGGTTCGAAGTTAGAAACAGTGTTCCCCCCTCTCCCCCCCCCCCCCCCCCCCCCCCCCCCCCCCCCACGCCTCCCTCTCAAGTACGTTTTCACAAAATATTATCAGCAAATTAATAAGAATTGTAATTGACATTCTATTTAAGGAATACCTCTTCCATGCATACATTTTATTTTGTTACAGTTCTTTAAAACAAAATCTGCTTCACATTTCCAGTCACATCATTAATGGTTAGGCAGCACTTTTAAGTGTGGGAACTATAGCTGTTGCTCAGTTGAAAAGTGCATGGAGATTATGTGATAGTTTTGATACCAAAAGTCATCACGGAAAATGTTTAATAACTGTATGCTTTCATATTTCATATTACCTCCTTAATTTCATTATTATTTACACGGGATATAGATTAGGTGGTACCCTTGCACATTAACACATCTTATGAATATGTAGAATTATCTTTTAACAATGAATTTGGTGGACTTAGCATTTTAAAGATCTAATTGTTATTCTGCAGCAAAAGAATGTCAATTGTTCACCGGAGTAGTTTTTATATTATTGCACTCATCCAAAATCATAACTGCATATTAATTTATTCTATGTCTTTCTGGGTTTAGGTACATTATTTATTGTTATAGCAGCAATCTCTGTACTTTACTTTTATTCTGCTAATTACCTTCGTTCTCTCTCAACTGAAGATATATCCTTGTAAGGATATAGTTGCATTGATACTTGAACCTCTTGGCATCTCATGTAAATGATAATACTTCCAATGACGGCAGATATTGTGAAATCGTGTTATTTCACAGTCATGGTAGACATTAGAGCTGAGATTAATCCTGACCTTCTCCAAATCCATGCACGGCAATTTCCAGCAAAAGTTCCTGGTTCAAGATCAGGCCCTGGAACCTTAAGTGAATTTTCTTTTGTTGCCAATCTAGTACAGATGGGGCAACTTTTATCATCCTGATTGACTAATTACCACCAGCCGTAGATAAAATTATTGGGGTGGTGGGGGCAGCGTTCCAAGCTCTACTGCTCAACCACTCACCTTCTGAACCAAGGAAACAATTATCTAATTGCGTTTGTGGAATGGTAATTATTTTATTGTTCTCCTCAAACATTTTTCTTCCATTACCTTCAATGCATTCATTGTTCTACGTCTAATAATAATTATTTAGCGGGCGAGATTTTTTGGGTGTATGCTGACTCGTGCAAAATGATTGTCAGTACTGCATTCTGAATAGTGGGTGGGAGGTGGTTTCTGGGTGGATTTCTATTGAGGTAGTTGCATTTTTCACCCTTTGATGAAGTAATTTACTAAATTATATAATGCCCCATCTAGTGGTCTGGTTACAGAGTGACAGAAATCCACAATGAAAGTTCAAATGGTATGGAGCCTTGATAGTTGAGCTTATAACCTTTCATTTTGGTATCAAATGCTTGCAGTGATGTGCTATAACTGAAATACAATTTATATTTCTCTAAGAGGCCACAATGCGGTTTAAAATCGTACAGTGAACTACTTAAAAAGGATTACAATACATTTTAAACACTTAGAAATTGAAAAATGAAATCAATTCTTCAATATTTCCTAGAAACTCACTTATGTCTTACATCATTAGAGAAATGCACTAGTTATTATAGTTATCTGAAGAAGAGTCTCAACCCGAAACGTCACCTATCCATGTTCCCCAGAGATGCTGCCTGACCTGCTGAGTTACTCCAGCACTTTGTGTCCTTTTGTTTATTATCTAGCATCTGCAGTTCTTTATATCTATGTCATAAATATTAGTTTGTAATGACCAAATAAAGGAAAACAGTGAAATCACAGTTTGCTTACACTTTGTGTGCACATGCCATGTTAAAATTCTAACAACCCAATTAGATATTTTATTTTTCACCATTAATGAAGAGCATTTGTGGGAAAAATTAGATCCAATAATGTCATCCTTCTGGCAAAATTGCTCAGGGTTAGCATTAGAACGTGTATTCAGCAATGAAAAGTTGATGAACATTTCTTCGTGTTATGTATGATGATTATGCTTATGTCGACACGTTTAATTTGTTTTGCATGAAATCATTTGTTGCTTGGTAGCATTCCTTTGAATGTTTGCCAGTTAATATTTTTTCTAGCTTATATTGCCTTGCACTTTTGACAGGGAAAATGCTGGCAGATATAGAAATAGCAAAACCCTCCTGCCTCTGCTGTTGCTCGCATAGTGACAGAAAGCAAAGAAAATAATTGCAGAGCCATTTTTAAGGAGACCATTTTGCTTTGCCTATTAGAATGCTCTGGTAGCAGCTGCCTGCATTGCAAAGGATTTTGAGTTAACACTAGTTTTAAACAGTAGGAGTTCAGGATTGGCAATGCTTAAACTTGCTGCTGTTTCACTAAAGACAAAGGAGAAGCAAATGTTTTTTATATGCTTTTAAAGTGTGAAAGTAATAGCTTTCTCCGCCTAGTTTGATCGTGAGGACAAACTATTCACTCATGAGTGCTGCTTAGCATAACCCTGATAAATAGGTGACAGCTAATGAATTACCAATTAAAGAAAGTTTTATAACCTGATTATGGATGTATGTTAATTGTAATGAAATGTAAAATGAGGATGCAGGTAATGCATTTTGAATTCCTGTGATGAGTAAAGCATATTTATCAATGTGAAATATTTTCAGGGCAAATGCATAGAATAGATATTTCAAATCAAAACTTATAATAATATTGTTTAATTTCCACTTGCAAACTATGAAGTCCAAGCCAATCAAGTTGTGCTTCAGAATTGTTGCTATACTTTTGGGTAAGGTAAAACAGGGTTAGGGCAGAAATATTTAGCAGTCAGCAAATAGCGCTCTGAGGAGGGGCAGCTGCATTTTCTGGAGACCATTTTTAAGTACAGCTGTGAATCTACCTACTTCTCAGAAATCCCTATTTTACACTTTAGTACTTCATTGAGGCTGTTGGGGGAAGGTAGGCATGTGTATATATAGGCCAAAAAAGGCAAATAACTGTTAACATTTTAGTTGGGTAGTTTGAGAGGTTAGATACATACACACATTTGCTTTTATTCTCTTGACACCCTTGATACTAACATCAGCCAATGTAATTATTTATTGGCCAGAAGAACTTATTTATTATCGCATGGTTTTAAAATTGGAATTGATTTGCGCATTAAACCTTCTACCTGCCTTGCCCTAGAACGATTAAAATTGTCAGTTAGTTACATTTGCGGGGAAAAAACAGGGAACACCGTTTCAAAGAGCTATAGATTAGTAAAGTGGTAATTCCATTGTTGTGATTTTTGCCACACTATTAATTTTGATTGCATTTTAAAAAAGGAAAATAGATGAAAAGCCGTAATTGTTATTTACTAATTACAATCTCAACTACCCCCCACAATAAAATAAAGTCAATTTGTGGTGCAGAGATATAAAGTAGTAATTCTACTGCAGAGTTATGATGATGTCACAAACACAAGAGCAAAGCTTGAGTAGTCCATGAGTATTAGGAGCCCAAGATTGAATTACAACCTTAAAGTCATTGCCAGCAAATCATTCCTTGTAACCGTGCATATCTGAATTTATTTTTAACTTTCTTTACTATTATTAATGGATTTATTAGTTACTATGCAGGCATCGCATTTTATCTGTTAAGGAAATTTATACAAAAATAGGCAGAAATATTTATACCACAGTATTGAATTATTAGATACAAGGAACTGCAGATGCAGGTTTATAAAAAAACTGTTAATGCTTAATTGATAGGAAATATAGTAAATATCTACTTTTAGCGATGATATGGCTATTTTTATTCCAAATAAGGACAATCTGTATTGTGGTGATTCATTATCAAAAAATCTTATCAGATTAGGTAATTTAAAGATAGATGGCTTTTTCTTTAATGATTGGTTTCGGTAGATTCATTATTATTTCACAGTTAATCATTTCATGGCATGTGCTAAGTGCTAAGTGGTTGTGTAATATACCTCTGGAACCAAATTCTTTTTTATGTTCGTTTGAAATTGATATTATTACCCGTTAGTATAAAATACTACAACGCTTCAATGAAAGAGTCCAAAAATACGTTATGTGGTACACTTAAATACACAAGGTTAATTTGCCTAAATTAGCCTTTTATCTTTAAACTGTGTAGTAGTTAGACAAAATATATATATTCCTGACTGAGGGCATGCTGAATTTATTAAATATGAAACTTCCAATATCAAACACAATTCTTTAAAGTACTATATACATATTAAAAAGAAAAGTTCACAAACTAAAATGACTCAAGAAACATGATTTGAAAAAATGTGTTCCCAAATAGAGAGTTTGACGAATGATGCATAATTTTATTATCAAAAATAGCTTTCTTTCATAAAGTGTGGCTGGTAAAGATATTTACATTGCTTACTATGATGAATGCAACCCACTAACAAAAGGCAAACATATTAAATTATTTTTTAATTTGCCCTGAGACCAGGTCTTCTCTCCCTCCATCACTCTTGGTTTCTCTACCGTTCTGTTTCTGTCTCTCTCTCCATCTGTCTGTCTCTCACTCTCTGTCTCTCTCTGTCTCTCTCTGTCTCTCTCTGTCTCTCTCTGTCTCTCTCTGTCTCTCTCTGTCTCTCTCTGTCTCTCTCTGTCTCTCTCTGTCTCTCTCTGTCTCTCTCTGTCTCTCTCTGTCTCTCTCTCTCTCTGTCTCTCTCTCTCTCTCTCTCTCTCTCTCTCTCTCTCTCTCTCTCTCTCTCTCTCTCTCTCTCTCTCTCTCTCTCTCTCTCTCTCTCTCTCTCTCTCTCTCTCTCTCTCTCTCTCTCTCTCTCTCTCTCTCTCTCTCTCTCTCTCCCCCCTAGTCTTTATGATCTCTTTATTTCTTTCTGTCTTTATCTTTCTCTCTATCATGCTCATTCTGAGTCCCTTTGATATCCATTCTCTCTGTCTCCGTTCTTATTCTAATTTTCTTTTAACATTTTCCCACAGCAAAATTAAGTGTCTGTGCTAAATCTGTTTCAGGCCTCTAACAGGGAAAACAGTGGCAAAATTTAATTTGCTACGGAAGATAGGATTTGTAAATGAGAGGGACTGTATGGTGGTAAAATGTTCTCCTGTGGCCCAGCCAGTACAAGCTTTGCCCATATTGTCTCCTGCTTTTATATTAATTACAACTTGCATTATCAGCTGTGAGTCTGTAGACCAGCAAATAGAAAATACTATCCCTGGAGACATAGCTTCTTGTATCTATTTTTGCGCTCCTATTATTGCGCTGCATTCACTCTTCAGCAAGGCATTCTCTCTTTAACTCTTTTTAACTCAATTAGGAATGCGTTTGGAGGGGATGTGATGGAGTTGGTGGGAAATGTATTGGTAGTGGTGTGAATCATTGTAGCCTGCTATTTGCGAATGCTTGGAATCATTCCATGTTTGTTGTATCTCTTTTGTTTGTATGTTGTGCTTGGTAGTAATGCAGCCATTGCCATTGAGTAATGTAGGAAAGGGGGATAGGCACTGATGATAAGACCCCACCGTTCAGACTGGTGTGTGAAGTTATCTGTTCGGAAATAAGTATTTCCAGTTTTACAATAAATATTATTCTTTATGTTTGTTTACATTGCATCCGTTAAACTTAACTATTAAACTAACTAACTAAACCATTGACAATAACACCTTAATTTGTTTCTGTTCAAATTTGCAATGGAATATAGAAGAAATGTTATTGAGTTGCAAATATAATCTTTGTATCTGTGTTAAAGAGTGAAGCAAGAGTAACCTAAGAGAACTGCCAGTGCATAAAATTAGATGCACTTTGTGCACCCCTTTAAACCATCACCAAGGTGAACTCGCTACATTTGTCTTGTTTCTACAGGATTGTCACTGAACCAGATTCACGCAGGGCTATTGTCTCCTTCTTTTTCACTTCATTCTCATAGCTCTCTATCTGATTACCATCCGGCAAACAGCTGACGCTAAGAGTCTGCAGCGGCCTGAAGAGTTCTTGCCTACTGTTTGCCTAGAGCTCAAAGCTGCTTGAGTGGTTTCCTAGCTTAGATATAAAAAGGGACTCTCTTGGTCATCAACCCTCCAGAATCCAGGCTGGGGTTGCTGCAGATCCACAATTTGCAACAGCATTGCTTTTATTTTACGGTCTGCATTAATTTGTTGCTGTGGTTGAGCTGCTCTGTGTCTAGTCAACATTCATCCTTTTGCAGATTCATCTGGTTTTTATTTCCACCATCGTCTGCACAATGGTAAAATTATTGATTTGAGATTTACACTTTATTCTGTGTTTGATTTGGAGCTGTTAGTGTCGGCTCTTTGTAGCTTGCCTTTTTGTTTTAAAGAAAACCAGTATTTATATTTTTATGATTTGAACTGTTTTGTCTAATTATTTTATTCACTTTGTACCGCAACGTTCTTTTAAACTGTAGGCCTTGTACACATCGGGCTGTCTCACGTTGAAGTGCCTGTTGGCAATGATGATAGTGTGCAGGTGTTGAGTTTTACAGATCGAGCCCAAAGGCTGATCTTTATCACGTGTCATTTTTCTCTTTTTTTGGTCTGTGAAAGGAAATTCCATCTTTTCCCTGCCTTCATGTGGTGCTGATAAAGTCCTTCCCGTACAGTAGAAACCCTGTTTTCCTTTAAGTAGAGGCATGGCTTTATGAAGAACCAAGAAAGGGGAGGGGGGCAGGAGGAGCTAACATTCTGCAGTGCAGCAGTAAGCTGTGGTATTCAGTCTAATTAATCATGGCTCTAATATATAAACTGTATACCTGCACATCACAAAATGGAAAAGAACAGCATCAAGACAAGTAAAAGTGAATATCTTGCGTGGTTTTAATATTATACCTGCCTTTTAATGCCGCGGTAAAGACCGTATAACCCCTAGTTAAGTTTTACAACAAAATATTGTTTAGTTTAGTTTTATTATTATGTGTAATAAGGTACAGTCAAAAGCGTTTGCTTGTTTGCATGCTATCCAATAAGTGAAAAGACTATACATGAATACAATTAGCCAGTGCATGGGTAAAAGATAAAGAGTATAACATTTAGTGCAAAGATAACAAAATATGATTAGATTTTTAGACTTTGGATATACCGCCTGGAAACAGGCTCTTCAGCCCACTAAGTCCGCAGCAATCACCTCGTGCGCCAGCACTTTCCTACACTCTAGGGATAATTTACAGCTTAACCAAAGCCAATTAACCTACAAACCTGTACATCTTTGGAGTGTGGGATGAAACCGGAGCACCCGGAGAAAACCCATGCGGTCACAGGGATAACTTACAAACTCCATACAGACCGCACCCATGGTCAGGATCAAACCCGGGTCTCTGGTGCTGTAAGACACCAACTCTACTGCTGTGCTACTGTGCCACCCCATTTATAATAAAACAATACTGACAACAATGGTCCTTGAAGATCAGCCTAATTTTCATATTAATATATTGTTCATCTTGCCTGAACAATAGCTGTTGTCAAGCATTAGGAAGATGTCATTAAGGAAATTAATTCCATTTAGAAAAAATATCATTTTGCTTGTACATTTGTGTTGCTAATTTATTTCCTTTCTTTGTTCTCTGTGTTCGGCACTTGCTTTGGGAATACCACCTGGAAAAATCCTTTGGTGGATTTCTCGTATCAGAACCCATCATCTTGGAATAGAGACCACGATGACGCTACTTCCACACACTCCGCAGGCACACCGGGACCTTCCAGTGGGGGACATGCTTCCCAAAGTGGGGACAACAGCAGCGAGC
The DNA here is from genome assembly GCA_035221665.1 of Okamejei kenojei. NCBI lineage: Eukaryota > Metazoa > Chordata > Chondrichthyes > Rajiformes > Rajidae > Okamejei > Okamejei kenojei. Next base: position 57,491,984 of record CM069139.1, on the reverse strand, counting down.
AGGGTAAGAGGTGAATTCTTTCCTTGATCCATCAGAGGCATGACTAAACAAACCACAGGTTCCCACGACCGCGTGCATCGTAAAACCAACATCAGTATCAGAGGGGTTGGGTACATAACAGCAGAGAAGCTGTCAGTGAAAGCAATTTCTTTAAACTACTGACATAACTTGCATGAAGGAAATTATACGGCAGCTAATATGGAAACAGTGGTAACAGGTTAAGTAACGAGTGCTGCTGCAGCCTTTTGTCTTTTAATATGAATAATGTTTTTTTCTGGATCATATAAATAAACCCAATCCATTCAAGAGGCAAAGGTCACAGTGTACCATATATTTTGTGACATTATCCACTTTCCAGAGAAGCCTCAGTTGTTTGATGTTGCTCTATTGGTAGTGACTAGTTTGTTATATGAATTATTGCAGTATTAGGGTAATGCCACTATGATGTGGAAACTAATAAGTGCTGTACGACTGTAGCACTATTATAAAGGAAAACTGTGGTTTTAATTGAATTTGGTCTGCAAGCAGGAACAAAAAAAATCCTATCTAGTTGGTATTTATGGGTGCCATACATTTGTTTTCGGTGTCATTTCTGAAGATCCTGAAAACCTAATCTTCGAGAAGTATTGATTATTTTACATGCATAAGTTCAAGTGACCTGCAATCTGCTGAGCACTTATTGACTGTCTTCTGGGTTGAGTGCAGTGTTTTTCATATATGCCACAGATCATATTTTAACATGGAAAGCTAGTGAATGTCACTTATTGAAGACGGGGTGCAATTTTGTAAGTTAATTGCAATTTTTTAATAGGTTAAAAAAATTATGGAGACAACAGAGCATGAGGCTGATTAAATGGTAAAATGAGGCCATCTTCCACAGAGCAGTGTTGTGAGAGGCTCGGGCTTGACCTTTTGCTTTGCTCAGGAGCTTGATGCTTCATTTTTCACATTCTTGCAATTACGTTAACGCTTGAAGCGTTTTGACTCCAAGTCTGCTTGCAACACAGGCATAACTCAACACTGTAGGTTTTTACCCTTATGCAGTTTCATTAACAGGTCGTCCAGGTCCCAGCTGAAATTCAAAACTGTCTGGTTTGCAGTGGGTTTGCTGAGTTATGGTAGCACAATGCAGGCTGGAGCATGAACGAGATGGCCCTGGGGTGGGTGGGTGGGTAGGTGGACGATTATGTGTGCGTGTGAGTATGCGAGAGTGTGTATGTGTGTGAGCGCGTGTGAGCCTGTGTGCATGTGTGTGAGCCTGTGTGTGTGAGAATGTGTGTGTGTGAGTGTGTGAGAGTGTGTGTGTGTGAGCGAGAGTGTGTGTGTGAGCGAGAGTGTGTGTGTGAGCGAGACTGTGTGTGTGTGTGAGCGAGACTGTGTGTGTGTGTGAGCGAGAGTGTGTATGTGTGAGAGCGAGTGTGTGTGACCGAGAGTGTGTGTGAGTGAGAGAGTGTGCGAATGTGAGTGGGTTTTCCTGTCTGCCTCATGGAGTGTATGTTGGTGTGTGTGTGTGTGTGTGTGTTGGTGTGTGTGTGTGTGCATGTTGTACATGAGTGTGGGCATGTGTAGAATCATTGCTGTTCACCAAATACAGCTTCAGAAGTGAAAGGCATGTCCTCATATCTATGTCCTTCAATCTAGCAAAATTTGTTGAAAAAGTTTGTTACGTGAATCGCAATATCAGAGTAATCTGCCTGTTTGAAGAATATTTTGAATTAGCACTATTGTTTCTTCATTCAAAGCAGAATTTGTAAAAATGTAGACAGAATAGATTAAAAATATTATTTGTCATTTGTTTATCCATGAGATATCCAAATTAATACGCCAATATTGGTACAGTAGTTACAAGTTATTCTCAGCCTGCTCAACCTAAATATAAATAAACCTTGTCAAATTCTCTAAAATACGTACGTGACAGTAATCATTTGGATTTCCCTGACTTTTATTTCACAGAACACCGTTTGCATTTTATATCTTGAGGGCAAAAAGTGATATACAGACTGAATGATAAACTATTAAGTTCAAGACAAACTCAAGAAGTCAAAAAACAACAAATTTAAACATAAAACATTGCACATTCAGTGCTAGCTTTATTCTTCTTCACATGTCGGGGGTTTCTGTAGTCAGATGTGTGGAATAATACATGGGCTACTGTTTCATATTTACTTCAAAATATTTTTTTTAATACAAGACATAAATCATACAGCTCCCACAAGGCATTTACAGTGTCATGGGATTCTGACAGCAAGCACCTTCATTCAAAGTTAAATACAGTGTGAAATTCATGAAATCCAGGAAAATATTGTACATGCATAACATTACGACATTACAGGACAATGATATAGCTTCTGTGTACATGATACACATCTGGTTCTTCTATCATTCCTCTTTCATGAGACATTTAGGAATTCTGTGGAGGTGAAGTGGTAAAACAAATAGTAAAGGGTTTACGGGGATATGCAAAACTCAAATTAAGGAGATAACCAAAACAAAATGAAAACTGTAAAGTTGAACGTGAAAATTCTCCCAAGGACTGATAACCATCCCATCCCCACCATTATACAGCAACTGCAAAGTGAATTTGACTCATTTTTCTTAAATCTTCTCTTGTTACTTCACAATTAATAAAGTAAAATTCAATAAAAAGTGAGGAGATAATGTCCATCTATTACTTGCACATGGAAGTGCAGGGAATAGAGGGATATGTATCAAGTACAAGCAGATAAAATCAGATTAATGTGGCATCGTGTTCTGGAGAAACATTGTGATCCGAAGGGCCCATTCTTGCGCTGCACTTTCTATGATCTATAACTGGATTTGATAGTTTTCAACAGGTTAACCCACTCACTGAAGTAATCATGTGTTGCTAACCCTCGCCTTTGGTCGTGTTCCATAAATAAACTCTTATATGTGAGCTTATCCTTCTATTCACAAATTTCTGTCGCTCTCTCTCATACCCACTCTCTCTCACACCCAATCTCTCCCACCCGCTCTCTCTCTCCCACCCGCTCTCTCTCTCCCACCCGCTCTCTCTCACACCCTCACTCTCTCTCTCCCACCCGCTCTCTCTCACACCCGCTCTCTCTCGCAACCCTCGCTCTCTCTCACGTGCTCCTTTCACCCAACCCGAAGGACATAGCTTGAAGGTGAAATAGGCAAAGTTTAACGGAGATGTATGGGACAAGATTTTCACAGATTAGGTGGTGGGTGCCTGGAACGCACAGCCAAGGGGTGCTGGTGGAGGTAGATATGATAGTGACATTTAAGATGTTTTGAGTCAGGCACATGGATTTACAGAGAATGTTGGGATCTGGACCATGTGCAGGCAGATGTGATTAGTATATCTTGGTAACATGTTCGGCACTAAAGTTATGGGCCGAAGGGCCTATTACTGTGCTGTACGTCTGCATGTTGTATGTAAGTTCTTCACAGTGCCATTTTATTTTCTTGCTTTTGCACAACACTGGCATATTCCCCTTGTTACATCAGCAATAGGATGGAAATGAAATTCAAAATACTATGGGCACTAATATAATTTCATAAGTTATAGGAGCAAAATTAGTCTATTCGGCCCATTAAGTGTACTCCACAATTCATTCATGGCTGATCTATTTTTCCTTCTCAACCCCATTTTCCCGCCTTTTCCCCATAACCCCTGACACCATTACTGATTAAAAATCTGTCAATCTCCGCCTTAAAAATATCCATTGACGGTGTCTGTGGCAATGAATTCCACAGATTCACCACCCTTTGACTAAAGAAATTCCTCCTCATCTCCGTTCTAAAGGTACATCTTTTTATTCTTAGGCTATGGTCTCTGGTCCTAGACTCTCCCACTAGTGGAAACATCCTCTCCACATTCACTATATCCAGGCCTTTCACTATTCGGTGAGTTTCAATGAGGTCCCCCCTCATAATATGAACATAATAAATGTTGGAAACACCTAGCATGTCAGGCAGCATCTGTAGAAAGAACAGTTAATGTTTCACATCCGGGACCTTTGATCGGAAATTTGAAAGAAGAAAAGCAGGTGGGGTGTCTGACTGTCTCTGAGTGTCTATAAAGCCACAAAATTGATGACCATTCCAAACCTGCATCCCAGAGTTTCTCATGCAATGCAGGAAATGAGGTGGGGTGGGCAGTATGATTGAGGGGACAACTGGTGACCTGGTGTCCAATAACCGGGAAATCACCAAAACAGCTGTCCATGCGCAGCCCATTGCTCATCTGCTCCCCGACAGGAGAAACATGCAGATTTATGCCTATACCTATCCTGCCGTTGACTGATAGGAAGGAGATTCATTGCCTTCCCCTGTTTACTCCACTTTGAAGCTAACTCAAATGCTAAAATGCATTTTACCCAAGTTAGGTGAAGCTTTTGTTTAGGCCCTCATTATAAGATATGAAGTTTATATGGATTTTGCATGTTCTTCCTGTGACCATATGGTACAGACAGCACCCATAGTCAGGATCGAACCCGGGCCTCTGACACTGCAAGGCAGCAACTCTACCGCTGCACCACCGTCGGACTCTGCGGGCCGTTTGGTGATGATTTGTGCATTGGTTCTTGAGCAAACAACGATGACTCCTGAGGTGGACCCAAGATGTCTGCTGGGCTTGGGAAAGGGGTAACGCAGCATGATTAGTAAGCAGTGGGAAAGGAAGGCAGTAGCAAATGAGGGGCAGTGGTGTGCACCAAGTTTTCATGCTGAGCAAGTAATTGAGAAAAGGGCGACTTCTGCCAGAGATTCCCAACCTTGCAATCACCGGTACTTTCTCTGCAAACTATTAGACTATAATGGAACAAACATCACGTTTAATGCCTTTGAACAGAACAGTGCTTTTGCCCCCAAAACATGTAATAATGCCTTTACCAGGACTTGTTAAATACTAATAGGGGGTTCTTTTTTCTGAAAGGAGTGTCAAAAAGGAGTTTTGATAACTGCTGTGTGCAATCATCAATGACACATACTTGTTTGATAAAGACCTAATGGAATCCGCAACTACCTTTTAACCTAATTGTAATTTCAGTCCCAATAGGACAGGCATCACTGTTTCAGTATCTTGTGTTAAACAGTCGGTAATCATGAGGAAAGAGAATTACAGAGCCGTCCGGTAGGGACAAAATACACAAAGTGATGGAGTAACTCAGCAGACCAGGCAGCATCTCTGGTGAACATGGATAGGTGATGTTTTGGGTCAGGACCTGAAACTTCACCAGAGATGCTGCCTGATCTGCTGAGACTCCAGCACTGTGTCCTTTTGTGTATTAACCTGCAGTTCTTTGTTTTTACATACAGAATGGAAAACAGTTTTTTTAGCCCATTGACTCCATCGAACAGCCTATTCTACACTAAGCCCATTTTTTTCTCCTCATATTCCCATCAACTTCCCACCAGCCCCCTCCATATTTTACCACTAGCCAATTTACACCAGGAGCAATTTACATTGGCCAAACTTCCTCTCCAGTCTTTGGGATGTGGAACCATTATCACAGGTAGAATGTGAGAACTCCGCACAAACAGCACTGGATGTCCAGATTGAATTTAAATCGCAGTGGAGTAATTCAATGAGAAAATGTCACTCTAAAACAAAAGTGTATTTTTCCATGATTGTTTACCACAACAAAGAGTAGGGAACCCTCTTTTCTTATCCATGCAACCATGCACAGTAGTGCAGCAGTAGAGTTGCTGCCTTACAGTGCCAGAGACCTGGGTTTGATACCGACTACGGGTGCTGTCTGTACAGAGTTTGTACATTCTCTGTGTGACCATGTGGGTTTTCCACGGGTGCTCCAGTTTCCTCCCACACACCAAAGACATACAGGTCTGTAGGTTAATTTGGCTTTGGCTAAATTTGTAAATTGTCCCTCGTGTATAGGATAGTGCTGCGGTATGGAGATCGCTGGTCAACACTGCCTCAGTGGGCCGAAGGGTCTGTTTCCGAGCGGTATCGCCTAAACTAAATTAAACCGGTTCACTGTCTGAAAGGCTATTGGTCCTCTGCTGTGCGGTAACCACTGTTTTTTTGGAAATAAATTGTTCACAATTAGCACAGAATCAACATCCTGTGTAGCTTAATTCATCACCTTACATTCAGGATTTAGAAATAGCTATAATCATATCTAAAACAAGTTCCACATAAATAGGGAATTGTTTAGCAGAGATTTAAAAAATCATGTAATTTCATAATTTCATTTTATAATTTCTTCCCCTTTCCAGAATTTGAAATATTGTTAATGAATTCAGCATTTATGTCAATGTTTGCTAAATCTACAAATATCACCATTTCCTGCTAAGAATTATTTCCCAAAAACTGGTACTTTGTACTATGGCCCTGATTTTTTTATTTGAATAAATGATCATATACGGAGAACATGGCATAGAAAGAGAAAGTATGGAAAGATATGGTTGTAATGAGCCCAGGCAGAATTACTGCAGCATAGATGAGCAAAAAGGTCCGCATGGACATGTTGGGCTGAAGTGGCCATTCCCAGGCTGTCCAGCTCTTGATGTCTGAACACAAATATTTAGGACCAAAGTGAAATACATATTGACATCTGTCTGTTTTGAAGTATTAAATCTGCTACCTGAATGCTGTCACGTTTTGTTTTTGATACAGAATGGCTCTAAAATTCGTTGTGCTTCTGCACTGCCATGTGAAACACATTTCAATGTCTAAAATTTCACAATAAATAACAGTTATACGCTGTAAAACCTCAGATTGTTTTTTTTTTAATCATTGGAGGCTACCATCTATCTGTACCTTTTGTTTTCTTTTAGACTTTTTCATGTTTTGTGTTATTGTTGTGACTGGAAGATTGCCTGTTAAAGTTGTACGTTGAGGTTTGAAAGCTGGTTGATAAAAGTAGGGTGACTAAATCCCTCCGTGATATCCAAATTCAAACAGGTTTGCACTGTGGCTCTTTGACATCAAACCAGCGAGTCCACCGTGACCCGTTTGACCAATTAATAGACACACCCTCTGTGTTCTGTGCAAATACATTTCAGAGCAGGCAAAAACAAGGAAACATGGTACTCACATCCTCAACCATATTTTTGCCCTAAACTGATGATCTTCAGATGTCAGCAGGACACAAAGGGCTGGAGTAACTCAGCAGGTCAGGCAACATCTCTGGAGAGCATGGATAGATGACATTTCAATTGGGACCCATCTTCAGATTTTTTTGCCCAGATTATTTAAACACTAAATAGACACAAAATGCTGGAGTAACTCAGCGGGACAGGCAGCATTTCTGGAGAGAAGGAATGGGTGATGTTTTGGGTCAAGATCCTTCTTCAGACACTAGTCGGCTCCATATAAAAAGGATCGGCAGAGTGACGCAGCGATAGAGCTGCTGCCTTATTGCGCCAGAGACCTGGCATTCAATCCTGACTGCTGGAGCTGTCTGTACAGAGCTTGTACGTTCTTCCTGTGACCATGTGGGTTTTCTCCGGGTGCTCCGGTTTCCACCCACATTCCAAAGACGTGCAGGTTTGTATGTTAATTGGACTCTGTAAATTGTCCCGAATGTGTAGGATGGAACTAGTGTATGGGTGATTGCTGGTTGGTATTGTCTCAGTGGGATGAAGGGCCAGTTTCCGCGCTGTATCTCTAAACTAAACTAAATTATTTCTATCAGCAACCAGATTATTTATGGACATTTCAGTCTGTGTGACGATGGGTTTCTTAACTTCCCCTTGGCAATATTCTCATGGTGCACATTCTGTTGTATTCTTGAAGTATGGCTGAATGCCCTCTCACTGTGCATGGAGCAATATTTGAAAATGCTGGCAGCTGTAGAAGTAATGTATATTTCAGAATACCACTTGCCACTTGCAGGCTCCACTTTAATAGCAAAGTATTATACTTTACACTTTGTGGTGTAGTTCTGACCTTTAAAACATTTCTATTATTCAACATCATTTGAACATAGTATGGGAGATCTGTTAGTCTTTTAAAAAATTTAGTGGCATGATTATTTTTATCCTGCCACCATTATCCAGATCACTTATGAAAAAACTGCATTCAGTTTCACATTTTCAGCCATCAATTTTACATGCTATTTTAACAGAGTAAGGACCTTTTAACCATATCACAACCTATTATTCTGTTGACAACAGGCTCTCTATAATTGCAGAGCTTCACAATATTGTTTGTGGTTCCACATTGTCTACTATGCGTTCCTTCATTATCAATGAGCTGAAAGCTGGTTTAAAACAAACATACCTTTATACATAAATATATTTAAATAAAATAAGGGATGATATTCACAATTATGACAGCGTCATGTAATTCAAGATGTGGTTCAATCTGATTTTGAATGTTAAAAATAAACAATTGCAATTTCTGATCTTTCTCTTCTAATTGGGCTACAGAGATTACCTTATATTTATTTAACAGATTAAACATTCCAACAGTTAATATTAAACTCATTGTAATCACAGATATACATTCAAAGTTGTTAAATATGTACATCACTGGAATTGTTAAGTTTTCTGTAATTGACTGGTGTTGCCTGAGGAATAGATTCCCTATAAACTGGGAGGACCAGAATACATTTTGTAACACCCAACCTTATTGATAGATGAGTGCTTTCTTCAGGATGCTCTTAAATGAAATCTCTTCAGCAATTTGTTACTACATTATGTCAATTTCATTTTAGGCTTGTTGCTGAAGTAGTGTTAAATAATAATTATTATGGGTGTGTCCCAGTAAATGATTTCTAGACTTGTAATGTATTGATAATATAAAGCGTTGCTTAGCAATCCGATGTGGAGTTGTTAAGGGAAATAAATAAATAAACATTTCAAGTTATGAAACAAAAAAAATCTGACATTTAATGTTGATCCTGGTATGCATTTTTTTAAATTAGCAAAACACTCACGATCCAAATGTTTTATTACTGAGGGAAAAGATATTAAGAATATCTCCCTTTTTCAGTTGAACTTTTATAAGCAGTAATGTTTTCAACTAATTTAAATGCCATATTATATTCTGCACATAACTATATGTACACAATTAAGACTTTAATTAAATGGTGTCTGGAAACTCACTGGGAAGGTTTTTGTTTGTGTGGACGCAAGGAACTGTAGATGTTGGTTTACAAAAACAGACACAAATTGCTGGGGTAACTCAGCGAGTCAGGCAGCATCCCTGGAGAACACGGATAGACGATTTCTCGGGTCAGAAAAAGGGTCCCAACCCAAAACGTTGCCACTCCATGTTCTCCAGAGATGCTGCTTGACCCGCTGAGTTACTTCAACACGTGTCTTTTTTTGGATGCAGTCTGATTTAGTAAAAAATCATTTTAATTTTACTTAGTTGGCCAACAAAATGCAGTGGCAGAAAAAGGTTAAATAATTATCAGAATGTAGTTCGGTGTCACCCTGGCATCCCAGTACAGGATACTGATTTAGAAATGAGATACTTAATCAAAATCAGAGATAAAGAGAGCTGGATAGTCATTAGCTATGCATCAAAGAACAATTGATGTTGACAGAATCAGTGTATGATTGTTGTAAAGGGACATTTTGTTTCAATCCATTTTTGTTAGGCCATTTTGTACACAGCAATTGAGTAATCCTCCTACTGAGAATTGGCAGAAATTGCTGTAAAGCAGAATCTGTCATGCGAAGGATTGATAATCCAGCTTATCAACTAACACATATTAAAGCAACCCATTCCTTAAAAGGTTTAGTTTGAATGCATTCAGCACTAGGCAAGAAGATTTTCCGTAGTTTAAGCAGAGCTGTAATTAATCCTAAATACTGATACCTTAGGGGAATATTTTTTGTAACGTTTGTTACTTTTTTGCAAGGCTCTTTCCCAACCTTGTATTTTTGATAGTGAATAAGATTTTTTTGAATTTGTCTTCAGTTCTCTTGGGATAATGAGCTAGATTGAGATCATCCTTTCTGTACTCTTCTCCACTCCCTGTTCCTGTTAATCTCCTCATAGTATTCAACTCACATCAGTGCTAAATTGTGCATCTCCATATACCTTCTGCTGATATTTTGTCTGTGAATCTCATCTGTCTCCATGATACTTCCACCGACATTCCTTGGTCTAGCTTCACAATTAGCCTCTTCAGTCTTTTTGTCTCACACCATCTTTGGTCTTTGTCCAATCACCTGCCTCAGCTGTATTCACCTATGAGCTGCCAGGCTTTGTTCTTAGCCTCCTCTCCTCCAGCTTTCTTCCCTACCATCCGCCAGCAGCCCCCCCCCCCCCCACACACACACACACACAGTCAACCTGAAGAAGGATCCTGACCCAAAAAGTCACCTATCCATGTTCTCCAGAGATGCTGCCTGACCCACCAAGTTACTCCAGCACTCTTGTCTATGTTTCCATCCAGAGCACACTCATTAGACCTTGATGTTGCTTGGTCTGCTCACCCACCCTCTTGTAAGGGCAACCTTTTGAATATTCAGGCTACACTAAGGTACTGTGCATTTGTGGAATAAAATCTGCAAAGAGTAATTTCAGGACATCAATGAATGACTGCATTATTTACTGAATGCTGTGTTTTAGATTGTTTGCCTCTACAGTGACGAAGGTAAATTCTCAGGCCCCGTAATTTTATTTTAGTTTAGTTTAGTTTATTATTGTCATGTGTACCGAGGTACAGTGAAAAGCTATTGTTTGCGTGTTGTCCAGTCAAAGAAAAAACTGTACATGAATATACGATCAATCCACAGTGCACAGATAAAGGATACAACATTTAGTGTGAGGTATAGTATTGAAGTCTGATAAAGTCTGATTAATTAAAGTTCAAAGGTCACAAATGATGGGAGGTCAGGACTGCATTCTAGCTGATGTTCTCTGATGATAGCTGGGAAGAAATTATCCCTAAATCTGGAGATGTGCATTTTCAAACTTCTGTACCTCTTGCCTGATGAGAGAGGGAAGAGGGAGTGATCGGGGTGAAACAATACAATACAATAATACTTTATTAGCCAAGTATATTTTGCAATATATGAGAATTTAATTTGCCAAGTCAATCATACAACTGGGGTGGACGTTTAACGTAAACATCCACCACAGTGACTCCTCCACATTCCTCACTGTGATGGAAGGTGAAAAAAAAATTAAATCTCTTCCCTTCTTTGTTCTCCCGCGGTCGGGGGCCGTTGACGGGATGATCTTGACTCCCATATTTTGACTCTTTATTATGCTGGTGGACTTGCCCAGGCAGTGTGAAGTATAGATGGAGTCAATGGAAGGGAGGTTGGTTTGTGTGATGGTCTAGGTTGCTTCCCAGTAAATGTTTCTTGCTGGTGGTTAGTATTCTTTGCCTGATGACTGCTGGCAAGAAACTGTACATTGACTGAACCTTTTCTAGCCTCCCTAATGCACAAACCCATCTCCCCCCCCCCCCCCTCCCCCCAAACCCCCACCTTCCATCACCATCTGCACTACACAGCAGAACAGAGATCAACTCCATATGCTGATCTTCACTGCTGCCACAGCCACTTGAACAGGTGGTTGTGATGGCAACCATGCTTGAGATACTCAGTGCATTATGGACCGGAGATCTGGATGAGTCTTTGTCACTATCAGCTGTAATTCTATGGTGCCTTTAATTCAGCATAACATTGGAAAGGTGATTCACAGGAGAAATGATGGTAGATGGTAGAAAGTTTGCACAAAGGCATACTTAAGTAATATTTTAGAAGCAAGGAATTGCAAATGCTGGTTTACAATAAAATAATGCAAAGTGCAAGTGTAACTCAGCAGACGGGCAGCATCTCTGAAGGACACAGATAGGTGACATCTCGGGTCAGGAACCTGCTTCAGACTGAAGAAGGACCACGATACAAAAAGTCACCTATCCATGTCCTTCAGAGATGCTGCCAGACCCGCAGCATAAACACATTTGACTTCAGTCCAGTTAATATGCCCAAAACAATTTCTGGTTCAATAATTTTTATGTCTGCAATACAAGTACTCCAAATCCAGAAATTTGGACAAATTATCTGCAGGCATTAATCCAAGTCCCATCATGGACAGCTAAGGTTCAATTCACTAAATACTTTTGCAACAAAAGGCTAGCATTCATAACTCTTACCATAAAATGATCAGGATGTTGTTAAAAACCCATCTGTCTGACAAATGTCCTTCAGAAAAGAAAATCTGCTTTTGTTACCTGGACAATATGTTACCTGGACAAACCCACAATAATGTGGTTGACTCATAACTGTCTTTGGAAATAATCTATTGAGCGTCTCACTGCAGATAATAAATGCTGACATGGTCAGTGACACCCACATCCCAGGAGGACATAGATTAAAAACAAATAGTGAGAAGAGCCAATGGGTAGCGAATCAAAAGGGAAATCAGGATTCTTGTGCTGAGTCACATGGATGTGCATTTTGCATTTGTAAGATGACTCTTCTATAATTACTTTGAACACTGAAAGCCGCAGTTACATCTTGAAATGCTTAAGTCACGCGCGCGCTTCGGGCTGTGATAATACAAAATGAATCCAATCATCCCACTACCAGAGTAAGAATTTCCCCTGCTCAGTACTACAGCAGATGTTTCGTCTTTGGCAGTTTCCTCCCTTCCCATTTGTAGACATTGACTTTAAATGGGCACCACATTGGATATTCCTTTCTAAAGTTAGACTGCTAGTCTCAATTATAGAGGGCATTAGGAATGCCCTCACCCTGTACTGTTAATATTTTTACTCCTTAACCAACATCATCTAACAAATATTCATTAGTGCTTGTGGCACCGAGTTCAGCCAATTTGCTTTCTAAATCAAAATAATGGCATATATCCAGATGGGATTCATTGGCACTATTTTAAGGTCAGGGGGAAAGATTTCATAGGAACCTGTGGGGCAACATTTTTACACAAGTGTTAGTAGGTGTATGGAACAAGCTGCTGGAGGAGGTAATTGAGGCAGGTTCTATCACAATGTGTAATAAACATTTGGATGGTACATGGATAGGATAGGTTCAGAGGGATATGGGCTAAAGGCTGGCAGGTGGGACTAGTGAAGATGAGGCAACATGACATTGGTCGCCATGGGCAAGTTTAACCAAACGTGTTTCCACGTTGTATGACTCTATGACTCCATGACTGATGGTTTTGGGACATCGTGTGGATGTGAAAGATGTGACATGAAGGCAAGTTTTTTTTTTACATTTTGTTTTTAAATGAATAGGCAATTTGCAATAAGCCTGTCAGGTGAATTGCCTCGCATTCCGAAACAAAAGCAAAGGGGAAGAAAATGGATTTCGATCTTTTCTATTCTGAAACTTGATCCGAGATAATGACGGCCATTATTCGTACAGGCTCCCTCACTACAATTGTGCTGGTAATCGCCAAAACAAAAGTGCCCACTCTAGAATGAAAAGCTCAAGGAATGCTGGATTGAAATTTACTGCAAACCATCTCTGATACCGTATTGTAGGCAATTCTTAATCGCAAGCCTGTATCTTAAGTCATATACTTCACATAAAACAGAGTTCCACTTTGTGTCTTTCTGGACAGATAAGTGGTTTTAGGGGGGGTGGGGCAGAGAGAGTGGGGGGTGGGTTTCTGGTGAAAGCGGAGAGTGGTGACTCTGAAGAGAAGGATACTTTCATGATCCAATTAGCATAAGAGAAGTTAAATTATTCATGATGTGATCCTATGGGGAGAAGTAAAGTTAATGCATATAGTTTTTAACTTTCATCCTCTCTGCCTTGAGAATGAACTGCTGCGTCCAAGACTCAGCCATTTATTGAAAGTTCCAGTGGCATGTTCAAAACCAGTGGTCCTGTAAACAGTGAGATTCATCTCGCTAGTGCAGCTTTCAGCAGAGAGCAGCACCTGGATCAGTTCCAATAGATGATTAAACAAATTGATCAGCATTAGTTGCCATGTCACATGCCTCAAAACTCTAGCTTAAAAGAAAAGCACCTGACATTGGGCCAAGATGCTAACGTCATCCTTTTTTTGCAGTATTCAGATGATCTGTGTTATCTTTGTCTTCGAATGGCATGTAATTATCAGTTGGATTGTGGAAAAGGTCCACTGAGTGGAACAGCCTGTGCAGTTCACATCAACTGTGCCGAACATCCGACAGAGGGAAAAATGACCAAAATTAGACTCACAACAGGCACAGCAAATCTTAACTGCAAGAGCGGCTGGAATATGTGCTCTAAAAAGACTGTCACGTTAAATGATTTGGTTGCAACAGATAGATTGAATATACCCAGAGAACTGGGTTTGATCCTGACTATGGATGCAGTCTGTACGGAGTTTGTACGTTCTCCCCTTGACCGCGTGGATTTCTCCAGGTACTCTGGTTTCCACACTCCAAAGATGTGCAGGTTTGTAAGTTAATTGGCTTCAGTAAAAATTGTAAATTGTCCCCAGTGTGTAGGATAATGATAGTGCATCGGGATTTTTGGTCGGCATGGACTCAGTGGGACAAAGGGCCTGTTTCTCTAAAATATTGGCCGGTGGTAGAATGAACCACCGGCCATACTGTGTCTCTAAAATTAAAAACAGAACAAAAAAATATAGAAATTAATTAATTTGACAAAAGTAAAATATAGAATTCTGCCTATTGGTCAGTGGGTGAAAGGGTAAGTGAACTTACAGTGCCCTCCATAATGGTCGGGACAAACACCCATCATCTATTTATTTGCCTCTGTACTCCACAATTTGAGATTTGTAGTAGAAAAAAAAATCACATGTGATTAAAGTGCACATTGTCAGATTTTAATAAAGGGCATTTTTTATACATTTTGGTTTCACCATGTAGAAATTACAGCAGTGTTTATAGATAGTTCCCCCTTTTCAGGGCAACACAATGTTTGGGACACAGCAATGTCATGTAAATGAAAGTAGTCATGTTTAGTATTTTGTTGCATATCCTTTGCATGCAATGACTGCTTGAAATCTGCGATTCATGGACATCACTAGTTGCTGGGTGTCTTCTCTGGTGATGCTCTGCCAGGCCTGTATTACAGCCATCTTTACCTTATGCTTATTTTAGGGGTTTGTCCCCTTCAGTTTTCTCTTCAGGATATAAAAGGCATGCTCAATTGGGTTCAGATTGGGTGATTGACTTGGCCACTCAAGAATTGACCAATTTTAGCCTTTGAACAACTGCTTTGTTGCTTTTGTAGTATATTTGGGATTATTGTCTTGTTGTAGAATGAACCACCGGCCAATGTGTTTTGAGACATTTGTTTGAACTTCAGCAGATAGGACATGTCTATACTCTTCAGAATTCATTATGTTACTACCATCAGTAGTTGTATCATCAGTGAAGAGAAGTGAGCCAGTACCTTCAGCAGCCATACATGCCCAGGCCAAAACACCCCCACCACTTTTAAGATCTTGGCAAACTGGAACCTGGCCATCCTAATTTTGCGGCTAACCAGTGGTTTGCATCTTGCAGTGTTGCCTCTGTCTTACTGTGATGAAGTCTTCGGCGGACAGTGTTCATTGACAAATCTACACCTGATTCCTGAAGAATGTTTCTGATCTGTTGGACAGGTGTTTGGGGATTTTTCTTTATTATAGAGAGATTTTTTCTGTCATCATCTGTGAGGTCTTCCTTGGCCTGCCAGTCAGTTCGCGATTAGTAAGTTCACCAGTGCTCTCTTTCTTCTTAATGATGTTCCAAACAGTTGATTTTGGTAAGCCTAAGGTTTGGCTAAGTTTTATTCTTGTTTCTCAGTCTCATAATGGCTTCATTGACTTTCATTGGCATAACATTGGTCCTCATGTTGATAAACAGCAATAAAAGTTTCCAAAGGTGATGGAAAAACTGGAGGAAAGACTAGGTGCTGAGAGCTCTCTTACACCTGCATTAAGGAGGAAATTAAACACACCTGAGCAATTATAAATGCCTGTGAAGCCATGCGTTCCAAACATTATGGTGCCCTGAAATGGGGGACTATGTATAAACGCAGCTGTAATTTCTACATGGTGAAACCAAAATGTATAAAAATGGCCTTTAATAAAATCTGACAATGTGCACTTTAACCACATGTGATTTTTTTTTCTATTACATATCTCAAATTGTGGAGTGCAGAGGGAAATAAATAAATGATGGGTCTTTGTCCCAAACGTTATGGAGGACACTGTAAGTCAGCTGTATGGATCATTTATAAAGGTTGATCATGAAATGGCGTAGTCAGTTAATATATCCAAATATGCATTTCTTAGAGATGTTTAGCTGAGTCTGAGCATTGTTAAAAATAATTAAGTTACTTTGACTTCTGGAGGCAAATACCTTGCAATGTAAGCAATATTTAGGAAGTAGGGTTGATACCACATTATCGCAGAAATACATAAATAAAAGTCAACACTTAAATAACAGAAAATACTTCACAATGACATGCATTCTAATTATGGGGATCCCACCTCCCAATATCTGGCAGGAACATCATTTGCCAATGTTAGGAATGAGAAGGCCAATTCATTCAAGGAAACGCATGCAGGCAGACGTTAAGATAAACTTGACCATTCCACAACAGGCTTTGTCGAGAGTGTATTTGGGGATTATTATTGGCAGCAAAGCCCAATGTGTCTTGTGTTCAAATGTTGAAACATGGGATGCTGGTTTACAAAAATAAGACACAAAGTGCTGAGGAAACTTAGCAGATCAGGCAGCATCCCTGGAAAACATAGATGGGTGGTGTTTTGGGTTGGGACAATTCTTCAGACAGATTATTCGATATGGGGGAGGGGAAGAAAGCTAGAAGAGAGGATGGGCAGGGCAATGCATGGCATGGAATAAGTGAACAGGTGTTTTTTGATAGGCAGATAGTTGGACAAAGGCCAGAGATGGAAAAATGCGCGAGACAAAAGGAGTGAAGAGTTGTAAATTGTGAAGTCAGAGGTAGGAATGTAGCTGGAGGGGAAGAGGAGAAATTGGTGTGAGTCCAAGTGGGGCACAGGGGAGAGTGGGAAGGGGGGGGAAGGGGGGTGTGGGGGAGTAAGGTAGGGGGAGGGGGGTTATCTAAAATTAGAAATTTCAGTGTGCATACCATTGCGTTGGAAGCTACCCAAGAGGAATATGAGGTGTTATTGTACCGAATGATGCAAAGTGGCAGTAAATCAGAGAATAGTGACATTTTGAGGAAATAAATGTAGGTATTTTAACAACAAGAATGATCAGGTGAATTATTTATATTGCAAGAAAATTAACAAATTGGCTGAGTTCCAATACAATCTTTCTTTTTGGTTACTTGATAGATAAATTCGGTGTTCTGCAAAGGAAAAGCCATCTTTGCCATCTTCTACTAGGTCAGTTATTTTATACCCAACAGTGTCATAATGATGCATGTAACAACCAAAGATAAATGTGTAGTATATTAGTAGTTATTAAAGGTATATATAAATATCTGTGAAAACATTGATTGTTTTTTTAAGTAAAACAAATGTATTCTGCATGCTCTTTCTAATGATCCCTTTCAGTTGACTTTTAGCTGTACTTTTGTCCAAAAGCTGTAAATATGTTTACTTCAAAATGTGTTTAGTTTTTGTGTAGCAACATGTTTGCACGTGTTCGCCAAGAGCAAAATGCATGCAACATTCAGGAGTGAATCAGGATCATGATAAAACAATTAATGGCCTCATTCTTACTGATCTAAATCTTTATAATGTGTGAACATTCCAAACATTTTTCGAGATATATATTTAACCTTGGACATAATGCTGATTCTAATGCATCCAATTTTCACAAATGAACCAAGTGAGAGAAAATCTTTATATTAGACCAAAAGCAGAACTGAAAATGTAACTTTTATTTGGTTTTCCTTTGTCTCCACTGGTCCATTTCACTTAGAATTTCTTACAACCACTTAAAATCTCTTATGGATCTTAAGCTGTAATATAATTTGTGTATTTTTCCATTTATTTTAATGTTATCTCTTTTCCTGAATTCCCTGTGTCTGTAACTTAATGAATGATATGAAAGCATAGTTTCTCAGCTCAAGAATACAGTTATTAAAGTCGGGTTCCTACCTGGGAGCTAAATGTTTCTGATTCCCAGCTAGCAGCAAATTTGAAATCAATGCTAAAATGTGGCTGCCTAATTGCTTATTTTATCCATCTGCCGTTCCCTCCCCTTCTTATTCAGAATGCAGCGTGGAGCTGATGTGAATCCATCCCTGTGGCACAACCACAACATAAACACATTTGACTTCAGTCCAGTTAATATGCCCAAAACAATTTCTGGTTCAATAATTTTTATGACTGCAATACAAGTACTCCAAGTGCCTGAATAGAGGCAAATCGCACCCTTACCCTTTCTTCTAACAAACCCTCCAAGCCATTTCAAAGGACAGCTATTCTTATTGTGCCTTTCTTCATGAATGTACAGCAGAATTCTACGTTTAGATTGCAACCAGATTAAAAATATTACAATTGGATTGGGGAAAATATTGGACTGAGAACATGTTTTCATTTTGAAGACCATATTTCATAAATTCGCTGGTTATTTACTATAAATGGTATATTTGGGGGTAAATTTTCCATATAGGAATGAAAATGACAGGCATCCTGTAAGGCACTTCATCTTGTTATGTAGAACAAATAAACTTTGGTGCCCCTCTAAATTTCAACTTTCACTCACAGTCCAAGAAGTTGCACTGAAACTAAATTTTATTTGTGGCATTGTAAACAAAATGTTTTTGTGGCTACTGTTGACAGAGACAAGACTAGTTGTGTGCTTGTTGTATTCATGTGGCCAATTATTTATGAATCATCAACTTTTTAATAACATAAAAATAAACACACACAGGTTTAATATTTTTATTTTATACAAAAGCATTTAGCACATTGTGGACATTCACATTATGTAAAAGTAAAATAGTTTTCTTTGGAATATAATGTCTCAACTAAGAATTCTATTCCTCGAAGGAATATTATTACAAAAACTTTACATTTATTTTGAAACAGAATATGTTTATTACTAAAGGTTTGAGCCCAAACATTCCTGTGCTGTAAGAGATACATCAGAGCAAAAGAGTGTTGGCAGTTGTAGAAATAGGACTTTCGGCCCAACTTGCCAACACCGACCAACATGTCCCATCTACACTGGTGCCTTCTGCCAGCGTTTGCCCCATATCCTTCTAAACATGTCCTATCCAGAAACCTATCCAAATGTTTCTTAAATGTTGTGATAGTACCTGCCTCAACTACCTCCTCAAGCAGCTCGTTCCATACACCCACCCCATTTTGTGTGAAGCAGTTTTCCCTCGGGTTCCTATGAAATCTTTTCCCCCTCACTTCATTCAAATTTATGTCCTCTGCTGCTTGATTCCCTTACTCTGGGCAAGAGACTCTGTGTGTGTACCCAATCTATTCCTCTCATGATTTTGTACACCTTGTTGTGTTCAGTATTTACCAATGGTGCAAATGAATGCAGTTAAAATGAATAAAATGCAAGACTTTGTGTTTGTTACCAGAGTGTTGCATTAATCAGCACTCTACACATTTGCATTTTAGCCTTAGATTCATGTTTAGGCATACTTCTTGATGCAATGGATGGTCTGTGTTCTCTACTTATTAGATCATCTTGGTGCACATTTCTTCTCATTAAAAAAAAAATACAAATGTAAAGATAAGTATATTTACATGCTTTTCAAAAGATGACAGTTTAAATTGAAGGTATTTTTCATAAGTAAGAGTAATAGGATAACCACCGCTTGCCGTAAATTCTTATTCTCTGTCAGCACCATTTAAGCCTGAGGTTAAAATACCTTTCGCATTAATGTGGGCACACCGTGCAAAGCTGCATGCAACATCTGCATAAATTTAGTTGTTAGCAATGGTTAATTTCAAACAGTATCGAACTTCGTGATTATGACCTACCATGAATTACCGATTACACGTGTGAAGTAACCCTCCATTATTAGTTGCACACTGAGACACTCCATTAGTAAATCAATAGTTATCTGCTGCAAGTGTTTTGAATCAACTCTCCGCATTTATTAGCAATGCTCCAACCGTGCTGGATATTGAAACAATGATCATGCAGCTTTTATCTTTATATTTAAAAACATATTTTCTAGCACTTCGATACCAACCAGATTCAAACGCAGCTAAAGAGAATAGCTTGATAATTGTCAAAGTTTAATTGGAATTAATTTTCTATTTTTATAACCACTATCTTACTTCTGGTATGAAAGAACAGTACACTAATCTCCAGAGATGTGACCGAATGATATTTGAAAGATGTGATTAATTGCTGCACAACATTTCTGAACACCAAATGTTTGCAATTTGGCTATAGAAATATTTTACTGAAAGACACATGCAAGATAACTATGAATAGAATTTTCTCTTTATTCATGATGTACTGGGGCAAAATTCCAGACATTCAGTCGTTGTGGTTAAGCATTTGGTGTTGAAAGGTATCAAAGAATCACAAATCCAGTTGAATTTACAAAAGTCAGGGCTTAATTCTTTTCAGAAATTTATACGATGTAAAAGTTCCACTGGAAAAAAATCAGTTAATCAAATATGGTAATAATTGTTTCTCTAACCAAAGAGTTAACATAAAGCAAAATGTATAGATAAAGCTCTTAAACTGTTTTAAACTGTTACACCTGGTTAAGTGGAGGCGATTACAATAATTGAAGTTCAACAATCCTTTTGGAAATGATTGTGGAATGTGGTTTGTAAAGAATGATGTGTGATCTTATGTATTTTTCATCAGAGTATTTAAAGAGAGCATGGGTAACAGAAGTTGCATGTATCCTGGGGTACGTACAGTCAATAGAACAATTGGTGCCTGGTACAGACAGACATCTGTGAATGTTGACCTTTTGACCTGTAAAGAATGCTCTGGAGGTGGGGGAATGCAACTGCTCTTTATGGCCTTGAGGAGATTGAAAAATGTACAGGAGGAAACGACCAAAATTCTCCGACAACTTAAAACTGAATAAATCAGGCAACAGGTTTAATAAATGGAGCTATCTGTGGACTTAGTTTCTGAGATGACTCCCAAGCTAATCTTGTCTCAGTGAATTGAAGGTTAGCCTTCAAGTGAAAGGTTAGAGCTCAGAAAATGGCTAGGGTGAGAGGTGAACATGTGACGAGGATTACTGCAAATTTGGGCACCTGCTTCTTTTTGTCTGAAACATTCACTTTTGGCCAAATGTGCAGCATTTTCAGTATATCATTATGGGGCATACACAAGTTAAAACATGCATACATTTGCACTAAATAGTTCCTGTTCTTTTGGGAATTTACATTCCTCCCATACGTTATTAAGTCATTACCAGCCATGTTCAAGGTTATTTTCTTGTAGCTGCTGGGAATATTACCTTTGTGATCTCTGACATCCGAGGTCCTTGGGCTCAGACTATGAACATTCAGGGGTGGGATTTGGCCTAGAGCCAGCAATGTGTGGCACTTGACCTGCCATTTGATGTTGCCTCGAGATGGTGATGTGCAAGAGGCGAGCAGCAGACCAACTCTGCCCAACCGATATTTTAAGTTACAGGCATGACTGTAAGTTACAGGCAGGACTGGGCCGCACCATGGCACAGTGGTAGAGTTACTGCCTCACAGCGCCAGTGAACCGGGTTCAATCCTCACTATGGGTGCTCTCTGTACGGAGTTTGTTCCTTCTCCCGTTTTCCCTGCATGCCCTGGTTTCCACCCGCATTCCAAAGATGCGCAAGTGTGTAGAGATACAGCGCGGACACAGGCCCTTCAGCCCACTGAGTCTGTGCTGACTAACGATCACCCCTGTACACTAGCACTATCTAACACGCTAGGGACAATTTATAATTTTTTTTACCGAAGCCAATTTGGTTCTCAGCCTCGGCTTCACAATTGGCTTCTGCTAATTGACCCTATCATGTAGGATGGAACTAGTGTGTGGGTGATCGTAGGTCAGGAGGGAATCAGTGGGCCGAAGGGCCTGTTTCCACACTGTATCTCCAAAACTAAAACTAAACTGAGACTGAAGATGCTACGAGGGCACCAGGTATTTACCTTAACAAGTTGAGAGCTTGGGGGGCAAGGGGAGGTGGAATGATGGGCAAAGGGCCTCATCAAGGCATGGGCAACTCTTGCATGCTTGCGTGCCAAGTCCAATACTAGTTGAGTCTGATGTCCAAGTTTGAACAGGGGTGGCGGGAGGGGGCGGGGTGGTTTGGTGAGGAAGTGGTGGGGCATGAGGAGGGAGGGAGGGAGGGAGGGGGTTGTTAACAGAGTGGAAGGGTGCAGAATACAGCTGTGCAAAATAAAATGTAGTTTTGAATGAAACGCTCTTCGTGTTGGTCCCGGCTTAGTGAAGGCAGCTGCACGCTGACTTTATATCTGACAACACAAAGGACAGTGAAACAGCAAAGCAAGTAGGCAAAGCAAAGAGACAAAAGCAGTGATCAGCTAACACAGCTCCACACAGCCTGACTAATTTATGAGTAAAAAACTGTGCAGTTCACTCGAT
This sequence comes from Okamejei kenojei, assembly GCA_035221665.1. Taxonomy (NCBI): domain Eukaryota; kingdom Metazoa; phylum Chordata; class Chondrichthyes; order Rajiformes; family Rajidae; genus Okamejei; species Okamejei kenojei. The sequence goes on along the minus strand of CM069139.1, from coordinate 57,469,557 downwards.
CAGCGCTCTAAGGAGGCAGCTAGAATGGGAGGAAGTTTTCATTGACTCTGCCACGCAACTGGGGAAACCACTGGAGATACTTTGCAGTTTGAACTTTATCAGGGTCTACGCTTAATCAATACGCTATTGGAAAAAGAATTAATTACTAAAGCAGAATAAAACAGCTGCATTTTAAACCAAGGAGCCATCAATTCTGTAATCTTTCAGTTACAGCTTAGATGCAGCGAGGATCATTTTGGCTTCACGTAATGAGGAACTGAGGGAGTCTCCTCGTGAATGATTTGGGAATTTGCATTAGTCGGTTTCAATCTGTTTACCATCGCTGCATGTGGGTTTAACCTTTCTTCATTCTCCAGTTTTATCTGATAAATTATCAAATCCGTGCCATTTCCACACAATTTCACCATCCACCGCAGGGGAGGGATTGAGTGCTACAATCATCGGTGCCATGAGAAAGAGTCTAAACCTCCTTCCATCCCCTTTTTTCAGTGGATTTAGGACTGATTGGTTTCAAGCCGGACAAACCTCTATTGTACAATTCCAGGGTCAGGGACCTGCCTGTTAAAGAAACAGTAATTTGAACACAGTCTGTAAACGTTTCATCTGTAATTTCCATAATGGTGAATTTCAAGGAGGGTTGTGGGGGTTATGGGAGATGAATTAGGTTTTTAGTGAACTCATTAGGAAGCCAAACAGAGTTTAGACAGCAAGGCAATGAACATAGCTGTAATCAGTTCTGCTCGCTTTGTTCTCTGCCTTCAGGACATGTATGGAAACTTCTTGGCGGGGACTGATGAGTATATGCTGAGAGAGGCTGGAATCTGATGGTTGACTTGTTGATTTGTAAACCCTTAATTCATTAGTACTCCAATTTATTTCTTATTTCTTCAAGGAAATTACACAATTAATAAGCCTTCATATCTATTTACACCAACAGCTTGTAACTCTTCTCTGGAGTCAAGTCGGACATTTGGATGCGATAGTTTGCACACAGTACCGAGAGAGCCATTATTAATTAAACTGTACTGAATAATTCTCATAACTGATTCTCATTTAAACAATTGAATCTGCAAATAGACAACAAAAGGCTGGGAGTAACTCAGCGAGTCAGGCAGCATCTCTACAGAAAAGGAATAGGTGATGTTTTGGGTCGAGGCCAAGCTGATTCAGAGCTAGTATCACAGATAGAACCGAATTTGAGCTAACAGGTTTTTTTAAGCTGACAGCTTTATGGAATGCCCACCTTTTTTTTAGTGGTTTGCAAGAACCGAGAGCACTTTCCAGAAAATTGATGCGTTTTGCTGTATTAATTTTCACGCTCATTTCAATTAATTTAATATGACCCAGATTTCCTTCCTCGGGCTTAGTTTCACTAATTAGGACTGCAACACCTAGAATCACCACTTCTTTTTTTAAAAAAAAGAAAGCTGCCTAAATGCAGATCTGAGGAAGCTGCAAACTAAAGCAGGGTATCAAGTGACTAAACCAATATCAGACGGAAATGCTTCATGCCACAGCTATCTGCAAGGAGACAACCTGCTTTTAAGAGATGTGAGGACGTTTTTTTGGAATATTGCAGTTCCAGCTGAATGCACTGGAAACAATGGTATCTTTGAGACGAGGCACCTAGATAACCTCTGGGGCCAATTAGTGTAATTTCTGTTGAATCGGCAGAATTGTTCATTCCCCTCTCTTGGTGAAATAGGGTGGGGCAGTTAAACTACAAAATCCCTGTTTTGGACTGAGGTCTTTATTAGGTGTGTGAAGAGAATTTTAGACATCTAAATCTATTATCCTGGGGAAATCCCCTTCTTTGTCACTTTGAGCTGACACAATGTGCATGCAGCCGACAGCCTTCACCAGGTGAAGAACTACATTGCATTATAAACAAATCTGTGGGCACAGCGGCACGGCTAGGGAGCTGCTGCCTCTCGGCTCAAGTGACCCAGGTTCAATCCTGACCTCCGACATCGACTGCGTTGCACATTCTCCCTGTGACCACCATGAATGTTTCCTCCCACATCCCAGTGACTTAGAGTTGCGGCACAGACCCGGGTTCGATCCTGACCACAGATGCTCTCTGAACAGAGTTTGCACGTTCTTCCCCGTGACCACGTGGATTTTCTCCGGGTGCTCCGGTTTCCTCCCACACTCCAAAGACGTACAGGTTTGAGGGGTAAGAGGCTTCGGTAAAGATTGTAAATTGTCCCTAGCGAGTGGGATAGTGCTAGTGTATGGAGATCGCTGGACGGCACAGATTACACTCTATATCTCTAAACTAAAGATGCAGGCTGTCAGGATAATCTGTTACTGTAAATCGCCCCATAGCGCCAGTGGTTGATAGGATGGAGGGGGAGTTGATGGGAAAGTAGGAAGAATAAAATGGCATTAGTGCAAATAGGTTGGCGTGGTCTTGGTGGGTCAAATGGCCTATTTTTGCCATATATAGGATATGGTAAACAGAAATGTGTGGGGCAACTAGTTTTTACATGGGGAGTGGTGGGGGCCTGAAACGCCAGGGGTGGTGGTGGAGACTGATATAATAGTGGCGTTTAAGACGCTTTTGAATAGGCACATGGAAATGCAGGGAATAGAGGGATATGGATCATGTACAGGCAGATAAGACCAGTTTACTTTGGCATCATGTTCGACACAAACATTGTGGCTCCTGTGCTGCACTGTTCTATATGACTCTCTAAAACGGAAAGAATGCCGAGACATTTATACCTGTGGCAATGCAAAAATATTATTTATTATTACCTATATGAGGTAGTTTTACTGGTCAATATTAGTTGGTATTTTGATTGGTCAAAAAACGTGCAGTTTCCAGCGGGCAATATTACTTGGTATTTTTCTTCTTCCGGGTTTTGCCATTGACTTTACGTAGAAAAACTGCGGTCAATCACAAAGATGAAATATTACATCCGGCGTACATCCGGGACACGAACCCGGCCAAAGTTCACCGCGAAGAATCAGGTCACGGCATCTAAACAAACATGGCAGCCTCCAGCAGTGCGAGATTCACGTCTCTTGACGACGACGGAATTATTTTAATTTACGTGGGGATAGGTAATAATTATAATATTGACTGGCTTCTTTCGGGAGACACCAGGAATATTGCCCGCACTGAAATCATATTGCCCTCGTCTTCGACTCGGGCAATATGATTTCAGTTTGGGCAATATTCCTGGTGTCTCCCTCAAGGCCAGTCAATATTATATAATTATTCCCATGTCCAAAGATTTAGTAGTTAATGTTCCCATTTCTTACTAACATATTTCACAAATTGCAAGAACCCAAACTCTTGATGAGCTTCACATGCATCACCAGAGGCTGTTCCTCCCCCACAGCTGAGAGCAACATGGTTATATGAGCACACATACATGTTGAACACCTGGCGGCTACTCAGATGGGGAGAGCAAGCAGACGAGGGCAATATTGCCACTTTCAGTCATCAAGGGTCATTCAATTTATTGTGCAGAGCTGAGTTATCCCCACCTCATGTCTCTAATCTACATCAGTCTTGTTCATCGGGTGAATAATTTTGTTAGCAACACTGAATCATGTCACAACGTTATAAAATGGCTTCAGGAGCATTCAATCCCGATTAAGAAGTGTGGCGGTGATCACTTACTGAGAACTAGGTGTCACGTTTATGATGATTGCACTGTGAGTGCAATATTAAAGCCGAAGGTACCGAATTTAACTCTGGATAGTGGAGTGAGTAGGTGTCGTGGGCTTAAAGCGGCGGCTGGCCAGAAGTTGCCACACTCCCACGGTGCTCCTCCCAAATGCCCTCCCCAACACCACCTCCCAACACTTTTCCCGGTGTGATTCCTACATTGAATGCTGGGCAGCTGTGGACTCAATTAATATGCCCACTATCCCCGACGCAAAAATAGGTATGCCCACTATCTACCTCATCGGAGACCCTCTGACTATCTTTAATCAGACTTTACTGCACTAAACGTTATTCCCTTTGTCATGTATCACGTGGGCGGCTCGATTGTAATGATGTATTGTCACTCCGCTGATTGGTTAGCAAGCAACAAAAGCTTTTCACTGTACCTCGGTACATGTGACAATAAACTAAACTAAACTAATGTGCATGTTGAGAGCTGATGGTGACATATGCATCACAACAGAATCTTAACTGAACTAGCTAAAACTGACAGCAGAGAGGATGGAATGGTTGTGAGATACATCATTCATCTTTTCCAGGTTTTATTTTTGGTCCTCGAAGAAGTCTATCCAATAAACTCAAATGAACCCCATTACCACCCTGTCCAATCCAAATGCCTCTCCCTCCAAGCATTAGCATCTCTCTACAACCCCACCTATCCCTCTCACCCCCTCCCTTGCTCTTCCCAACACTAACATTGACAAGGACTTCAAAACATGTTTTCTGGACAGTTTCGTGCTAACTTCTGCTCATTTGCTGGCCCAGATATTCCTCAGTGGGAAAAGTTGTAGCAGAAATTAAGAGACGTCTATAAGTTAAAAACACCAAGAGCACAGATGAACATTAGGGTGGTACAGTGGCGCAGCGGTAGAATTGCTGTCTTACAGCGCCAGAGACCCAGGTTCAATCCTGACTATGGGTGCTGTCTGTACAGAGTTTGAACGTTCTCCCTGTGACCACGTGAGTTTTCTCTGGGTGCTCTGGTTTCCTCCCACATCCCAAAGACGCACAGGTTTGTACTTTAATTGGCTTCTGTAAATTGTCCTTTGTGTGCAGGATAGAACTAGTGTATGGGTGATTGAGGTTGGCGAGGACTCTGTAGGCCGAAGGGCCTGTTTCCACGCGAAAATCTCTAAAATAGATGTAAACTAATCTCAGCCTTGCATGAGGTTGAATTTGACCCTAAAATAAGAAGCAGATGAATATCTGAAACGAGATGAGCCCATCTATGGAAGTGACCAGTGAACTAGGTTGGAAGAAAGAATACAACGTCAATAGCGAAACTGAGATTAATCTATTTTGTATCAAGTATAGTTAATAAGGTATATGGTGGATAAGGGGGATTCATGTACCGATTTGACTGATGGCTAAACAAGCTCAAGGGACTCAACAACTTGCTGCTAATCTTGTAATCCAAAGGCAAGGGGGCTTCTTCCAGATGAGATAAATAGAGCCTAAATAACAAATACTGTGTGAATTCTGACCAAGTCAATTCACAAAATAAAAACAATGACGACAACGATTTTGCACTGGTACTGATACGTTGAAGGAGTGTAGAGGAATAGTCAATGAAGGCAAGATTAAAGTGGGGCACTAAAAACATGATAGATATGGTGGGCTGTGAGGAAGTATAACTGAATGGTGGAGTAGGCATGATGGGCCGAATGGTCTACTTCTGCTCCTATGACGAACTTATGAAGTATTTAGAAGAGAAAAAGGCGGCAAGGGGTTAGACACAAAAAGCTGGAGTAACTCAGCGGGACGGGCGGCATCACTAGAGACAAGGAATGGGTGACCTTTCTGGTTGAGACACTTCTTCAGACTGGTTAGGTTTAAGGGATAAGGAACACAAAAGATATCGACGGTGATGTGGAGAGATAAAGAACAATGAATGAAAGATATGTAAAAAAGTAACAATGATAAAGGATGTTAGAGGGGAAATTGAATGGTTCTGCAGTCAAGAAAGAAATGGAGGGCTTTAAGGCCTTCGTGGTGGGGGATGGAGGTGTAGAGGGACTGAACGTCCATAGTAAAGATGAGTGAGTGGGGGCTCGGAAAGCAGCAAGGGGAGCTGTTTGGGTTTAAGAGGATGATTCTAGATGCGGTGGCTGAATATGCTAAGCTGTTTGTAGGATAAAAATTAGAAACTAGTGCGACTTGGATGGGGGAGGGATAGAGAGAGAAGGAATGCCGGGGCTACCTGAAGTGAGAGAAATCAATATTCATACCTCTGGGCTGTAAGCTGCCCAAGCAAAATATGAGGTGCTGTTCCTCCAATTTGCGTTTAGCCTCACTCTGACAATGGAGGACAGAAAGGTCATGTAGAAATGGGAAGGAGGATTAAAGTGTCCAGCAACCGGGAGATCAGGTTGGGTCAGGCATGCTGAGCGAAGGTGTTCCGCTAAATGATCGCCCAGTCTGCGTTTGGTCTCGCCGAAGTATAAGAGTCCACATCTTGAACAACGGATACAGTAGATGAGGTTGGAGGAGGTGCAAGTGAACCTCTGCCTAACCTGAAAGGACTATCGGGGTCCCTGGAGAGAGTTGAAGGAGGAAGTATAGCGACAGGCGTTGCATCTTCTTCGGTTGCAGGGGAAGGTACCTGGGGAGGGGGTGGTTTGAGTGGGAAGTGATGAGTTAACCAGGGAGTTGTGGAGGGAAGGATCTCTGCGGAAGACGGAAAGGGGTGGAGATGGGAAAATGTGGCTCGTGGTGGGATCCCATTGGAGGTGGCGGAAATTCCAGTTGTATGCGACGGCTGATGGGGTGGAATGTAAGGACAAGGTGGACTGTGTCTCTGTTGCGACTAGGGGGAGGAGGAGCAAGGGCGGAGCTGCAGGGTACCAAGGAGACACGAGTGAGGGCCTCATCTATGATGGGCGAGGTGAACTCCCCTGTTCCCTAAAAAATGAGGACATCTCGGATTTTCTAGTTTGGAGCACCCCATCTTGGGCAGAGATGCGGTGTAGATGGAGGAATTGGGAATAGGGGATAGAATTTTTGCAGGAAGCAAGGTTGGAAGAAATGTGGTCGAGATAGTTGTGGGAGTCAGTGGGTTTAAGAGTCCAAGTAAATTTGAGTGCAGGATGAAAATTTGTGGTGAAGTTGATGACGTCCATGAGTTCTGCATGGGGGCAGGAGGTATCACCGATGCTGTCATCAATATAATGGAGATAGTGTTCGCCTGGAACAATGTACCCTACAAAGAGGCAGGCATAGCTGGGCCCTTGCGGGTGCCCATAGCTTCGCCTTGAACTGGGAGGAAGTGAGAGGAGTCAAAGGAGAAGCTATTAAGGGTGAGGACCAGCTTCGCTAGGTGGAATAGAGTGGTAGTAGAGGGAAATTGGATGGTTCTGCGGTCGAGAAAGAAACGGAGGGCTTTAAGGCCTTCCTGGTGGGGGATGGAGGTGTAGAGTGACTGAGTGTCCGTAGTAAAGATGAGTGAGTGGGGGCTCGGAAAAAGCGGCAAGGGGGGCTGTTTAGAATCCAGATGTGGTGGCTGAATATGCCATCGTGGCATGATTGTGGTTGGATATAATCTGAATCCAGAATCTGAAGACAGATGTTTTTGGACAGGATGTTAAACCAGCTGACATTATGTAGGCAGGTCACCTGAAGCTTGGCAGAATGGCACTGTAAGGCAGCAACTGCAACCAGGGCAGCATGGTGGCACAGTGGTAGAGTTGCTGTCTTACAGCGCCAGAGACCTGGGTTTGATCCTGACCATGGGTATTGTCTGTACAGAGTTTGAATGTTCTTCCCGTGACCGCCTGGGTTTTCTCCAGGTGCTTCGGTTTCCTCCCACATTCCAAAGATGTTCAGGTTTGTAGGTTAATTGGCTTCTGCAAATTGTAAAAAATTGTCCGAGGTTTGTAAGCTAGTGCATGGGGTGATCGCTGGTTGGCACATACTCAGTGGGCCGAATGGCCTTTTTCCATGCTGACTCTTTAAAGTCTAAATGGTTAGCATGGTCCCATCTGCAAATGTTACCAAGGGATGAGATGGAGACTAGGCCAAGGCTGGAACCAATGGCTTTGATCTTCCCGATGTGACTCCAGCATGACAATGTCATTTGTGCATATTATTTGCATTCTGAGGTGGCTAAGTGAAGTGAAATGTAAGAATTTGACTCGGGTATCTTTGGCGTGCACATGAAAAATTCCTAGATGATCGCTGTAGATCAGTTTACATCACCTTTCCCAAATAATTTATAAAAATGAATATTCCCTGCTAAAAATACTGGTCTCTTTTTTTTCTCTTACTGATTATAATGGAATCTGAAGCCTATTAGTGAATACATTTGAGTTACTAAGCCAGCTCTATAGGAACTAGTAGCGACATTTTACAAGTGAAATGAAAAAAAAGTACACACATTCACAATTCAAACATACATGTACTGGGCAACCATTACCTACAGAAAAACCATTTAGCACCAAGCAGGTACAACTCACTCCCAGCTTTCTGCTTCCAGGTCACATTATTGATCTGTTGCCTGACTTGGTTTCTTTGCTGGACAAATGGGAACGTTTTATACGGTGTATTCAAGGGCAGCAATATAGCAGACATGTTTCTGTGTCTTTCAGGACACAGCTCGTGCTAGGTATAAATGTACCCTATGAAGAGAGGCAGAAAGGAATTTGCATAAATAAATGGGTGAGGTATATTGCATTGCTTCATTGGAAGGTGAAGCTTAAAGACAGATCTAATACCTTAATCTACTTTTGTAGCCCTTGCATGCTTATATTATGATCTATCTCTGCCTAATTTGGTTTTAAGTAGCAGCCTGCACATTTTGTTTATCATTTAGCAAGTCTTTAGGCTCAGTGTTACCAGAGGCTTAATCCTGCCTCAGCACGGAAGCAGCAATGGCTACAGCCTCTTTGCCTGATGTGTTGTGAATGAAGCCGCTTTCTGTCAGTAACATGTGGTCTCTTCACTGGAGAGCCCTGCGCAAATCCTGTGTAAATAGAGGGAGACTAACAAAAGATGAGCCCCTGCAGCTCAGAGCATTTGGAGTCATTTGGGGGTTGAATGTGCTAAATGCTGTTTATACCGCCTGAAAAGTTGAGGAGAATGGAGCATAAAATCCCTTCTCTTCTCTCTCCCCTGCTCTACCCCTTTCCCTCTCTCAACCCCATCCCTCTCTCTCCCACTATTCTCTCTCTCCCACCCTTCCTTCTCTCTCTCTCCCACCCTTCCTTCTCTCTCTCTCCCACCCTTCCTTCTCTCTCTCGCCCACCCTTCCCTCTCTCTCTCCCACCCTTCCTCTCTCACTCTTTCTCTCCCCCATTCTCTCTCCCCCATTCTCTCTTCCCCTTCTCTCCCTCTCCCGCTCTCTCTCCGGCTCTCTGCCCCGCTCTCTCCCCCTCTCTCTCCCCCTCTCCCCCTCTCTCTCCCTCGCTCTCTCTCCCTCTATCTCCCCTCCCCCCACCTTTACATTTCCTTTCCCTTACTTGAGGGGTGGGGGAGTGGAGCAAGGGGTGGGGGAGTGTTGGTGGGAGGTTGTTCTGGGCCACAGAAGCTTGGGGAAAGCCCATGAGCAGTGATTTTTAGTGCTCCTTCGAGTATAAAGAAGGTGGCATGGGTCACTGTCTTCTCTTTAACATAGGAAAACCCACACAGTTCGTAAATGTTGTACTCAACAAAAGAAAGTGCAGCTGTTACACTGAACTCCAGAGCAGCATGTCGTGCCCTGCTTAATATCTGGTCACTTCAAAATAAACCCAACACAAAAATTCAATTGTAACGTGCAGAAGCGTGCAACACAGCATGGTGAAAAGAGAGTCGAATAATGAAGGGTTCAGGTATTGGCCATTTCAGGCACATTAAGAGGAAAGTTTTACATTTTATGCAGGAAAATAAAATTAACCCATGTATTACAGATAAAACAAGCCAAGAAAGTAATATTACTCACAAGAAAAACAAATAAATCAAACCAAATAAATCAGCACATTATCTCTTAACCTATGTTTACCACTGTATTAAAGCTTGAAATTTGATGCATTACCAATTATGCTAAATTAATAAGGTTACATGGGATTCGCTTGAGATAGTTAATAATGAACTAATATTCTATTAAATCTAAAAATATTTTTTATCAGCTCATTTTCCTTTCTTCTCCATCTCATTTTCTAATGTGTGCACATACATACTTCTGATACCAGCTTTTTTTCTGGGCGTAGATTTTTCCTCTCCCCAGGCACAGCTTTCCAAAACTGCCGTAGGCTACAGCACAGCACCTCAGATCCCCGAGGCCCAGTGCCTGACTCCTAATAGCCACTCTCCATCTGTGTCACACGGACAGATGATAAGACATTTCCACTTTCTGTTTTGGAGTAGACATACGCACAGGTTAAAATGCCATAGTTGCCAAGAAACAGTCAGAAGCCATTAGCATTTGGGAAAATTTGCCCTGCAGCATTCCTTCCTGGCATCGTGGAAGAGGGTGTAAATCACCAGCATTCTGCACTCGGCAATTGTAATGAGGCTCTACGAATGTTTCTGGTCCAGCTTCATTTTTATGATTATTTCCACCTTTTTGGCTCGCCGTCATGATTCACGTTCGTGGAGAGGTAACAAAAGTTAGTGGTAGATGAAGGGTTTGTGCGCTGACATTTGTGCAGATGGAGGGAGCCGCGCTGCCTTGGGGCTGGGTGACTGTAATGAAGTGACTTGTCAGTCTGTAAATACTGGGGGTTGCCTCTCCAATGTGATGGAGGGTATCACATTGCAGTGAAAATGGAAATGTCAATAAAATTAATCTGCCAACTCTTTGCTGTGGTTTTTTTTTGTCTCCGCCCCCCTCCCCCCCCCCCCCCCCCCCCCCCCCCCCCCCCAGCTGTTGTGGCCGCAGTGGTAAAACAAAACTGTTAACTAGCACAAAAGTTGACATAGAAAAGGATCCGTGTTTAATGCGAGTGCTGAGTGCCACCAACCCTGGTAATCACATAACCAAAGGACAGTTGTAGCATTAGCTGCTGCATTTGTAGCATTCCTTAGGAAGCTATGTGGTTCTGGCTACTCAGAGTCCTAAGTTTATTGTTTTAGGCTTTCCTGAACAAGGTTTTTACTTAGCAAGGGATTTATGGCATTTACTCCTAATGAATGTCTATTCTTAAATTACAAAACCCACAGTCTCAGCTCTATTTCCAGATGTCCTTCCAGGACTTTAGCTTCTTAAACATCAGCAGGGAGCACAAACTCTATGCTTCTCTGTTTTCTTCTTTCGTGTGGCTTTAGGCAAATGATGTGCAAGAGAAAACATAGCGTTGAATATTTAAAAAAATCCAACGCTGTTTCAGTATCCTTCATTTATTTTGCATTTGATTATACTTTGGGTCTCTTCTTTCTTCTTTCTTTTTAATGTTATTGGTTCAAATATTAATGGGGAAATATGATATATATAGGTGCTCTGATTGATGCCTCTCAAAAACAGGAGGACAAGCACGTATGAATTTTAAGAAAGTACGAGACCAGGAATGCCTTGGTGCAGAGTTTTTTTAGATACATAATTTAGATGCCCTCTAGGCAGGCTTTCAAGGCATTTTTGCCTGAGGGTAAAGAAAAATAACTATGACTGTTAAAAGTAAATGATTTTTGCAAATGCACAATTAATGCAAGGAAAGGCTGAACAGTGGTGAGAGTAGATAGAGGTAACTCCTGATTTAAAGAATGCACCCTGCCTTGATACATGTATCTAATGTACCTTATTCTCTTAAATACAAGAGTGGAAAGCAGTGAAGCAAGGAGATGGAGGGTGTCATTCCATGCAAATGCTGTGGGGGGAGGGTGCGATGATGAACTCTGATCTGTTCTGTGTAGTGAACCATGATACAGTTACTTACACCTTATGCAAAAATCCCTACAATGCGCAGATCTTATTTCTTGGCTTTCAAGTCCTTACCTAGTTTCACTTGGAAAACCTGCACCCAACCCGTCCCACATATTTAAGGCGCAAAGTCGGATCAAATTGAAATTGTTATGGAAGCTTTTAAACTCTACATAAATATACTTGACAGAGGGCTACTTCTCTCCATCAGAGGCACTGCAATAATTGAATTAATGATACATGTGTGTTCATGTGAAGTTTATCAAAACAGGATTGGGAGACATGGGGCCTTGCGTTCAATATTATTTGCATAACACCCCCATATTTTAATGAGAAATGTTATCAGCTTGCCTTATCCTAAACCAGCTCGAGTCAGATTTGATTACTTTACATGTTTTCTGTAGGATGCTCACAATGTGTGATGGTTTTCCCTTTTGTTCTGTGATTTCAGGTGATGGGTTAGACAACAGTGTGGCTTCGCCAGGCACAGGTGATGATGACGACCCAGACAAAGATAAAAAGCGACAGAAAAAACGAGGCATCTTCCCCAAAGTAGCTACAAATATTATGAGAGCGTGGCTCTTCCAGCACCTCACGGTATGTGCAGTGCAAAAAAAAATCGTACATTTCCTTGACGCTGATTTAAATAGAGTTTAAAGTTCAAGAGAAAACGTTTCTGTAATCTGCGAACATTGAGTTCCATTTTCTTTGGATGTTCAACTCATTAAAGTACTGCTCTGCGCGAGATTATATGGGCATTGCGAAACATACTCTCTCAGATGACAAACTTCACAAGAACATAAGACAGTGAAGCATTTTTTCAATATCATTCAACATTACTTCTGGTCTTGAATGTTAAAGAAATATTTTTTGAAAACTGCTTCTGAGAGAGCATGTATTTCGAACAAGAGGGTCAGGGATGTCATTTTCTGTCAAGTTTCCAATCTATTGTTTTTTATTATTGGCTCAGATGTATACTTCAGTTGTGAATATTGCTAATTTCTATTTCATTTTTGCTAACCTGTTACATACAATCTTCCTGGGCATTTCTTACACAGAGGTTAACAAATACTGCACATTTTGTGATAAGACAATCTTGGATGTTGAATTCAGCATTGAGTCAATAGTGAAGATATTACGCAACTGGGTCAGATAGATGCCTTTACAGCGTGAAAGCAGGCCCTTTGGCCCACCAGGTTCGCGCTGACCAACTATCACTCCGTACACTAACACTATCCTACACACTAGGGACAATTTACAGACAACCAATAAACCTGCAAATCTGCATATCTTTGGCATGTGGGAGGAAACTGGAGCACCCGAGGAAACACACGCAGTCACAGGGAGAACATACAAACTCTACAGGCAGCACCCATGGTCAGGATCGAACCCAGATCTCTGGTGCTGTAAGGCAGCAACTCTACCGCTGCACCACTGTGCTGCCCCAATATTAATATCACAATTTGATATTTCAAGGAAGGGATCACGGTGATGATTACTTCTGGGTGAAAAATTGCCAATCTGAACCGGACAAGAATGATATTTGCAGACCTGACCATAGGCAGGTATGAAGGGAGCACACGCTGACATCCATAATCCTGTCGAACCATTTTTGCCCAGCGTGACACAAATTGAAGCATTAAAGCTTAACTCCCCAACAATTGTGGACAGTCTCACTCTGACTAGAAGCACCTTGGGTTCATTTGGTGCTTTTCTTACTATTTTAAGGGAGATCCTGCTCATAGTAGCTGTTTCAGAAATGAACTATAAACTGCTCAAGCCCCTTTGAAGCTCCGCTCGGTGTGCTTACACGGACAGGGATTAGTTTAAGTTATTTACAGAGACCAAGTAACCTACAAACCCATGCATCTGTGGGACGTGGGACGATCCCGGAGCGCTTAGGCAAAACCCATACGGTCACAGGGAGAACATACAAACCCTGTACATACAGCACCCATAGTCAGGGACGAACCTGGTTCTGGCGATCTGAGGCAGCAACTGCAACCGGGATGGCTCTACTGGCCACACCACTGTGCCAAACCATCAACATTTAGCTCACAAGATACTCATGCAGTAGGTGAGTTGGTGGCAACTCCGCTGGCAACACTGCATGGCTGGAGGCGGTGTGGTAGTCATGGCTGCCCACTCTGTGTGGTTGTGGGACGTCAGAGTGGGAAGCAACAATGGGCCCATCAGTGAAAAGCATACTCCAACACAGAGGTTTTAGAGGCCACCACTTCCCATGGGAAGTTTCACATGATCAATTGGTTTTCCAAGGCTTTTGCCATGGAGATGAGTGACGATCAGTGGGATGATTACAGCCGTGCTGTGGGACCATCACTCTACATGGAAGTTGGGGTCTACTGTGCTTCTGTGCCGCCCATTGGTGGAAGGAACGGACAAGCGACGCTTTAGGCTGGGATCCTTCTTTGGACTGATTGGAGTGGGGGGGGGGGGAGAGAAAGTTGAAAAAAGAGGTGGGTACAGGTCAAAGCCTGCCAAGTGATAGATGCACACATGTGAGGGAGGGGGAGTTGATTGGCAGATGGTTGGAGTAAGAGACAAAGGGTGTCGGATAAGAGGAGAGGAGAGTGCAATAGTCGCACAAGTATCAAGGAGGCAGTGAAATGCGATAAAAGTGTGATGTACTTCCCTGATGTGCAACAATGTTTTGGGAGCCGATCTGAATTGAGAAACAGATGTCCTGTTTAACCCATGTCTGTGGCCATTAACCAATTTTACTGTGATTTTTCTGAGAGCACAATTTAGTAGTTGTATCTAACACAGCAAGATTTCACCACACCTAAAATAGGTGCAGCTTATCCTCCAGGGCTCCAGTCATAGACAAAGTGTCATACAGCGTGGAAACAGACCCTTTGGCCCAACTTGCCAACTCTGACCATCATGCCCCATCTATTCTAGTCTCACCTGCCTGTGTTTGGCCCGTATCCCTCTAAAACGATTCTAACCATTTATCTATCAAAATGCTTGTTAAATGTTGCGATAGTGCCTGCCTCAACACCCGCCTCCGGCAGCTCGTTCCATACACCCACCACCCTTTGTGGAACATGAGAAAGAAAAGTCTGATTTTCAGCAGAGGACCGTTTTATGTGAAATTCAACTCTAATTAATATATTGGTGAACAGAAAAAAAGGGTACCACTTATCCTGGACTTGCCTGTCCCTGGCATCATTGACCATACGGTGTCCCACGCAAGGCCTTCCATTTTAGTGGGCACGATGGAGGTAAAGGATGTGCTCTGGTGCTATAGCTATCAGCAACCCCCACCCCATCCCAATCCATTGAGACCAGCAAGTGCATGGGAGCATTCAGCCCCTTAATGTTCACTCCTTGCCTTCTGTATTTTCCTTTAGTTATTTATTTTTTATCATCAATGCTTTCAAAAACTATTGGTTCCCATACACCCATAAGGAGACTTTTGTCCATCACCTATTAATTTTCTTACATTTTCTCATTGCCGGCTCACAAAGAGTTAACAACAAGAAGGATTTTCTGCTAAAATAACTGTAAACACTTTATACACACGCACACACACATATAGATATAAATGTTATATAAATGCATGTATATGTAAATGTATACATTATATGTGTATTATGTACATGTATTATATGTGTGTGGATTATAACACACGTTTATAAATGTATATATGTTATAAATGTGTGTGTGTGTGTGTGTGTTTACACAGACACTCACACACACACACACACACACACACACACACACACACACACACACACACACACATATATAAAGATTATATATACACAAATAAAGATTATTCCTATCTGAAACACAAAGCTGCAACTCATTTGTTTAGTCACATTGGCTTTAATGTGAACCAAGATGTAGCTGTTGAGTCATTGCATCTACTGAAAGATCAGAGATGCCTTGTACTGTATATGGGTCCAGAGCTACAGCTGTTAAGCAGCTGCTTCCTTTATAACAGCATGTGCGCTGAAGTGTACAGCTCTTGTCATCACCTGAATACCTTTAATCAAAATGTATTATTTCATTCCTGCAGCAAGCAAACTATGGCAACAGTATTTTCCACCTGCAAATTCAAACGCTTGGTTGGTAAACAGCCTTTTTTTTTGCAAAGTCATGAATGTAATATCAAATCTCATTGAGCTGTTATGGATATTAAATTGGGGAATGTAACATTAACTGGATGGGTTTGCTGAAGCATATGTCAATGTAGATTCTTAGAAGTAAGCTGCTAAAAATTTAAGACCCAGTCTTTGATTTGATTGTTTCTCCCTAAATGACATTTAACGTGGGTGTCTTTGGATTTGAACAATTGCGCTGAATAATTCATGGTACATGTACAAATATTTGTGTGGTTGTCAGGGATTGATAAAATGCAAAATCTTAATAGCCGGCTGGGTTAATATACCACGTGGATGTGGAAGCGAGGAACGCTGATCAGGTTCCAGGTTTAACCTCCAGCTGCAGTGGCTTTGTATTTTATCTGCAGCAGCCTGGTATTCAGACAGTGCAGATGACTTCAGCATCCTGAGGCCTTCATGGGGAGGGAAAAAATTGCCAGAGATTGCTCTCCTGATTTCCTGATCTCGTAATCCCTGCTGCATTGTGCACTGTGAGGCTCGAGGAAGTTTAAATTTCTCTCACTTTCCCTCCCCAACCCATCCAGTCGTGAACTCACCTTATGCTTACAGAGTCATACAGCATGTAAACTGGCCCTTGGACATGCTGAGTCCACGGTGATCCACATCTGCACTTATCCTACACTAATTTGTACTAATCCCACTTCATTCTCCATATATTCCCAGAAATTCCCTCCAAATTCTACCACTCCCTTATAAATGAGGTGCACTTAGCAATTCCCAAATAATATGCCAGTCCAGATGTTTTAGGACGTGGGAGGAAGCTGGAGTACCCAGGAGAAACTTGGGTGAAGAAGAACTTGCACATAGAAACATAGAAACATAGAAATTAGGTGCAGGAGTAGGCCATTCAGTCCTTCGACCTGCAAGATCATGGCTGATCATCCAACTCAGTATCCCGTACCTGCCTTCTCTCTGATCCCCTTAGGGGTGGCAGAGAGTTCCAGAGACTGTGAAGAAAGTCTTTCTCATCTCGGTCTTAAAGATTTCCCCTTATCCTTAAGCTGTGACCCCTTGTCCTGGACTTCCCCAACATCGGGAACAATCTTCCTGCATCTAGCCTGTCCAACCCCTTAAGAATTTTGTATAAGTTTCTATAAGATCAATCTCCTAAATTCAGAGAGTATAAACCGAGTGAGACAGCACCTGAAGTCAGGATTGAACCCGGATCGCTGGAGCTGTGAGGCAGCAGGTCTGCCAGCTGTGTCAGATGTGATGTCCGTTACCAGGAACAGTCAGTTCCTGACAGACCCAAAAGGTCAGTCTGAAGAAGGGTCCTGATCCGAGAAGTCACCTATGCTTTTTCTCCAGAGATGCTGCCTGACGCACTGAGTTACTCCAGCACTTTGTGTCTGTCGGTAGACAAAAATGCTGGAGAAACTCAGCGGGTGAGGCAGCATCTATGGAGCGAAGGAAATAGGCAACGTTTCGGGTCGAGACCCTTCTTCAGACTGATATGAAGGTGGGGGGGGGGGGGGGGGCAGGAAGAATAAAGGAAGAGGTGGAGCCAGTGGGCTGAGGGAGAGCTGAGAAGGGGGGGAGAAAGTAGGGACTACCTGAAATTAGAGAAGTCAATGTTCATACCGCTGGGGTGTAAACTGCCCAAGCGAAATATGAGGTGCTGCTCCTCCAATTTCCGGTGGTCCTCACTCTGGCCATGGAGGAGGCCCAGGACAGAAAGGTCGGATTCGGAATGGGAGGGGGAGTTGAAGTGCTGAGCCACCGGGAGATCAGCTTGGTTATTGCGACCGAGCGGAGGTGTTCGGCGAAGCGATCGCCAAGCCTACGGTTGGTCTCATCGATGTAGAGCAGCTGACATCTAGAGCAGTGGATGCAATAGATGAGGTTGGAGGAGGTGCAGGTGAACCTCTGCCACACCTGGAAAGACTGATTGGGTCCTTGAATGGAGTCAAGGGGGGAGGTAAAGCGACAAGTGTAGCATTTCCTGCGGTTCCAAGGGAAAGTGCCTGGAGAGGGGGTGGTTCGGGTAGGAAGGGACACATTGACCAGGGAGTTACGGAGGGAGCAGTCTCTGCGGAAAGCAGACAAGGGAGGAGATGGGAAGATGTGGCCAGTGGTGGGATCACGTTGGAGGTGGCGAAAATGTCGGAGGATTATTTGTTGTATGTGACGGCTGGAAGGGTGGAAGATGAGGGCGGGGGGACTCTGCCCTTGTTACGAGTGGGGGGATGGGGAGTGAGAGCAGAGTCACGGGGTATAGATGAGACCCTGGTGAGAGCCTCATCTATAGTAGAAGAGGGGAACCCTCATTTTCTGAAGAATGAGGACATCTCCGATGCCCTGGTGTGAAACACCACATCCTGGGTGCAGATGCAGCGTAGACGGAGGAATTGGGAGTAGGGGATGGAGTCCTTACAGGAAGCAGGGTGGGAAGAAGTGTACTCCAGATAGCCTTGCGAGTCAGTGGGTTTATAGTGGATGTCGGTCAGTAGTCTATCAGTAGTCGGTCAGTAGACTACTTTGTGTCTGTCCTTGTGTTGTCATCAAACTCTATCAAGGAAACATGGCTTCAGGACAAGGTAAAAGAGAAAGAGGTCAAAAAGATTTTGATACATTAGTCAGTCTTCTGTACTACCTTTTGCAATTAGCATTTGAAGTAAAGCCTTACATGTGGTTAATGCTTTCACCTGATACCTTTAGTCCATGGCAATATTTCACAATTACACAGTTAACATAAGGCATGAAACTGCTAATGAAATGGTTTCAGTATCTGAATCATATAGATATGGTTACTTAAACAGAAACTTACTGTTGTTTAACAGCAACTGCAACTTTATATCTTGGACTCTCTCAATGCAATTCTTCCTTTTAAACCCCCATTACAATCTCTCGGTACTTTTTATGAGAGATTTTACAAAGGGCTCAAAGATTTATGATGAGAAGTTACAGGAGCAGAAATGTAAAAGAATGGTTCGAATAACATGGTGTAGACATAGATTTTCACTGATATTCCATGTTTTTTTCTTTTTTTTGTAAATGCTCATTGATTATTGCTATTATTTTTGGCTTATAATTGTAAGTACTTGCTGATTTACTAGAGTGAGAAAGGATCTGCCGGCAGACTGGGGTAAATATGATAAATCAGAGTAAGAGAAGACAATCCCCTTTAGTTTTAGAAATACAGCACGGAAACAGGCCCTCGGCCCACCGAGTCCTCGCTGACCAGCAATCTCCGTACATTAGTTCTATCCTACACACTAGGGACAATTTTGTGTCCATCTTTGGTTTAAACCAGCATCTGCAGTTCCTTCCTACACATATGCCTTGGTGATATTGATTGTTGCTAAATATTGGCCAGTGGACCAACATAATTTTTCTATTCTTCAAAGTGACCCTGAAATGTCTTAACCCCATTCAAGAGGACAGACAGCACCAGGATTTAAATTCTCATCGTAAATACAGCTTCTTCAACAGTGCTGTATTCCCTCAGATCATGGTTGATGCCTGGATAGAGAGGATGTTTCCAGAGGAAGGTCAAGAGGGTGTACCTTTAGAAAGGAGATGAGGAGGAACTTATTTGGTCAGAAGGTGGTGAATCTGTAGAATTCATTGCCACAGATGGCTGTGGAGGCTTAGTCAATGGATATTTTTAAGGCATAGATTGACAGATTCTTAAATGTTTCAATGGTGCTTTATTTGTCACATATGCAACTGCACAGTGAAATTATTTTTGCATAGTAAGGGTATCAGGGGTTATGGGGCGAAGGGAGGAGAATGGGGTTGAGAGGGAAAGATAGATCAACCCTGGTTGATGGGCCAAATGGCTTAATTCTGCTCCTAGAACTAATGAACCCATGAGATCATCAGAGGTGTGTAAGCTCAAGAACTTGAAACTGTTGACTCTCCAATACTGTCCTGCCAATGAGGATGGGTGGACGTTTTCTCAGGTTTCCCTTTCTGAAGTCAGCAGTCAGCTCCTTGGCCTTGCTCTTGTTCTAGCACCACTCAACCAGGTTATTGATCTCCCTCCTCTACTTTGACTCGTCATTACTCAATATTCTTCCAACGCTGGTCGTCTCATTGGCAAATTGAAAGACTGCTTTGTAGCTGTATCTGGCTCCACAGTCATGGGTAGCGAGAGAGTAGAGTAGGGGACTGAGCACACAGCCCTGAGTTGGCCCTGTGTCAATGTTCAGCAACGAGGAGATATTGTTCTCAATTCATAGCAATTGAGGTCAACTGATGAGGTCAAGGATTCAGTTGCATGGGGCGGAATATTTTCTATTCTCCAACACTCCAGCTCCTGACCACCCAACATCTCTGCCCTCCCAATTGCCAATCTCTGCACCACGCCATGATGGAGGCCATCTATTCTCCAGTTCCAGAATCAGCATTCCTTTCACTCTTTTGGTTAATCCTCTCTTCCTCTCCAGTTCTTCACAGCAGAATGTGATTTCTGGCCATTTCCAAAAAAGTCTCTCTCTTCTCATCTCTTACCTCCATGAATCTCCAGCAATCTCTTTCCTGATTGCTTTTTCCCAACCCAGAACATTATTTTTTCTTCTCAGCCTGAGTGCTTCTTTCTTCACCCCCTGGCTAATAATACCCTCTGATTCCCATTCATCCCAGACTTTATCTTGCACCCCACCTCCCTCCAGGTTGCTAAGGGTGCCCGGCATCTCCCTGACTGTGGCGCTCTGTGACTGTCCTACAGCTGGTTAGCTCTTTACTCTGTCGATCGGTCAACTTGGAGTATGAAGAAATTAACCAGAATAAAGAGCTGCAGTTAAGTTCAGCAGCACCTCTGCAGAACTGGTATTTTCCCCCTCCCCTGCACCTACCCCAGAAATATTGGGATTGTTATCCCTTTAGAACTCACTCTCAAACTTTTATCCAGCATCTAATTTCACGGTGACTTTAGTAGGCTCTAGTTTTACAGCACGGTTAAGCCAGGCCCTGTGTGTGTTCACACACAGACGTGCATCACCGTTGAATTTTATTTCTTTGTAAGCGTTAATTTCCCCACTAATTGCCTTGCATACAAATCTTTAATCGCCCATATTCTCCACTAATTGCCCCGAATGTTTGAAAGGTTGGTAACTTCTTGTTGTGTGGAAACAAGGAGCTGCAGATGCTGGTTAATACGCAATAGGACACATAGTGCTGGAGTAAGTCAGCGGATCAGGCAGCATCTCTGGGGAACACAGATAGATGAGGCAAATATGATGATAATGGGAGATGCAAAGTATTCTCCATTCACTTTAACTCTTCCACAGCCGATCCACAACAGACCATTGTGGCTCCACCTTTCCTTGGTTGTTGGTGCCGGCTCTGATATGTTTTGAACCTTTTCATACCTCTGGTTTCATGTTCCCCTGACTCTCAGTCTGAAGAAGGGTCTCAACCGAAATGACACCTATTTATTTCCAGAGATGATGCCTGACCCCACTGAGTTACTCCAGCAGTTTGAGCCTATCTGCTGGAGTAACTCAGCAGGTCAGGCAGCATCTCTGGAGAACTTGGACGGGTGACATTTCGGCTGAGACCCTTCTTGAGACTCAGGGGAAAGTGAAACTAGAAGTATGAAAAGGTTCAAAACAAATCAGTAACCAAGGAAAGGTGGAGCCACAGTGGTCCATTGTTGGCTGTGGAAGAGGTGATCACGAAAGGGTATATGAATGCAAACAATGGAACCAGCAGGATGACTACGTTGGGGGTGGGGCAGAAAGAGAGGGAATGCAAGGGCTACCTGAAATTAGATAAATCATATTCATACTGCTGGGTTGTAAACTGCCCAAGCGAAATACTGTATGAGGTGCTGTTCCAGCATGTGTAACTTTTTGTTACCTTTTATTATGCTGTGACACTGCTGCATAGAAATTGTCCAGCAATAACCAACGTGTGAACTCTTCCTCTCATCATGTGAGGTGGACGCACTCTTGTGGCATCCGGCATTTGAGTAGATTGGATTAATGACAGTATTCTCCATTCACTTTGCCACTTCAGTGGGTAGTCATAACATCACATGAGGGGCAGGTATATATTAAAATGCTTCCCTCTGAGCTGCCTCTAATCAGCAGTACTAAACCAGGCTAATAGGGTAATGGAGCAACTTGTTGGCCTCCAGATATTTTCCTTGTGAAGTGTTGACTGTGTAAGTGTTCAGAACTTGTATGAATGTTTGTTCTTATTGGAGAACTTTAGAAAGGAGAGAACAAGCAACTCACAGAAATCTGTTTACCAACCTTTCAGCTGCAAGGTTCTGGGTTTAATCCTTTCTCAATGCACATATTAAGGCAGAATCACAACTCAACGAGAGCAAAATGCTTTCCTGTTTTGATGATGGATGCAGAATAAATCAGACCATTATTTTATTTTAAGTTTCAAAATAGTTTTGAGTACTATTTTGAAACTTAAAATAAAAATAAGAGAGAGAGAGAGAGAGAGAGAGATAGTGAAATAAATGGTAAATATTGGATCCCTTCTTATCTGTCACTTTGATGTGAAGACATTATTAGTAAATGAAGGTATATTGATTGTGGCTCAGGGGTCAGGATTAACCAGAATGGTCACTGCTCTGTGGAAGCAGTGGGTATTCTGCCTTGCAGCTATGGCCTTTCTCGAGGTCAGGTGCCCTGTGCCCATTTGCACAGAGGAATTAGACAGAACATGCGTCTGTAGGCTGATTACTTAACCAAAGACAAAATAATGAGTCCTAAGCAAATACTGACTAATTGAAAGGGCTGTAAATCCATTACATATTGGTCAGGGATAATCAGGAGTATTTAATCACTTTTATCTATTCAGGAGCACTGAAGCTGCAAAGCAAAGCCCTGAACCTTGCCATGTGCTTATTATTCTCATCATTATCAAAATTACTTCACAGCTGTTCTTTGCTACATCACCTCAGCTGGAGATTTAGTAACCTGTAAAATGTTTTTAATTTGGAATGGAGCGAGCATTGCAGAGGAAGTTGCCGGGAGGTTTTCCCTCCCTGTCCTAAAGAGCATGGCTGCCTGTTTGTGTAAAAAAGCCTTGGCAGGAGCGTCGAACAGAGCACTCCTTCCACACGCAAGTCAGAAACTTTTACTTTGCTTGGCTCCTGCTCAGCCTTGACATTTCCCAGTTTATTGACGAACGATTTTGTTTCCGTGCAACTGGAGTAATGTGAGAATTTCCCCATCTGGCCCGTGCAAATGCAAACAAGTGCACAACTCAAGTCGCAGCAGAATTCAGAGCAAAACTCACATCATTGTCCCCCTCTTATTTTTAATGCATTATTTCAACATTCACCTCTTTGTAGAGGCCAAACTATCCCTGCACTACAGTAATCCTTTCCTTAAGCAGTATTTTCACATCAAAAAGACTAATTGAATTATCTCATTAATTTAATTTGTTAAGCAAATGTATTTCACCAATGCAGAATGCACTCTTACAGGGAAGGTGCTCGGGCTTTCCACTCTGAATGGGTCGCCTCTGCATTCTAACATTCATGCATTC
This sequence comes from Okamejei kenojei, assembly GCA_035221665.1. Classification (NCBI taxonomy): domain Eukaryota; kingdom Metazoa; phylum Chordata; class Chondrichthyes; order Rajiformes; family Rajidae; genus Okamejei; species Okamejei kenojei. The sequence goes on along the minus strand of CM069139.1, from coordinate 57,446,438 downwards.
ATTAGTTTTGTCGAAAGAAAGGAACATTGGTTGTTATTTTTCAAACAACCAAGCAGCATGAGCAACTTTTCCAACAGCCACAGGGGTCTTTTTACATATGTTCTCAACTCTGAGCCATTGTCACCTCCTCTGGACAACTCTAAGGGACAAAAACAACAAAGGCCAGCCACAACAATTCCAGGCAGTTAGTTTAATGCAGCATAGAGGGGGGAAAAAGTAGTTTGTATTCATTTTTTACAGACTTTTGTTTTCTGCTGCTGCCGAGCGTTTTTCAAGTGTGGCATCTTATAATGGGTGAAGGGGAGTGAACACTAATGAAATATAGAGGCGATTATTTCACGTGCAAATGTGTTGTTTATTTGAATTCTAAACACTGAACTGCAAGTAACTTAAGTTTTGCGCCATTTTGTGAATAGAGTAGCAATCCTTAACACACATGCCACTCGGAGGGCACTTGGAAATGCAGGTATTTTACATTTACATCCCCTCCCCACACCACCATGCAAATTAAATCACAATGGAACATAATTGAACCTGGCACATTCCTTTATCGATTTTGCTCAGCAACCTTGCCATTGAGTATAATCAGCGAACTCTTATTACTTTGACTCGGTTTAAACTACATTCGAAAGACGGCAGGAGAGATATCTTGCCAAGGGTGATTTTTATTGGCTGCAAGAGAGAGAGGTCCTTAAATTAGATACATTGAGAAGCCCTCAAACCACTCAATTAGCCCTTAGTTCCCTTTGCCTTTGCACTCAAGTACTCTCCTACATGATTTGCAAAGAACATATTTGATCACAGAATGGAAGCAGGAAGTGCTCAGACACAAAGACCCTTCCCTTGTAAACACTCTCATCAAATTTCAGAGGTGTCCTTATCTTTGTTGCAACAGCGCATTGAGGTGCCTTTTATTTCAAGCGCTTGGGCTTCCCCTTGGAAAGTGGGGGGTTTTGTTGGAACAAAATTGTTTCCTTTTCAGGAGGTTAAAAGAAAAATCCCTCCCAAATGAAATGCCTCAACGAGTTCCTTGAAATTAGTCCTTTGTGTAAAGCTGGAAGTTGAAATTCAAATAGTTTCTTATTCAAACCCAGCCTGAATCAAATTGAAGGAGTGGAGAGGTAAGTTGGAAGATCACCAAAATGTAAAATGTAATTCGCAAAGAGAGGAAGAAAAAACAATTGATAGTTTGTGAACGTAAGTTATAGCCAATTTTCGTCATAGGCACAGTTCTATTTCTGTTGCCATGGCAGTACTCTGGTGATGAAAATTATCATTAAGTTTGATGCAACACACATGGCCTTTGAGCTGTTAGGCTGACAGTGAACCATGTTACAGCATGACTATAGGCAGCCTTAACCAAGGAAAGGATGTTTGCCTGACACAAAGACTAGGCCGCCCAATGCAATGGGGACACAGGCTATAGCACACCCTTGATGACGGGCTGCTCTTTTGCAGCAGTGGTGGAGCAGGGCCTCTTTTGTGTCCTGCCATGTTGCATTGGAGTGGACAGCAGCTCGGCTGGCGAGGCTGCTGCTGCACCTTCTGCAGCTGGAACACATCAGCTTATTGTTTACTTCAATAATTGCCAAAGTTTAGGTTGTTTTGTACAGTTATCAGGCTTTGCCGGGTGGGAGAAACGAGTAAATAAAAGCAGCGTTGCTGACGAGATGGTGCAATCTGCCAAGATTGTGAAAAGCAGCTGTACCTCGACTTATTATGAATGTCTGCTTTCTTTTAAACATATGCAAATTTAAGTTTGGAATCAGTAGTCTCAATTTAACCCATTGATGTCCATTGGGTAGATTATTTTCTGTTGGGCAGTGGGTGAGGGGTGGTAGTCCCCGAGATTCAAAATGGATTGAGGCCGCTAGCCTCATTTGTCATGTACTTGTTTGGTGAAGGGGCTCGATGTCAGCACTTTGGTCACCCATAGCAACCTTGGGACAGTTCACTTGTCAGAGACCATGTCTATAGAAAACTAAATGTTCCAGGGCTCATCCGTCACAGAGCTATCAGATAATTATGGCCAAGGCCACCAGAGCCTTTGCTTTTTATCAATCAAGGTTCTGCAGCCTTTTCAGTAACAATGGAAAGGACAGAAGTCAAACACTGTCTGCCATCTGTTGTCTTTGTCCTGTTCTCTCACATGAAGTCATGAAGCTAGGAGATGGGAGCCATTAACCCTTCCTAGATTGCAGTAATTAACCTTTCTTAACCACAACAAAAAAAGAGAAATTAAACAGAACTCTGCAACGAGTTTAGAAATCTACTCGTTTTGAATCAAGTTACTTGAACTGCTCCAGGGTATCCAGCACAATATTTTATAGGGCCAGCAGTCATCAGGCATGTAAAATGTATAGAAAGGAACTGCAGATGCTGGTTTACACTGAAGATGGACACAAAAAGCTTGATCATTTTTCCTGGCTTTGATCTCTCTTTTTGCATATCTTTCATTAATTTGCTCCATGTACCTTTTCTTATCTCTTGGTTCCCGCTCCCCTGAGTCTCAGTCTGAGCAAGGGTCTTGACCTGAAACATCACCTATTCCTTTTCTCCAGAGCCTGGCCTGCTGAGTTATTCCAGCTTTTTGTGTCTATCTTTGGCATTTAAACCCTCTTAGATCCAAGTTGCAGGAAATCACGCCTTGGCAATCGTGAGGACTCAGGTGATGCCAGAACGATCATTTATTTAGCACAGTGTAGTTTGGAGGATGATACTTTATTGTCACATGTACCTAGGTACAGTGAAATGCTTTGTTGTGCATACAACCCAGTAAAGTCATACAGCAAACCTCACCTGGGCAGTACGCAAATGTCGCCACGTTTCTGGTGCCGACAAGGTTATGGTGTTGGTGAATACAAATGGTGCCCCCCCCCCCCCCCCCCCCAGCACCTCCAGTCCACACAGCCCTGATCCTGCCCCCAATATCTTTCTTTTAAATAATTGGGTCAACTTAGTCGGGGGAAAAAAGCAAAACTCCGAGCTTATTGTCAAAAACTATTTGAATTTTTTTTTTTTCCAGTGCCTTTAAATATTAGACTTAAGTTCATTTTGCAACTGGTTTGACATTATTTTCATTATTTTCTTCTCAATTAGCTCAGTTATAGGCTGATGACACCAATAGTGAGCACCTTTTTGCCTCTAATTGGTGTGAAATATCTTTAGCTGGAGGAGGAAAAAATCGGTCTTTATTGCCGCATTTTCTCAGCTTAGCTTGTTCCGAGTGTTCAGCTGGTTGCCACAATAAAAGTATAAATATGCATTCTCAGAGAAGAGGCTGGCATACCAGGTTAAGTGACATATTTGAAATGGCTATCGCATTACCTTGGCTTCTAATATATGATTCATTTGTACAGAGACTACTACAAGAAAAGGCAAAGGTTTGAATTATAATGCAGTTGGAATTATTACAATGTCTTGAGCATTTCTTTCTCATTTAATAACAACTAGCTTTTTTTTCATGCTTTACAGATCATTTTCTTTATCAAGTGCTATCCTAGGTAAATCCCAAATCTAGCTTAGCTACACTTCAAAGAGAATAAATATTTTTGAACTAGAAGGAGTCAAAAACTCTGCTTGTTGATGACTTTATCCATGAAACATAAAGAGGAGACAGCATGAGAACTGCTGAGCATTGCAAGGAATTGGTTTTCCTTCAGTGGTTTTTGAAACTAAGGCTTGCAGTTCCCTTTCCTACAATAGAGTACTTACTGTAAAACCTGAGAAGACTAATCTGTGCTTTCCGTGTCAATAGAATATGTCCCTCAAAGAGACTGGTTGCTAAAAATATAGAGTGCAGAATTATTAAAATGTCAGCTTGTCATTGACGTTATTTTCTAAACAGCTGCAGGTTGGGGCGGCACGGTGGTGCAGAGGTAAGTTGCTGCCTTAACTTGCCAGTGACCCGGGTGCGACCCTAACCACGGGTGCTGTCTGTATGATCATACAGTTTGTACATTTTCCCCGTGACCTGCATGGGCTTTCTTCAAGTGCCCTGGTTTCCTCTCACACTCCAAAAAAGTACAGGCTTATAGGGTAAATTGGCTTTGGTAAAATTGCAAATTGTCCCTAGTGTGTAGGATAGTGTTAGTGTTGTGATGATCATTGGTCAGTTCGGACTTGGTGGACTGTCGGGCCTGTTTTCGCCCATTGTATCTCTAAACTAAATTAAACTAAAGGCCCACCACTGATTTTACTGGCACCCTTAGTCCATTTTGCCAGACCAACAGAGGTCACGTAATTATAATTCTACAATACACCTCTCACCCACTAATTATACCCCTTCTGCATCTCTATAGCTCCATAGATTACTAGAAATAGAACAAATATAAAATGTGAATGAACTCTTTTGGGAAGGAGGTACACGTGCTGAAGGAGCGTCCGCAGCACGCAATGTCATCTGTGGCCGCCCAGTGAACTGGAGCTGCTGTCGTATAGCGCCAGAGACCCCAGATTGATCCTGACTGTCTGTATGGAGTTTGTACGTTCTCCCCAGGATCACGTGGGTTTTCCCAAGGTAGCACCATATTCCAAAGACATATAGGTTTTTAGGTTAATTGGCTTGGGTTAAAAAAAATTGTAAATTGTCCCTAGGTAGTGCTCGTGTATTATCCTACGTGGTAGTACAGGGATCGCCGATCGGCGCGGACTCGGTGGGCCGAAGGGCCTGTTTTAAGTTCCAGAAAAATTGGTGCCATCCCTCTATTTGGATCCTCTGTAGTTCTTGTAGGATGTGTTTTAAACGGAACTAAAAGTGACAGGTGGAACGCTTTCTAAATTTAAAGTTAAGAGAATTTCTGTACAATTTATGTAGTTTCAGATTAATACATTTTCACCCAGCACCTAAATGTGCTTTTTAATTAATCCATCTTCACCTTCCTGGCAGTGTCTGCCACTTAATATTCCAACAATGCAAGATCAAAATGGAAAAGATTAAGATAAAGAATTCACCAGCCCTCACATGAAATAGCCAGAAAATGACTTTACCACGATGACCTTTCATTTTCGGCACTGAAACCCCCAGATCGTTTCGACTATGTTCCTCTCTCAATCACACGGACCCTATTGATTATGTGGAATATAATGAGAAGGTATGGCGATGTGCGCCTGAATTGGCAACGTGTGCAAGGATTGGTAGTTTAGCGGAGTGTTTTTCTGTGGTGCTTTGTGTCAGTCATCCTCTGGGTCTGGATGCTTTGGCAGCGCCAACCTTAGCAGAGCAGGGTTGCGTCCTCTTGCGCAGCGTTGCTGGAGGGCGTCGTTGACGGGCTACTGCTTTCAATGTAGTGGCCATTAATCATTGGGTGCCATGTTTTGACGCAGGTTCTAAAAATGTACCATTGAGATGTTGTTATGCGCTGGAGGCCTACAAATAGCATAGGTCTTTGATATTCGTCTCACACCAGGATAAAGAAAATCCAGAGCAAAAGTGCAAATAGACAAAGAAGGATTCTGTGGGGTGGGAGGGGAGTCGAATGAAGGGGAGGCAAGCAGTAAAATCAAAAACAGACACAGAGAGTTTTAATGTTTAGTTTGCCTGTGCTGCTATAAATCTTCACTGATTAACTTGGAAATTAAACACGGCCCTATTGCATTGAAAGGTTTTTTGATTTGGGTGCATTCTACATCAGTTGTGACGTGCCATGCAAAACTATGTAAGTACAAGTTACCTCAAACCTAGACAGATTTTCTTTTCAATGGTGCAATAATTCTGGACGTCTGAGCTCGTCACAGAGTGCAACTCCTAAAGCGCTCCTTTTCTGAACGTTACATATTTGTGAGCTGCTTTAATTTACCACAAAAGAAATAGAAAGCAAGACAGCAACAGAGGTGGAAGCAGGGTCTGACATGAATATTCATTGCCACCATTGCTCCTCCTTTCTCAAGGGCTCTTGAGATTTCCTGGTGTCAAAGCAATCTTGCGCAGGCTACTTTGATACCGACAGGTCAGAGCCACCTCAGCCACCCTTTGCCAGCGAAAAGTAAAAAACCCTGTAATTATCCACACTTTTCTGAGATCCCCCCCCCCCCCAACCTTAATGTTCATTATTTAAACCAGCAGCAATTACAAGTTCAAAGGGGTTTAGGGGGCTAGCAGCCTGCATAATCACTGCCAAATTAAGCAGGACTCATTCGTCACAGAACAGTTCACTCTGAGCAGTGAATCATGCATGCAGTGACAGGCACTGATTTACATGAACACTAAAAGCCATGGCCTACCGAGGTAGGGTTGAGCAATTCTCCACCCTGCAGTGTCCTGGTGTGTATCATATTCGGTTTAGTTTTGGAGGCAGGGAGAGTGGAAACGGCAAATGTCACTCATGCGCAGGTAAACATGTGCATGCTTTAGACTTTCGACTTTCGAGATACAGCACAGAAGGACACCCCTTTGGCCCAGCGCGTCCGTGCCGACGACTGATCAACCAGTGCACTAACACTGAGGATAAACACAAAAACTGGAGCAACTCAGCGGGACAGGCAGTATCTCTGGAGAGAAGGAATGGGTGACGTTTCGGGTCGAGACCCTTCTTCAGTAGACAAACACTTTGTACAGACAGCACCCGTGCTGCTCTGCGACCATGCGTTTGACCATGTTTGCTTGTCTGCTTCGGTGTTGTGCGCGTGTGCGTCTGTATGTGTATGTGCATGTGAATGTGCGTGTGCGCGAGACCATGTGAGCTTGTGTGTTGTAGAAGAACAAGCTGGAGACGAATCCCAACCCAAAACATCACCTATCCATGTTCTCCGCTGAGTTACTCCAGCACGTTGTTTTTGCAAACTGCATTTTGATGACTGCACATTGGTATTGGCTTTCAGATGTGTAGTACTTGATCCCTTTACTTCACCGTCTGTATTTCCCATGTGGATACAAGAGACTGCGGATGCTGGTTTACAAATATAAAGGCCACACAGTGCTGGAGTAGCTCAGAGAGTCAGGCAGCATCTCTGGAGAACATTAAGCAGCATTGTGGATCTCGACCCGAACGTCGCCTATCTCCTTCGGATGCTGCTGCACCCGCTGAGTTTCTCCAGGTGTACCCTCGATTCTCCAGCATCTGCAGAAAAAATTAATTGGCCATCTCGGGTCGGGACTCAAAAGAACCCGACCCGAAACGTCACCTATCCATGTCGTCCAGGGATGCTGCCTGACCCTTTGAATTGCTCCAGCACTTTGTGTTTTCCTGCGCTTGCATGCTTCTGAGTTGTGAGTATGAACACATGCATGTGGCTGCGTATTTTCCTGCGCATGTCAGCTTGTGCTGCTGAGCGTGCTGTGTGAGCATGTGTGCATTTTGTGTGTGTCTGTATATTTTGTGCAGGTGTGTAAATAGTTTTCTGTGTGTGCATGTGTGTGCGCTTGAGAGAGAGAGAGAGAGAGAGAGAGTGCTAAACTTCCTTAGCCACTGAAGTGCTTCCCAGAGTCAACAGAATTGCTTTTCAGGTGATGATTGCCAATTCCAGGGGAGAATCTCTATGATATCCTATTACAGCACCAAGTAGGCAGGGTCACACAAAGGAAGTTGACACAGTGAAAAGCAGAAAAAAGGCTGCTCTGGCTTTTATCAGGCCTAGGTTCTGCCTTTATTTTCAGCCTGAATCTGATAACTTGCATAAAAAGCAGATTTTTCTGTGCTGTATGGTGAAATCCTTCTACAAGACCTCATGTGAATCTCCCCCTGTTCTTTAACGATCGCAACTGTAGGATTTGTGAAAAATATACCATGTTTTGGAACATAAAAATCCCAACATTATTTTCAGTAAAAGAAAGATCTTTCTACCTCCTCCTCCTCACCTTCTATAACAGCGGGGAGGATAAAATGCTGCAAACAGATGCTGTCAGATTCTCTCCTTAGTTGATTTACCTGGAGGCACCCTTGAGCAATGCCAAGCCCAAGTAGTTTTACTTCCCTTTTGTAGACTGCTGGCCAAGAACTGGAAAACTCGCCCCTGAGGGGAAGCCTAAGTTCAAATGTCAACCAGACTTGGCTGCCGGATTTGCGTCTCCGCGCTTGCTATGTCCCATTCCTGGCTCAGCTGAAGATTTGTTTTTGATGCACGCCAGCCCACTTAGTTCAGTTTTAGCCTTTGGTACAATGAAACCCTCTTACTGACCGCAGACAATGCACTTGGAGCTGAAAAGCTCAGATGCCTCAACTTAAGAACAGCTTCTTTCCCACCGCTATCCGACTTGTGAACCAATCACCTCTTTCACTCCCCATTTCCAGAGATGCGACCATCTACATGCATTTCCCGACTTACAAAAGGCTCACGTTCTGTGAACCCTTACGTAAATCAGATTTATCGCTTCAGAATCACACCCCACCCTCCCCCCCCCACCTCTATCCTCTGCCTGAAATAACTCACCAGTAGTATTAACCGTCTCAGTTGCATCCGGGGCAATTTCTGCGGCGCGTGGCCTTCTGGGTAAGCACCGCTGCCATTGCCGGCTTGTTTCCGATGTAAACTTGAAATTACAAACTGCCTTGATTGCACTAGGGACTGAGAACAGAATTAGAATTTAGAATACAGCATACGAACAGGCCCTTCGGCCAACTCACTTTTAACTCAACCTCATTCAGGTATTACGTTTTGGAGTTTAATATTCTTGTTCTCTTCTTAGATTTTGCACTACAATCTTGCCCCATTCTGCTGATTTGCACTCGTCATTGTTGTATTGATCATTACTTCTATGTATACTGTTTACTGTGGTCTTCATGTGTACAAAGAATGTCATTGCACACTCTGGTGTATATGACAATTAACTAATCTGAAACCTGAGCAAGTAGGATCACAACCTTGCACATCACAAATCGTAGTACCCTTGGCCATGCAGCATTTTTCTGAAGACTGATATATCAGATTAGCATCTGATTTAGACTAGATTTAGTTATTAAAAGGATATGGTTAAAAGATGCATTGGAAAATATCTTCAGCACACATATTTAAAACTGTTACAACAGTGCTGACGGAATGTGCAGATTTGAATAACGAAATGTGTCGATGTTAATTAGGGAGAGGAAAGATTATATGCAGCTTTCTGGAGCAACTAGACATGAATATTAGTAACAGCCAGGTCAGACATTGGCTCAAGCAAGAGGAACAGATCTAAGAATGCTGAAAATCCTGTCTTGTGGCCTCACCACCACACCATCCCAATAATCCTTCACTATTATGAGTACAATAAATGCTGTTCAACACAGCAGAGGAAACAGGGGTAACAGTTTGATGCAATTGAGTTTCCTTTGCTCTCTAATATAAAAAAAAGGATTATGCTCCCCGGTAGCAGTTACAACTGGTGCCTAGTTTGAAGGCATTAGTTAAGGTAGTGCCTGCTGGTCAAAGCCTGCAGTTGATAGCTTGATTACTTCATTAATTATTCTGATGCCAAGTAAAAACCAACAGCTGTCTTCCACTGTTAGTCGACAGCAATTCAGCATATGCCTACTAAGCTTTCAGGGCTGCTTCAGTTAGCGCCTACCCCTCCATTCTTCCTGTACGGCTCTGAGAGTTGTTGAAAAGAATGAAGACACTTGTCAGCAAGAAAGAACTTGGGGTTTATCAAATCTGTTTCAGACCTATTATATATCCAGCTCAAAGGCTAATGACCCGCTGGTGTGCGCAACAATTTAGTCAGCATTACTGGAATTGGTAATGATTACAATGGTTGAACATGAGCATTGTCATGCTAATGCCAAGGAGACATAAAAGATCAGTAGCCTTCGCCACGATGTGGTAGGACAGTTGCTCTTTTATTATCTTTTGTAATAAAAGATAATTTGATAGAAACCAATGCGCATTACCAATTACTCTTGCACATTACCAATTTTTTTATTGCTGTAAGCTGAGCTAGCTGATGAACAGCCTCCAGGGAGGAGTCAGGATCACTTTAGACTTCCTGTTAGGCCAGACTGGGAAAACCACTAGTGAAAGAAAAGAAGCAAATGCTGTTAGTTCAGGTCAGCGATAATAGGTAAGAACTCAAATATATATTCTGCATGCATGTTCAAAAATATTTTGTTTCTTATTCCTTTTAGTAGCTTTTATGTGGTCGGAATGACAGTTGGTGAGCCGTTTCTTTAATAGTGAAGTGCACTTAAAATACAAATTGAGTTTATACAAAATTACATTTGTTTTAGCTGGCTAACCCTTATCCAAATCACCATTTATGTTTATAGATCCACAGAGAATGCAGTACGTAAGGTTCATTCTGATTTAAATGCAGTGTCTCCTGGGTTTACTTGAGAATTGCTCCGTCAGTAGGGTGCTAAGCAGCTTGTCCAGTATGTGTGCTGACTTTTCACATGCAGTTGAAGTTAGCGTTTGATGTGGAAAAGGTCGTTAGCTTTATAGCTACACAGCTATGATAAATGGTTGGATCATTCTAGGCTTTTAAATCTTGATATCCCCAATAGAAACATAATCTTCTGAAATTTAATCCTTCTGTATCTAAGGACTTTGGCTTATGTGCATCTCTTTCATGAGTCTCCTTAGGATCACACGTACCAGGCCCAAGAATACAAATTTTCATTGCACACTAGTCCAACTCCCACTCCTCCACTGATGCTAAATAGTTCCCATTTAGCACAAGAACAAGCTCTGCATTGCCACCAAACAAAATGATATCAAACATAAAAGCTGCATTTTTTTTTTTTTTAATTTTTTTAATTTTATTAGAAGTAAGTATAGGAATATGGCACCAAGGTGCCTAATATATATTGACATATTACATTTTATGTACAGCTTCTTATTTTTTTTTTAATAATGAAAAAGAAAGAGAGAATAGATAATAAAATATAGAGACACATGTGATATATAGTGTGTGAGAAAGATAAGTGTGAAAGAAGAAAGTTGAGAAAGAAAAAGGAAAAAGAAAGAAAAAGAGTAGAAAGTAAGAGATTAAGGAGATCGTTATCTATATTCTTGACCATCCCTCACCCAATCCTGAAACAGTTAGCTTCTACGGTTTTGTTGCACCATATGCTTCCAAAAAGTCGACAACTGGAGACCAACTCGTTAAAAATTGGTCTGATTTATCTATTAGGAGGAATCTCATTTCCTCAAGATGTGAGTGTCCAACATGTTTGAAATCCACATTTTAAGCGTTGGTATGGCCGTATTTTTCCAAAAGTTAAGTATAAGTTTTTTTGCCGTTATTAACCCAAAATTAAAAAATAAATTTTGTGAAGCAGATATTTTATGAGTATGTTTACTACTAGTGATCAGATCCACTTTCTTCAGTACTGTTCCTAAAGTTGTAGTGCTAAAGGGCAGCACAGTGGCAGAGATGTTGCCATACAGCGCCAGAGACCCAGGTTCGATCCTGACCACGGGTGCTGTCTGTACGGAGTTTGGATGTTCTCTCTGTTTTCTCCAGGTGCTACGGTTTCCTCCTCTACTCCAAAACACCTGCAGATTATAGGTTAATTCGCTTCTCTAAAGTATCCCTCGTGTGTAGGATACAACTAGTGTATCGTTAGTTGGTGGTTGGTGCGGATTCAGTGGGCCAAACAGCCTGTTTCCATGCTGTATTTCTAAATGGAACTAAAGTAACATTAATTTGTTATAATAGTGTGCAGTGCTGTCATATAAACGGTGCCATTGTATTGGCACCCAGAATTTGCAATCCCAAATTCATGTTGTGATTATCGAAATTTGGGGTTAGATTTTACATATTCTACTGATTACTGGGATTGTTATTTGCTATTACTTTTATGCTTTTTTCTGAATTCTGCTTTACTGTTGACAAGCTTTGGGATTCATTAATGGAGACAAGTGTCACAAGCTTGAAGCTTTTGAACCAGGATAATTTGACGTAGATTTAAAACAATAAATTGCATCTGGAATTCCTAAAATCTGTGGTGAGCTCAAACATTGTCTAAAACTCCTCATTGCAATCACCAGCACTTCTCTCAATCAACTCCCAGGCCACCTTTCAACTGTGCCTCTCTCAAGATATCTCTACGCTTCTGGCCGCTATCCATTTCAGTCTCCCTGATCCAGACTTCCTTGTGTGCTCCTTTCCTCTACTGTGCCTCCGTTCTCACTGATCAGTACCTCTCTCCTGTGTTACTTCAGTATAATTTCAGTCCCACTCTATAAGGCATCAACTGGATAAAGCTTATCATCACCAATTTGTAATTTCTCACGTTGGGGGATATTTAGCCTTTAACATTCCAGCATTGTGCTTTACTTTTTTTGTGCAATGGCTACGACTATAGAAAAACGTTTTTCAAGCCCTTCTGCTAAGAACAAATGTGCACATTCCAGGTACAAGTGCATGTCAGGTATTAGTGAGTTCACATAATAGTTAAAGATTGCAATGGTCTATATTTGGCTAAATCTTGCTGAATTTAGATTCGATGCAGACTCCCCTCCCCCAGTTCTTCGACTTAAACATGATCTCTTGCTACACTTTTATTGCCAATTTCAGCTCGTTCATCCCTGTTTGCCAACATTTAGGCCAGAAGAACTGGAGTGAGCTTTATATAATTTTTTTCAGCCAAGTTTTTAAGTATCAGTGCATTTACCACACTCTGTAATTCGCAGATTCAAATTGGACTCCCTCAATCCCAGAACTTCGAATGTGCAACATAGATTAGGTCATCCAGCACAAATGCTCCCTGCCAGTATTCATGGTGTATGCAGCACATATTATATCATTGTTGTCTTGGCAAATACCACCAGCATTTACACTGCACCTCATAGAACAGTACAGCAAAGGAACAGACCCTTTGGTCCACAGTGGCCATGCGGAACATGATGCCAAGTTGAACTAATTGCCGTGTTAAATTAATGTTGAGGAATTATCCAAATTACCTCTTTAGTTTCTCTCTGCATCTCTTCCCCTAAAAAACAATCAATCCTGATACCATGATTTAATCATTTATAATTCATAACTTTCTTCAATCTAATTTGATGGACTTCTTCACAAGAGGCTGCAGATGCTGGTTCGATTGTTAGGGATGTTTAGATTAGAGATACAGCGTGGAAACAGGCCCTTCGGCCCACCAAGTCCACACCGACCTGCAATCCCTGCACCCTAATGCTAGGGACAATTTACAATTATACCAAGCCAATTAGCCTACAAACGTGTGCGTTTTTGGAGTGTTGGTGGAAACTAGCGATCCTGAAGAAAACCCACGTGAGTCACGAGGAAAACATACAAATCCGTACAGACAGCGCTTGTAGTCACATGGACAACTCCATTTCACTCCATTGATATCTCCATTGGTGCTGCATTCTCGTTAAGTTTTATCATCTAGCACCATCTTCCATCCTTTCTCTCAAATTCACCTGGACTATTTCTGACACTTACCTTCCTATGAAGATAGACACAAAATGCTGAAGAAGGGTCTCGACCCGAAAAGTCACCCATTCCTTCTCTCCAGAGATGCTGCCTGTCCGCTGAGTTACTCCAGCATTTTGTGTCTATATTCAGTGTAAACCACCATCTGCAGTTCCTTCCTACACACTTCTCTTCCTTTCTTGGATGTCCCTGTCTCCCATTTTCAGGAGGCAAACTATCCACCAATAACTTCTTGGCACGGTGGTGATGTGTCAATCCTTTTCTGTTGACAGTCCATTGTTCCGTTGTCTGACTGGATTCTTTCTTTCACGAGCTGTATGCAAAGATTTTTAATGGGACGCCTTGTAACCACTGACTTGAGATAATTCATGTGGAAACCACTCATCTACTTGTGGTTTCTGCAGGCTTTTCTATGAAATTAAGATAAGTGGATTTTTGTGCGCTTGACTTGAAAACAAAAATAATGAGCCCTCTTTCTAGGAAAGAGATTGATCTACGGTCAGTGTGAAAACAAATCAAGTTCTAGCTCTGGAGTATACCGATCATCTCGAGATAAAGTTTACTGTGTGAGTATTTATCCTATTTTACAGTCCGTGGATATGCTGAGACCACAACTGCAGCACGCACAGCCAGGATACTAGTGTTTGCTGCGTTCTGCTGGCAAGTAATAACTCGATCTGCTTCGTGCCGACAAAATATATTAAAAGTATGGAAGAGTGAAGTTTGTGCCCCAGGGAGAAAGAGAGATAATGCATTGAAATTGTTCAGAGGTAGTTAGATGCCTAATGGTCTAATATGTGAGCTATGTGAGGTCCACTGTCTGACTCTCATAAATTCTGGCTACAGTGATCCAGTAATTTAGGGGACAGGATGGAACTGTCATCTCTGGTCATCAGTGCTTGGGATCAATTATGCTGATTCCTTCTATTGAGTGCTTTTTAGCAGTTTTGTTTAAAGTGAGTAGCAGTAGGTGGTTTAAACTGGTCTATTTTTTTTTAACTCCTGTGGATAATCTTTCCTTGCACCTTTCATTCCATCTTGTGTAGAGAATGGCGCTTAACATAGTGGTCTTTGTCAAACTGCGTAAGCGGAGCAGAATTTAAACATGGTTGTAAGGAGCAGTTACGGTTACACCCTCCATTTGTTCTGTCATTGCTCCAGTGAATTTGCTACTGATACTGAATTAGCAGTTTCTGCAAAATTGGCAACGTTCCACCGCATAGTTAATATTGGTATGGTGTGAAAGATCTGGCCATATGAACATCAAACATGCGGCGTCACTGGGACACAAGGTATTTGGTTGGAATCAATTATGCACACAGTATTTTAATCTTTATCTGGGTTTGTGTCCAAGCATGCTAACAAGCCATTTTCCATTCATAACAAAATGCATTTCAAGTACGATTATTTGTTAATATTGTAGGGACATTTTCAATATTCATTAAATTTAATTCTACCAATGTTTTCATGTTATGCATTTTTTTCATGTTCCTAAGTTATAGGAGCAGAATTAGGCCCTTTGGTCCATCAGGTCTGCTCCGCCATTCAATCATGGCTGATCTATCTTACCCTCTCAACCACATTCTCCTGCCTTCTTCCTATAACCCCTGATAACATTTGTAATCAAGAATGTCAATCTCCACCTAATAATATCCATTGACTTGGCCTCCATAGCCTTCCGTGGCAATGAATTCCACAGATTCACCAACCACCCTCTGACTAAAGAAATTCCGTCCCTCCTTTCTAACGGTACGTCCATTTATTTTGAGGCCATGGCCTCTGGTCCTAGACTCTCCCACTAGAGGAAACATCCTCCCCACATCCACTCTATCCAGGCAAATCCTGTTCAAGTTTACAGTGAAAAGTTCTGATTATTCTATGGAATAAACTACCCATGATGTAAGGCCAATTTCTTTGTGCATGTGTGACGTCGGATTTGTCTGATGTATCTAGATTTGACTCTGCTGACACTCTGGTGTCCAACACGATCACAGCCCATTGCATTGCCGTTGATATTTAGTCAGAGGGCTATCTCTGTTTATCTCAATGAATTTATGACAGAGTAGCAATTTATAAATTATCACCCACATTCAGTAAAAATAATCTCCTTTGTGAGAGATGCATGTTAGGGAAATAAGTGGTTATTTGAATATCATCATATTATACATGCATTAGCACCTTTTTGAAACAACAAAACTTACCTCACCTTCACCGATTGACTTCAATATAATGCCTTTAACATTATCAACTCAAAACCTGGCAGGACGCAGTTTCAACTTGGAAGGCAAATTGATGAAAAAACATTTCTCTAGACCCGCATCAATTCACTGAACATAAATTAATGGTGTACCAAACCAGCATCTGGCTGGAAGCCAGAGAAAAGAAGCAGCGAAAGCCAGCTATTGTTGAGGGGGCAGCGACTGGTTTCTGTGGGGGAACCCTGTTCACAGTAACATTACACAGCCACTGGCTTCTGATCCCGACCTTTGAAGTGTAAGAAATGATAACTGTTTCATTTCTCCAGACGCACCGTCACGATGGGCTTTCACTGGAGCTTCCATTATTGTCATTGTGCGGCCTGTAGCCCTGGTAAGGCAGCAAGCAAGTAGAGCCATTTGCTGCAGTCTGAATGCCTGTGCTTTGCTCTCTCTCCATGTTTAGTAGTACATGTCTGTGAGCCCAAGTGAGTCATGCATTCCTGCCTGTTTTGGCTGTTGTCAGGAAGTAGTAACACTTAGATCCACATTCAGTGCAGCTTACATTGACTACACAATTAATCTTGTGCAAAAAAAAATCCAATGTGGAATCCAATAGAATGTATTTAGAGCAAAAATCATTTGTAACTATTGTTGGAAAAATGACTTAAGGCGTAGAGTTTTTAATTTTTAGTAGGAATGATGAAAATTAATATCTGGTTAAAAGAAAAATGTCATACTCTGAGTAGCTACCATTTTACACCTCTGTGAAAGCTTCATCAGTGCAGAGTGGTTTCAGGACAGCCAAACCTACGACCTGTGTCCTTAATTCACCACAGTCTGGTTCCACAGTGATGAAGTGATCCATCATCATTGTTGCTATATTCTAGCATGTATTCCACTGGGAGACCTCAATTGCTACAGGATGGCTATGACAGAAATGACTGGATTAGAGATTTCAAATGGCCATATGCATAGCAGAACTGCATTACCTGACTATGCCTTGCTGCTCCTACAATCACTAGTCTTGGTTTCATACCGACACTTCATTGTCATCCATACTGGCTTCATTGCAGCAAGAGCTAATATTGATGGATTAGATGGAAAGGGGAAATGCATATTTTGACAACACATAATAACCAGTATGTTTGAGGCTGCAGACTTGAGCCACTAGAGGTTTACTAAGAAATGATTCCAAAACATGCATTTCAACCATTCACAAATTATGATGTAAGCCTTTTGAGTTCCCTCCCTACTCTTACCACAAAAAAAATATCCTTGTACTTTTTTTGAGCCATTAATTATCTTCATTATTAAGTGTAAAATAAAGGACAATCACATTGTTTGGATGAATTCTGGTGTTAGGAAACATATCTATCACTGTGGCATAGTGCAGCAACTGACAGCCAAGGATTGATGACCAAGAGCTGTCCAAGAGGCTAAGGAAGCCTTACACAATGCAAATTACCAACTGTGAATTTAGATTCATCCTATTCATTTCATTCGCTGCTGCTGAAACTATTAGTGGTTTAGTAGTAGCAAGGGGTCATTACTAATATGGACAAGGTAAGATGAGGAAAACCTCCTGCAATTACATGGCTTTCAAAAGGGCTGGAGGCTGATCCAAAAACGTGTCAACACCCAGCAATCAAAATAATTTATTTCATTTAAAGAAAAATCCATATTAGATGAGCATTACTTTCTTTCCTTCCAGAGATATTTTTAATGAAACACTGTCCTTCTGTAGTCGGAGTGAATTTAATCAGTGACAGCTTTTGTTTTGCGGTTCCAAGCTTCTCATGACTGATGCTTATTATTTTTCACAGCATCCGTATCCATCAGAGGAGCAGAAGAAACAGTTAGCCCAGGACACAGGACTCACGATCCTACAAGTCAACAACTGGTGAGTGACTTATCTCTCCTATGCTTTCTCTCTATGGAAAGGTGCTTTGCTTTGTAACGAACCCCCTTATTTTTTTGGGGTGATACGAAACTATTTAACGCTCAAACATGCAACTTTGGTTGTGGCGGCCTGGATAGAAGGTTTTGCATTGTCCCATTTCAGAACCTTATTTAGAATAGGATATTGATTTTCCTTTTTGATCATTTAAAAAAAAAGTATACTTTTTTTTCCCATTTTACATGTGTGATATGATGGATTACTGCCACAGTAGTAATACTAGTTGTCCCTTTGTAGATGGCTTAACACGTAACTTTGAATGGGAGTGGGGGAGATGTGGGGAGGTTGGATTAAATGAAATGATCACAGTACCAAAGAAATGATACAGGAATTACTTATCAAAATACTGGGCCGGGCTTTATCTGCAGCTTCATTTTGTTCAGTACATTCTCGGGTGATGTTCAGATTAATTGAACTGACAGTTTCCTTTCAAAATTCGGGGAAGGTATTTGCACGGATTTCAGGTCTTATACAAACTTAATTACATGGAACCCCATTTTATCATTATAATTCCATGTAGCAGAGGTTGTATTTACAAATGAGAAGACTTTCCTTTTATTCGCAGCTTTCCTTAATATATTTATCAAAGCAGGTTCATTTACAAAGTGCTCTATCTATGGGATACAGGCAGGCAGACATTAACGAAGCTTTTAGGTTTATCGGACTCCGTGGCTGATGAGCAACCTGAGGGTCAATTGATTTTGTGGTTCTGTGATTCATTTTTTTCTCATTTTTCTAGGATCACAATGAGAGACATGCCTGGAGAATTAGCCAGTTTGTCTGCCTTATCTGTCAGGCAATTTTTTTTTTCCTAGGGAAGTCAAGCTACTTAAATTGGCCACAGGAACTGCTGTTATCTGACTTTAATGCACCCTATAGTGTGGATAGCATTTCAATTACACCAGTAACCAAAGCTTAGCCACGGCCTTTTCATGCTAGCACTACGTAAAAGGCGATGTGCCTAGCTACAGTGCAGAAAATTGAGTTGCCCACATTCTGTCAGGCTGACTTATGCAGAAATAAACTGCTGTATTGAAGATCAAAAAATTACCAAATTGTTTTATATCAGAATAACACATTTTGTGAAGTACAATAATTGTATCCTTCTTTGAAAGGGTATCGTGAAACCAGTGAGTTAGATAACATTTAAAGCTACTGCTTCCATTGAGTATTTTAATTTTGCCAGTTTATGTTATGCTAGATATGGTACATTTTGTTCCAACTTAATAATTTAATGTTTCCTAAAGAAATGACAACGTTAAGAGCTCAGCCACCCAAACATCAAAAGCTTCAGAGCTATCAGCTGACATTGTCAAATTTTGAAGCAAGAATTAGAATACAGCACCGAAAGTCGAAGGGGACGCAAGGATTTATGTTTGTAAACACTCGACATGGGGTACCAAGTGCCAGATCATAGTCCCATTAGACATCATAAAGTGCAGGAACTGCACACTATTAAAAATGGGAAAGGATTAATAAATAGCTTCAACCAAAATCAGTCAAATTAAGTTCTTGTTTCCCAAGTAGAAAGGTGTTTTGCAGAAGTGCCCCAATTAATTTGTAGAATTTTCTTCCTTGATACCAGCAAATTAATGGTCAGTGCCAGTGGTCTGACGCTGTTAGTTTGAGGCAGCCATATGAAAGGGCATGCTGAATCATTCCTTTGTCTCAGCAGCAAAATCAAGGCTTGGAGAGGTCAGAAGGAAGCTCTGTTTTGATACAGCAAGTGGCGCATCATTCCCATCAGCAGGAAACGTGTTTGCGATTCCTTACCATTTACTTAATTTCATTTGCTAGAGGCAATAATTAAAAAAAAAGAATATTAGACAATATTCGGGATAAACTGCTTAGAAATGTTGCAAATGTTTCTGGGCCATGATAAATAGCAAGATAAAAGGCTACTTTATGTACAATGAACAGCATTTTTAGCTTTGTCTTTTGTTTCAGTTCTAAATTTAGAAAGAGAGGTTTACTTAATTCTCTGGGGTACTCTCACTTAGAGGAATTTTAGTACTGTATGGGATTTGAAATCACATGATACCTGAAGACTGAGGTTTTCCTCTGTAGTGTCAAATTACTGTTTCTTTAAGTTTATCTGATTGTTGTGAAAACATCTTTGGATTCAGTTGTGACTCATGGGAAAATATTGTGGTGGCTTTTGGCAAGAATCAACATCTGGTGTGAAATTTATCTTATCCTATATGATGAATGATGACAGACGCCAAATTTTGCATCAATGTACAGATTCAGTTTATCTTTCTGGATTACGTGCTGTACATTATTGAGTGTAAAACTGCATATATGAACTGATTTTTTTTTTAAAGACCTGCAGTTGTATTTGTCTCCATTAATACTAACAGAATTGCTAATGGCCTAAAATAGTGCTCACATGACACACGAGACAAGACCTTTTTATTTATTAATTTATTGTATATTTGCCCATCCCTAATTGCCCTTGTAAAAGGTGATGGTGATCCACTTTCTTGAATCACTGCATTCTGTTTGGTGAGGGTCCTCCCAGAAAGTTGTTGGGAAGGAGGTGACAGAATATTGATCCAAGCTGCATAAGTCAAGATGGTCATAGAGTCAGAGCACGGAAATGGGCCCTTTAGCCCAACTTGCTCACGCCGACCAAGACGCCCCATCTACACTAGTCCCACCTACCTGGGTAAGGTTCATATCCCACTAAATTTGGTGTGTTGGAGGTGGTGGTGTTTTTATGTGTTTGTTGACCTTGTAATTCTAGTTGCTGGAAGATGCTGTGGACTTGGGTGGTGCCGTGTCAGTCGGCATGGTGATTGGCGTCAGTGTATCTTACAGATGATGTACATTCATTCACAGCGCACTAGTGATGGAGGAAGTGACTGTTATGGATAGGTTGCCAATCAAGTGGTCTGTCTTGACCTGGAGGATGTTGCATTTCTTAAATGTTGTTGGGGCTAAGTTAATCAGACATGAGGAGAATATCCATTACACTCCTGACTTGTGGACAGGATGTGGTGAAAAGGGTTTAGGGAATCATTCAGTGCAGAACACCAATCTTTCGAGCTGTCCATGGAGCCACAATTTTCACGTGCCTCGTTCAGCATGCATATTGGTTGATAATTCAACTTACGAGATTACCTTTCTCCACTATATAATTTTTAATTAATGTTTGATTTACTTTTAAATTTGGCTTTCATTAAGAAATTTTAGATATTTATAATAAATTCTTATTTTAATACTTAATGTTGTAATTAATCGTATTTTTGTGATCTCCTACAAGGGTATGCTATTGCATTGGCAATTTGAAATCACTTTATTTCATTATGAAAGTAAAATGGTCCTTTTTATCCTCACAACGTATTAAAATCAAGAGTGGGAATTAATAGCCAAATTTTTCTCGATTTTTATTCTGCCCCAACAGTAGAATCTTCCCACTTCTTCAGTGGAATTACATTATCAATTATATAAAAATGAACAATGATTGTTATTACCCAATCATTGTTAAAATATGGCTACCACTTCAATATTAATAGATGGTTACCGAAAGGATATATCAAATAATTAGCATTGAAAGACGGTAATAAGTAGCTTATTAAAATCCATGTGAAGGATTTCTGACCTTAGCGCTCTGAAGAATACATATCACATGACAGCGAAGTCATCTTGCAATATAAGCACCCCCCTTGTCCTCCCTGTTGGATCACCTGCCTATGACATTTAATAAGCTATATGTATGATTTATTGTGTGCCCTTTTGACAAGATCTGAAAACTGAAATGTTATAGTCCTTGCTGGCATCCAGTACTGCTTTCATTATACACTCGTCTAATGGAAGTGTTACATTTAGTCAAATGGATTATATGTAGAGCTGTGCAGATCTTGCACATTCCCTGTAGTCATTGTTCATAGCATAATAAAATTATGCTATCAATTTGCTATGAGAGGAACACTAGAGTTCAGTGACTTATACTCCAGTGTGTTTATACTGCAATCTGCTACATCTCGAACTTGAGATGATGCAAACAGCACATGGATTCCATTTACTGACTTCTGAGCTGCAACTACAGAATTTGCCAAGTAGGAACATATAGCGAGGAAAGTCACAAAAGGTTATAATAACCGCCTTAATTGTACACTAGTGTCTTGTGTGACCTGAAGGCACTTGGTAAAATTGAAACATTGTGCTGATAATGTTGCCAACGTTGTTGTTGGGTTGTTGTGCTGTCCAAGGGATAGCTCTGACTTGTTTTACGAAGATACTGTAGCAACAAGTGACTATTCATTCTCTTTTGAATCCAATATCATTGTAATCACTACTTTGCAAATACTGATCTTAAAGGGCCAGTCCCACTATATAAGGTAATTCAAGAGTTCTCCCGAGTTTCCCCTGATTCGAACTCTGAGAATTACGGTAATGGGCTCGTAGGTACTCGGGGCTCTCGTGGACATTTTTCAACATGTTGAAAAAAACTTCACGAGCTTACCGCGTTTCCCGAGTACCTGCCGTTAGCGTTACGAGCCACTAAGAGACGCCCCAAGCTCCGATGTACCCGCTACGTACATTCTACGTACTTACCACGAGTTTGATTTTTTTTTAAACTAGGGAGAGCTCTTGGGTAAACTCGTATGGTGGGACAGGCCCTTAATGGTGATCTGAGTCAGATGGTGCGGCACGGTGGCGCAGCGTTAGAGTGACTGCCTTCCAGCGCCAGAGACCCGGATTCAATCCTGACTATGGTGCTGTATGTACGGAGTTTGTACATTCTCCTCGTGACCGCATGGGTTTACCCCTGGTGCTCCGGTTTCCTCCCACATTCCAAAGACATACAGGTTTGTAGGTTAATTGGCTTTGGTAAAAATTGCAAATTGTCCCTAATGTGTAGGATAGTGCTGTGGGGATCGTTGATTGGCGTGGTCTCAGTTGGCTGAAGGGCCTGTTTACGTGCTGTATCTAAACTAAACAAAGAAAAAGGTTAAAAAATCAGTTGCTGGTTCCTGTTCAAAATTTCCCTTGAATTGACATAATTCAAGTGCTTTTTTCTCTCAGAACTTTTCTCTCAGCATCTAATCTTAGCCAGCCCAGATGCTTATTATGTTCCGTCGCATCTCCCGAGCATTGCCACTTTTGAAATCTTTGCTGCATCCTGCCAACTAACTGCTCATGTGTGCTGAGATTTGATCCATACCAAGACTTCCTCATCAAAACTATAGCTCTCCACCCGTGAAGCTCAGACCTTGCCTGCATTTGAATATGTTAGGGAAATGTGGCTGTCAGTTTGACTGAAAGGGCTTTGACATAAGTGACCAGATAATCTACTTGGTGTCGAGGCTGAGGGATGCATTTTGGCTCGTTTATGTGAAGAAATTTACTGCTTCTGTTGGCTAATCTATGATTGTGAAATTTTGTAAATTCCACCTGAGATAATTATTTGCTCAAACCCATAGTCTTCTGACAGAGAGGTACAGACATTATCACTGAATACAAGATTGGTAGCTCGTAAGGAAGAGTCAATCATTTTAGTTACTATTACCTTCCTTCTGTGGTTTACTTCTGCTGTTGCCGTTTGTGTTATAACCCTCAATGATGCTATCCAGAATATTAAAACCCCTGTCCCACGGTGCGAGTTTATTCCAAGAGTTCTCCCGAGTTTGCCCTGATTCGAACTCGGAGATTTATGGTAATGGCCACTCGTCGGTACTCGGGGCTCTCATGGACATTTTTCAACATGTTGAAAGATCTTCACGAGTCTTCCCGTGCTTACCTGCCATTAGCGAGTCTTCCCGAGTACCTGCCATTAGCGCTAAGCGACGTCCCCGAGCTCCGACGTACCCGCTACGTTCATTCTCCGTGCTTACCACGAGTTTGATTTTTTTAAAACTCGGGAGAGCTCTTGGAATGAACTCGCACCATGGGACAGGGCTATAAGATCAACTATATAACACTCAAATCCATCTTTCATCCTCTTTATCCAAGCCCCTGGCAGTTATTTCATTTGCTTGTCTGAAAATAAGCCCTTCATGAGCCAAACCTTTAATCCAAAATAGTGCAGCATCAGCAGAACTGTCTTTGGATGTGAACTGTTTCTGCGGACAATTGGTGGACATAGTCCGTCTTCCCATCTCAACAAACCCCTGCAAAGTGAAGCCACATGCGGTTCAAATCCAAACTGATGAAATGTCGGATAAAAGATCATGCACTTGAAACATTAACCATGTACCAATGCTTTCTGGCACCTCATCCAAAATCAGGCCATCTGAAAAAAATTGGCTACTACTCTTTGTTGCTGTTGTTACGAAGGAAACATGTTAGTTAATTACATTTGACAATCTCCCAAAAATTGCCATTTGAATATCATCGGAAAATATGTTTTCTAAAAAATAGAAACTAGGAATTGCAAATGTTGGTTGACACAAAAGGACACAAAGTGCTGGAGTAACTTAGCAGGTCAGGCAGCATCTCTGGAGACCATGGATAGATGACGTTTCCGGTCTAGATAACTTTTGCAGACTGCTGGTAGGGAGAAGGGTCATGATTTATCCTTCCTCTCCTCTCTCCCAGTTTTCTTTCCCTGCTCCCCACCTACAATCTATCCGAAGAAGGGTCCCGACCCGAAACATCACCTATCCACATTTTCCGATAACATCAGTTTAAGGATAAATATTAGCCAGGATGGTGAGCTATGGCAATTTTACAGTTGCCTCAAAGTGGGCAGCGCACACTTGCGTACTTGGCTTCATGTGTCACACATGGGGAAATGGTTGTGGCTACAGAGGCCAATCTTGCCAATATGATGACCTCACCATGGGAGTTCCTCGTAGCCATGTCCCAGCCCCAGCCATTTTCAGCTGCTTCATCAACCATCTTCCTTCCAAGATGTCGGAAGTGGGAATGTTCCCAGATGATTGCACAATGTTTGATTCCATTGTAACAGTACATGAGGCAGTCCATGACTACATGTGGCAAGACATAGACAAGATCCCGCACTTGGATAGCTCCTTGGAAACATCACATCCTGCCTCAGCTATCCTCCCCATACTCCTACTACCTATTGGGTTTAGAGATACAGCGTGGAAACAGGCCCTTGAGCCCAGCAAGTCCATGCCGGTCATTGGTCACCCATTTACACTAGTTCTATGTTATCGCATCGACTTCCTGCATACTTGGAAGGCAATTTGCAGAAGGTAATTAACCAACAAACCTGCAGGTCTTTTAGGATGTGGGAAGAAACCGGAGCACCCGGAGCAAACTCACACACTCACAGGGAGAACGCGCAAACTCCTCACTGCAGCACCCGAGGTCAGTGTCGTACCTGGGTCTCTGGTGCTGCACTACTGTGTGCTGCGCTTTAATTTTTGTTCCCCCATTTCCACCACGAATTGTGTCTTCTTGAACCACCTCCTCCAGACTATTGGTGACCTCCTTCTCAGATTGCTCTCTCACATTGTTTGACATGTCTGGTTATAAAACACTTTTCTTCAATGACTACCCATCAGCCGCTCCCCCCACACTAACCATTTGCCTCTTGTGGCCACATGACTACTGTGTTTCACTGCACCATTAAGCGCTTGCCAGGCATTCCTTGTGCACATTGAACAGAACTGTTCCAAACCAAACCACTGCTTCAAGAAAGCCAAAAGGCTTGTTTTAGGAAACAAGCAAAAAAAAAGCTCAAATAACTCATAAGAGTTCCTTACATTATAACAATAAAAATGTTGGCTGCTTATAATTAGAATTACCCACCTGTTACATAGCTGTTTGGTTATTTCACTCTTGTCCATCAACAGTAAATCAGGGGGGAGGTGGTGGCCTCTAGAAATGGTAACCAAGTAGTTTTAGAAAATGGGCACTCGTTATGAAAAACAGGTGGCAGCAAAAACAGCTTTGTAGGTATGCGTACATCTTGTATTAATAAAATCTTCAAATAGCCCAAGCGAGAAGGCAAACTGATATTTAAAGGAGCAGTGTCATCATGTGGAGTAAGGGGAGGTGATAGCGGTCTGGTGATAGCGGTCTGAAGAAGGAGTCTGAGCCGAAATGTCACCTATTCCTTTTCTCCAGAAATGCCGCCTGACCCGCTAAGTTACTCCTGCATTTTGTGCCAATATATGATGGTGGGGACAGTTCAGAGAAGCCTCATCCATCACGAACAACAGTGTATATTTAACATTCTCTGGAGGGATTTAGCCATAATGTATTTACGTTCACTTTCTACTGTAAAGAAAATTGTCAAGGCATAGTAAATACAACCTCAGCATTCTCTGCCAAGCAAGAAATTGTGGCATTTTAAACACTTACAAATGGTTAAATGGTTTAATTTAACCATTTAAATTATGACTTAATTTAAAACCATAAATTTATGTTATGGTTAATCTGATGGCATCAATGGCACAAATCACTGTTCTGTAAACAAAAATTTATGAAGCCTTTTCTAACACATGCCCTTTAATACTTGTGAGCAAGGTATTAAGATGTTCAAAAAGTAAGATTGGAAATATTACATATTTGAGAAGATACAGGTCAAAATTATCTGCTAATATTGTGATAAATCTAAATAGAGAATTGTATATTTAATGGTTTGTTTCCTTTGTTTGAGGGCCCATGTTTCCTTTATGAATATCTATAGTACCAGCCGTGTGATGTAGCACACCGAGTCAATGTGGCACAGGTTACACGCATAAATCAACGTTAATTTTAAGGTGGGAGGCAGTAGGGAAACAGTATTGAATATAGACAGAGAAAAATAGACTAAAACAGAGTGAAGGATGCAGTGTACACAAATAAGCAGCTTAATGCATCTTGGCACACAGTGTAAGCCTTGTAGGAGCTCGAGGAGCCTCGGGCAATCTGTGAGTTGAATAGCAATTTTATTACTTTGTCATTAAACCAATTTCACAGCAGTATTGTTTGTTAATGAGCAGCAGCAAACGAGTGAAGATGTCACAGTGGAATAGCAGTGAGATTTGTGACCAACGACAGCATCACTGAG
The DNA here is from genome assembly GCA_035221665.1 of Okamejei kenojei. NCBI lineage: Eukaryota > Metazoa > Chordata > Chondrichthyes > Rajiformes > Rajidae > Okamejei > Okamejei kenojei. The sequence continues at coordinate 57,420,003 of CM069139.1, read as the reverse complement.
ATGAAAAGGCCATCGAAGGCTATAAAAAGGAGCAATTGGGGCTGGGGGGGGGGGGGGGGGGGGGGGGGGGGGTTGGGGAAAATGGTTGAGGGAAGTGGTTGAGGAGGGGGTTGGAGTGAGCAGTCAGTCTGATATTTCACAGCAAATCACTAAAAACAATGTCAAAATAAAACTCGCTATAACAGATATAAAGAACAATGTGAAGCTGCGCTTTTAAACAGCTAAGTGAGGGGGAAAGAGCATCTATTTTCACGTGTGCTTTCTGCATTACATTTTGTAAAATGTTCTTTTTGATGGTGTCTGGATTATCACAAGTCTTCATGTATTCTGCACTTGAGTTTCGCAACTACCTTACTGAATTGCCAATTGAAGCAACTCCCACTCGCTGTTCCCTTTTATATGCGGAATACAGAAGTCTTCAAGGCAGCACCTGCCCATCGTGTAAGATTTATAGTTTAAGCCATCCAGTTAGCTTCAGTGCACACAGGGTCTAACTTAGTCTCAACACAAATTGCGCTCTATAATTTAAAGGTGCCATCAAATCCAATCTACCCTGTGATGTATGTCCATTCCTAGCAGTGAAGCACCCATCATTTAGACTCACATCTGCTGCAGTATAACGTTAGTTTAAGGTGAGGCCTTATGCAGAGCATCTATACGGTCAGTAGTACATGGTACTGTACATTCATAGAGTCATACAGCATGGAAATAGGCCCTTCGATCCAACTTGCCCATGCCGACCAAGACTTCCCATCTACACTAGCCCCACCAGCCCGCATTTGGCCCATATCCCTCTAAACCATGAAATTCTATTTTTAACACAAAGCTCAAATAGATTGGCATTAAAAAGCACTGTAACTTTAAATTCAAATTTTTACTTGTTAGGGTTTATCCTTTATAAAGGATACAAGGACCCATGGTATAAATGGGCATGTGGACAATTAAAGTGTTCAAAATGTTGGAAGGAGCTTACAGACGTGATGTAGGAAAATTATGTCCATTGATAGAGGGTACTGAAAATGATGGTACCCAGAATTAAAAAGAGTGGTAGAGGGGTGGCCAGTGATGCAGGGGTAGAGTTGCTGCCTTACAGGTTCGATCCTGACTATGGGTACTGTCTGTATGGAGTCTTTGGAAGGGAAGTGTAAATTGAGCAAAACGGAGCCAAGTCAAATAAATGTAATTGAAATGAAGACCAGATAGGATCCAACCAAAGGGTAATGTAGGTGTGACGATGGGCTGAATGGCCTTCTCTTGTTGCTGATGTTCCTTTTCCAAAACATGATAGAATTGCGAGTAAGCTTTACTGGTTTTTCTGTTGAAGAGACCTGAGTGCACCCTGGCCACTCCCTCTTCTCCTCTCTCCCATCGGGCAAAATGTACATAAGTACAGGCTCACCTCCAGATTCAGGGACAGTTTCTTCCCAGCTGTTATGGGGTAACTGAACCATCCTATCAACAACTAGAGAGCAGTCCAGAGCTACTATCTACCCCATTGGAGACCCTCGGACTATCTTTGATTGGGCCTTACTGTACTTTATCATGCACTAAAAATTATTCACGTTATTCCCTTTATCCTGTATCTGTACACTGTGGATTGCTCCATTGTGATCATGTATTGCTTTTCTGCTGACTGGTTCACACGTAACAAAAGCTTTTCACTGTACCTCAGTACATGTGACAATAAACTAAACTCAACTTATTTTCCTGTTTAATTTGCCCTTGGTAGAATATGGTTAAACTTTATTCCGAGCCAGCGCTCATCTTTACAGCCCTGGGAGTTTAGCAAGACTTCTTTATAACTGGCAGGGCAAAAACCATTGGCTGACCTGTTCTAGTTGGCAACGTTTCCAGTCTCTCCCGCTCCTGGGGTACAATTGGACTGAATTCCCAGAACGATCAATTCACTTTTAGATTCCTTCCATTATACGTGGTATGTTATACATTTTCACCGTTCCTGTGGTATAGATAGTGCAAAAATACTATATTTTCAAAGGAATGTAATTAGCACTCACTATGTCAGGAAGAAAGGAGAGAAAATGGTGTAAAAGGGATTTGAAATGCTTGTAGTTGTTTACCAAACAGAAGACCTGCTGGCTTCACAGGCGAGAACACATTTCATAGAGGCTATCAGTAACACTCAAAGTAGTGATATAGTCTGCTTGTGGCATACAGACGTTTAAGGTGGAACACCATATTTGGTAGAAGGTGAAGATAAATTGAATTAAAGAAGATTCCACAGAAGGGCTAATGTTATCAAACCTCACTGGACTGCTGATATAGATGGTAATTTGTGAATGTGCCAATTAATGGTTGAGATTTGCTCTATAATTTCTAAATGTCAGGAATGGAAAACTACTGTCATTGGCTGCTTCAAGAAGTCTTTACTTTTGCTTAAGACTGCCAGTTACTAAAATAAAATGTTTGTATTACAGAAAATTAATCTCTGCAGCACAGTTGGAATGGCTTAAGTTGGCACCTTTTCTAAATTGGAGTTTATAAATAAAAAATCTTAAGATATTAATGTAGACCAGACAGACAGTTAAGAGGCAGTCACCATGGGGACTGTGACTAATAGTCACCTGTCTTAAGTGGTTAGGTCTAGACATCAGTTTCTGATCCCCTGTGTGTGAAACCTTGGTCTCTATTGGCCAAACCATTATAGGTCTGCAAAGGGGAATGGAACAGCTTAATATTCCCATAAATACGAGCCAAATGTTCAAATTATATTCCAATCTTGTTGCTCACCTAATGAATAACTATATTTTAGAATTTGCTTTAAAAAGTACTAATCAGTCCTCTCATTATACACAGGTCCCTTTTCTTCCCCAAAAAAATTGACATTGTTAAATATTGAGAAATTTAGGAACTTGAGCACTTCAAGGTTATCCATTATCTTTTATCTTTGCTTGGATATGAAAGTTTTATCAAAGTAGGTCGACTCCTCATGTCTCTCTGTAAATGCTGAAAGATAAGTCACTTGTTAGATAATCAGGGCCACAATGGGGATAAAGAAAGTTGAAAAATCCAGTTGACAAGTTTAAAATAGCACCCTCTTTAGGTTGGTTCTGCTACCATCATTTAACCTTGTCTAAATGTGCACAAATTATTCATGCTTTTTGTGGAAAGCTAATGTATTGACATAGTTTAATGGCATTGATATTGAACGTGCACATTAATTATGTTGATATTTGGCAGTATTATGTAAATCCACTGTATACAACTTCAGCAAGTGGAGAAGAAGCTATTTTGAAAAATGCACATCAGTCATAAAGATGTTAGGAAACCAGTGATAGCTCATTATATCACATTTATCCTTCTGCTCTGAGACTTGGTCATTTGGGCAAGTCACTTCAGTCTAACATGGATTTTTGTTTAATTGATAAACTTGGGTTTTAGTGACAGAGGTTGGAGAGTACAAGTAAGAAAAATATTGTAAAATCATGTGTGATGTAAATCACACAAGGGAATGATTTCCTATTTAGAAGTACCCCGTGGTTGGGCATACAAAGAGTGCTATCTACGGATAGTTCAATTAATTCCATTGTAAATTGAAACAAATAGTCAGAGGATAGAGGCTTTCGCGCAAACATACTTGAGGTTTAATATGAGTGTAAAGGAGGGAGAGCTCGATGCACTATTAATGTCAGACGACTCAGAAAACACAATTCGCTGGCCTCAGGGATGAACCTGACACACCACTCTACAACCAGTATCTCCTTTCATTTGCGTTTTCTTGACAGTTAGGCTTTGTGGGTTTTGCCTTGGGATCTGCAAGAAGTCAGGTTGATCCAGTGCTCTACCAGTAGGTACAGATTTAACTCAGATTCAAATCCCATGTTGAGTGTTTGCTTTACATGATGTGCCCTAAAATACATTTCACATTGAGCACATTAAAAAAAAAGTGAAGTTTAATTCCATTGCAAAACTGTGGTTGCACTTTTTGATTTGGTTGCTGAAGATCAGAACTTGTAGACAATTCCTTATGTAAATAGTGCAGAAACTAAGGCAGAATGAAATTGGTATTTTGTGTTATCTCTGAGTGGGGGCTGTTGAATGTAGGAATGATGTTAGACAATATTGATTAAATAATTATCACTCTACCCTTGTATAGAATTGCCCTGCTGTTGTTCCACTGAAAATAATTTAAAACTCTGCTAATACACAATACAGGCTGCTCCCTGTCTACAGTAATGACAGAGCAACAACTCTCTATGGAGTCAATCAGTCCCATAATTGAGATATTTTCTACTCTGTTCGTGATTCACTGCTCTTATTCTAAATGACACTTGCAAGAGTAGTTGGAGGTCAGGCACTTCAGTTTATTGACCTGAACTAGTGGTTTCAAAGATTTGTAAGGTAGACCAAGCAGCTGACTATAAGATGGCATCAAATATATGGTTTACTTCTCTGTACTATGAAGAGCCATGTTCAAAATAATAAGCTATTTTCTAGTTGCTTGTATTGTGTACAATGTTTTAAAACTATAATTACCTCCAGATTGTTTTGTGTTTAATATAAAAAATTGAAACTCATCGCTCTACATGTTGAGTTCAGGATTTATTAAGTCCATTAATATAATCTCTAATTCAATCAAGTAATCTAACACCGTCGCATAAAAGTGAGGTATTGATTATGTTAAGAGTTTATCATCATGGATGATTAATAGCAAAGCATCTTAACCACATCAGATTTATCTACAAAGATAATCGTTCACTGGACCATCCAGAAATCTTTTTGCAAAAACATCTACCATGCACTCTGTAAATGAGAGGCCAGCCTAACGCTGCATCTACTGAATGCTGTATGCTGGTGATATGTGTGGAGGGTGAAGAGCTGAATTTACTTCAGCAATATACATGTCAAACTAAAATGTTTGGGTCTGGACTAATGGAACTAATCCCAATAAGGAAACTTCACTCTGATTTGCTCCGTGGATCCTGAGAGAAATTTTGTTTTGTGACTGACAGACAGCCAAATATAAAGTTACCTCTCTAATCCCCATTCTTTAGGTCTTATAGCCTTAATAAATAAAAAAGGAAAAATGCTCTTGACTGTGGATAAGGCTTTACAGGTCAGCGGAAATATGAAGTGCACTTCAGGCAAGAAGTGCCATAGGGGAGGATGGAGCATTCTTTCTTAGTATGGAAATGGGAAGTATGTATGTAGTTTGGACGAGATAGTTGCCACAATAAGGCTCCTTTCATACAGGTGTGTTTATGCCCCAGGCGTGTTGGCCACAGTCCATTCAATGTACAGAAGTTAAATTGAACAATAACAACTGAATCTCGAAAGGTGAGCATCAGAAGAGATGCCTGAGAGCTGTCTTGAAGCCAACGAAAGCCTGTTGCAGTTGTCAGAGCTTGTTGATGTTGCAATGAACAATGCAGTTTTCCACCAGATTTCATGGTTCTGCCTTAGGAAAGAAAGTAAAATAGAACAGAAGAACAAAGTCTTAGTACATAAATCAGCAGCTGCTCTTTGCCAGATCAAAGGAATGACATTCTTGCTCCTGCTCAGCTTGTCCACTTCAGGTGGTTGATAGACAGCTAACAGCTGGCCTACTGCTGATGATAACTGGACCATATTATCTTTGGGAGGATTAATAATAAAATGTACTATGACTTTAATTGGAATAGCTGAAGGAAAAATGGAAGTGTATATTACAGTATGTGAAATCCTTTACTGCACCATCAAGTTGAGCTTGTTTTATTTTCTCTCCAAACTTGGTCTGCTAATAGGTGATTCATCTCTTATTGAGCCATACTGTAACCATTGTCAAGTTTACCTCTGGAATGAAGCAAGGTGTTCACTCGTTAAGGTTCAAATTATTTTATTTTTATTCACTTGTCAACCAACTCCCACGCAGTCAATGCATTATTTAATTTGTTGTATTCCCTACAACTGTAATTACTCTGTCTCACCTTCCTATTCTTTGGCAAGATTTTAAAAATATCTACTTGCCCACGCAAAAGGTTCTACTTAAATGATAATAAGCGACAGACAAAAGTCTATTTTGCAACCATTCTTATTAGATATATTTCATTTCAAGTCTAGGGTAAGGTTTGCTGGATCGAATTACTTCAAGTAGTTATTAGAGCACAAAATGTTTATTAAAATAAGTCTAATCGGTGCATTTGAGCTGTAATTATGCACCAATTAAAAAACAACTAATTTGAAAATATCTAAGTGTTGATAAATTTAGGAAGATATAAATGTTAACACATTTAATTAAAAGATCAATTAAATAATAGTCGTTCAAAGTTATTTTCTTTAAACAAGCCAAATTGTTCTGATTAATTTATGGTATAGTACATTAGGGAGATAGAAAATTACTTTATGAATGAAAGAGAATAAATATGAAGATGACAAGAATATGCAGATAAATGCAGTTGTTAAAATCGAACATGCCAATTCACAAACTTTCATTCACATCGAGTGCCACAGTTGTGCATTTTCAACACTGATCAATAAAAATTATATCAAGATATAAACCTATCAAATGATTGCAGACAGGCTGAATATACCACGAGGGAAATAATCCATGGAAAATGCCTCGGGATAAAACATAGAACAATCCGCCACTCAGCCCATCGTCTCCATTCTATCCCAAATCCCTGCAACAGGGCTGTGTATCACCAGCAAAGTGTATCATGGTTAAACAGCTGCTCCATGTGGGAGGGAAATTTGGTTGAAGATTAAGGTCTAGAAGAAATACATTAGAACAACCTTTCACAAGCAGCGATGTTAGATTCTGTGTGCCGCAACCTTCAAGTAATCCAAAACAAAACAAAGGCCTGGATGGAGTGGATATGGAGAGGATGTTTCTAGTGGGAGAGTCTAGAACCAGACAGAATAAAAGGATCTGCATTTAGAAAGGAGATAAGGAGAAATTTATTTAGTCAGAGAGTGGTGAATCTGTGGAATTCATTGCCACAGACGGATATGGAGGCGGAGATTGACAGATTCTTAATTAGTACGGGTGTCGGGGTTACGGGAAGAAGACGGGTGTCGGGGTTATGGGGAGATGGCAGGAGAATGTGGTTGAGGGGGAAATCAGCCATGATTGAATGGTGGAGTACAATTGATTGGCCAAATGGCCTAATTTTTCTTCTATAACTTATGAACTTATGAACCTAGAACCGCTCTCTGCAGGTTACAGCAAGTGAAGGTCCAATGGGACTCTCAGAAGCAAAGGGGCACAATTCCCAACATAGGCAGCAGTCAACTCTATTCAACAGCACCCATAAAGCCCCCCGAGCTGGCGAACAGGAAACAACAGAAAAAGCATGTGACTAGCATGTTACTCATTCTTCTTCTTATCGAGTCCACACACAAGATTAGAAGTTGTTCAGCCAGAGCTGAACACACTTCTCAGCATCTGCACACAATCGTGTCTGTCTTGTCGCTTGTGCTTCTTGTGCGTGGTGGTGGAAAGATTGGTGGAAACAGGGCCGCGACGTGAACGCTCTTTCCTTGACCCCAATTAGTCATTAATATTAAAGTAATGTTCTGTATTTATGCTTACAATATTCTGTTGTGCTGCAGCAAGCAAGAATGTCATTGTCCTATCTGGGACACATGACAATGTCTGAAGAAGGGTCTCGACCCGAAACGTCGCCTATCTCCTTCGCTCCTTAGATGCTGCTGCACCTGCTGAGTTTCTCCAGCCTTTTGTGTAACCACATGACAATAAACTCCCTTGACTTGACTTGATTAATGATTGGGCTCATTGATGCAACTTGAGTGAGGGACGATCAGTGAGGTCACTGAGGGATCTTGAGGGGAAGGGTGGCCGGTGGGGTCACTGACATACTTTGAGGCGGTGTCGCAGTGGTAGAGCTGCTGCCTTACAGTGCCAGAGATCCGGGTTCAATCCTGACCACGGGTGCTGTCTGTACGGAGTTTGTACATTCTTCCTGGCTGACTGCTTGGGTTTCCTCCCACATTCCAAAGATGTTCAGGTTTGTGAGTTACAGGATAGAACTAGTGTACGAGTGATCGCTGGTTGGCATGACTTTGGTGGGCCAAAGGGCCTGTTTCCACGATGTATCTCTAAAACAAAAAATAAAGCTAAAAATGTAAAAATGGGAAAAAAAATCTCTGACTATCTATCCTATTTGTGTTCCTCATAATTTTATATATGATCACCAGTTGAACCACTGTCTCTGACACTGAAAATAAAACAATACTAATTTGTCCAACCATTCCTTATAGCTGATACTCTGTAATTCGGACAATATCATGCAAACCATCCTCTCCAAAGCCTCCATGTTCTTCCTGAAGTGGGGCAACCAAAACTAAACGCAATACTCCAAATGTATATCCAAAGTTTTATGGAGCTGCATCAGATCCTCCCGACCTTTATGCTCAGTGCCCCGACTGCTGGACAAGTAAGCACCCAGATTCTTTACCACCCTATCTACTTGTGTTGCTACGTTTAGAGAGCTATAGATTTGCACCCCAAAATCTATTGGTACATCAATGCTCCTCAGGGTCCTGCCACTTATTGTATTAATGTACTTCATGTAATTCCTGCCCAATTTTCTTAGGGTTTGTCCATTATTGTAGCTAATCGCCTGCTCCAGTGAAATGAAAATGCACATTATCCCATGGATATCACTGGACTACAGACAATATTGGACAAAATTTCCAGTTTTATTCCGAGTGTCTCAAGACTGACTTTAGCATCCACTATTGTAGTTCCAGCTAAGGACTGAATGTGGCCTGTTGCTGATAAATTATCCCAATCGTCAATTGGCAGACTGTGTTCTTTATTGGGCTACATTATTATGCTACAAATGAATTACAGACATAGCTGGTTGTTCAAACCATGACACATTCACTTCATCCCTATTTAGGCAGCACAGTGGTGCAGCTAGTAGGGCTGCTGCCTCACCTCTGGTCTTGAATCCTGACCTCTGGTGTAGTCTGTGTAGTTTGTGTGTGACTGTGCACTCTGTTTCCTTTGGGCGCCCCAGTTCCAGCCCCCATTCAAATCACGTGCAGGTTGGTACGTTAATTAACCACTGTAAATTGCCCCCAGTATGCTAATGAGGGGTAGAATCTAGCGGTGGGAAGTGATGGGAATATGGGGGAAATGAAATGGGTTCAGGTAGGATTGGGTTCGGGGCGGCATATTGGAATAGTTGTAGAGTTGCTGCCTTATAGTGGCAGAGACCCAGGTTCAATCCTGACTACGGGTGTTGTCTGTATGGAGTTTGCATGTTCTCCCTGTGACCACATGGGTTTTCTCTGCTCCAGATTCTTCCCACACTCCAAAGAAGTTCAGGTTAATTGGCTTTGGTAAAAATTGTATGTAAGACAGTGCTAGTCTACGGGGTGATCACTGGTCACTTACAATGAATGCATCAATAGAGTCATAGAGTCAGATAGCGTGGAAACAGGCCCGTCAACCAAAGTTGTCCACGTCGATCAACATGCCCCATCTACACTAGTCTGTCATAACATCATGCCTGGACCCTCTGGAGGACCTCATATTCACTGGCTGAGGTTCATTACGATCATTGGGATTGTTCTGTAAATCACCAGCTGGTGGGATATTGATAAGCAAATCTGCAGGAACATTGCAGAGATGCACAATGGGCACAGTGAAGCAATGATGGAATGACTTTAGAGACTTTAAAGTGATGGGAATGTTAAGAGACTTTAAAGTCACTAAGGTCATTCCATTATTGCTTCACAGCAATACAGCATGGAAACAGGCCCTTCGGCCCACCGAGTCCACGCCGACCTGCAGTCACCCCTGAACATTAACACTATCCTGGGGTGGGAGATTGGAACCTTCACGTGGTCCACCCTGTTTGGCACTGCAAGGCAACAACTCTACCAGCTGCGCCATGGTGCTACCCTAAACTCCATGAATATAGATTGGAGCAGCAATAACTTAAGGAACTAAGTAAGGGATGAGATTCTGAAGGGTGTTCAGGAGAATATTCTCTTTCGGTGTGTTTCTGGCTGAGTGAGGAAGACAGCATTGCTCGACTTGTTTCTGGGAAATGAGCCAGGCCAAGTGGAACAAGTACCACTGGGGGAGCATCTAGGAAAGAGCGATCATAATATCACGTGTAGAATAGCCATGGGAAATAATCTCAGCCTCTCTGAGGTAAAACTAATCAATTGGATAAAGGCCAATTTCATTGGCATGAGAACAAATCTAGCTTGGATGAATTGAATTCAGTGCTGGGCAGGCAAAAAGTGTAATTGAACAGAGGAAGCCTGTTAAAGTGCAGATGTTTCAGCCACAATTGAATTACATTCCCATGAGGGAAACTGAAGTCAGAGCTCAGTGGATGACCAAAACAGAAGTAGAGATTAAATCAGAACAGAGAAGAGAAGCGCACAGCAGATGCCAGGCTTGATGACAAAAGTGAAAACCAAGTACTTGCTCCACTTAGTTTACTTCTAATTTAGTTTGGAGATAGGGCATGGAAACAGACCCTTCAGCCCAGCGAATCCACACCATCCATTAACTATACACTTGTTCTATGTCATCCTAGTTTAGCATCCTACACAATAGGGGAAATGTACAAGTGAGAAATTTATGGGGAAGTGAAATAGGAAAGGCCATGTGAAAAGATTGGCCACAAACATAAAAGGGAATCCAAAATATTATATAGGTAAGTAAATAAAAAAGTATTGTAAAAAAGGATTGTGGAGCTGATAAGATATTGGACTGGAAATTGACTCGTGGAGAAGAAGGACATTGGCTATGGTTCCAAATGAGTAGTCAAGGAGTAAAATGTAGCTTGCGTCTCAGCAAAGGAAACTGTGATTGAGATTCTTGATGAGCTAAAAGTTTGTAATGAGAAGGCACTGGCCAAGCATAATCAAGGATGAATCTCACCCCAGTCACTCCTTCTTCTCCCCTCTCCTATCAGTCAAGAAGCACAGAAGTTTGAAAATGCACACCTCCTGATTCAGGGACATTTTCTTCCCAGTTGTCATCAGGCAATTGGACGGTCCTCTCACCAGCTAGAGTGCAATTCTGACCTTCCCACATATATCAAATTTAAGACCCTTGAAGTATCTTTAATCAGACTTTATCTTGCATTAAATGTTGTACCATTTATCCTTTATCTGTACACAGTGGACAGCTGGATTGTAATCAGGTATAGTCTTGTTTGGATAGCACACAACAAAAAGCTTTTCACTGTACCTCAGTACACGTGAGTAATTAACTAAACCAGTTTAAAGATCTGTTCAAGTTCCACCTAGTCTACAGTAACCATCGATCACCTGTTCACACAGGTTCTATGTTCAGCCACTTTCTTATCTACTCTGTACCCTAAGGGCAATTTACAGCAGCCAATTAACCTACCGACCCTTTGGGATGTGTCTTTGGGATGTGGGACGAAACTGGAGTAATCGAAGGAAACGCACATGGTCACATAGGTTGTAGTAGCCATTTAGCTTAACTCAGTATGTTATAACTATAGCCGGTTACCTTTAAATTTTATCTGCCTGTAATTATGTGGGTGGGATTTATAAGTAGTCTGAGGCGTGTTTGCGGCTGGGATTCTCGCGCAGACTCCCTAGTAGTTAGTTTAGTTTGAAGAAGAATGGGGGAGAGGTCATAGCTTTAGACCATGCACGAGCATGACCAGGATTGAATTGCAATGTACTTACACAAGAAGGAGTTTGGATGGATATCTTACTGTCTTTACTACTACAATAAAGAAACTATTAATCAAGAGACTGTGTTTGGAAGATTCATCTTTCGATGGCATTGAATGTCTCGTGGAGAGCTCGTGGGTGCGTATCGATTATCTTCTGATCCCCTGTCTTCAATTAAAGTGGCTAAAGGACTAAATCCTTGAAATGCTATAAACATCTGTCACTACATTGGTAAAAAATGCAAACTGCACACAGATGGCACCTACGGTCAGGTTCGAACCCGGGTCTCTGACGCTGTGGGAGGCAGATCTACCAGCTGCGCCACTGTGTTGCCATGGGCTTGTTGAGGGAACTGAGGGAGTGGGTTGCAGAGGCTCTGGTCATACACTGCCAGACAAGTGATGGCTGAGCAGTGACTTGCTGCAAATATTACAACCTTATATAAAAAGGGTGACTGCAGGAAGTATAACCGACCGGGCAGCTTAAGATCGGATGACAGGAAGGTTCAGGCAATAACAGTGTCAGTGCACAGTGGCAGGGTGGTGGAGTTGCTGCCTTACAGTGCCAGAGACCTGGATCGATCCCGACCATGGATGCTGCCTGTATGGAGTTTGTAATTTCTCCCTGTGACCGCGTGGGTTTCTTCCAGGTGCCCCGATTTCACCCCATATTCCAAAGACGTGCAACCTTTTAGGTTAATTGGCTTCTGTAAAATTGACTCTTGTGTTTAGGTTGTGAAAACTGGATAATAGAACTAGTGTATGGATGATCGATGGTCGGCATGGACTCAGTGGGCTGAAGCTATATCTCGAAGCTGAACAGTAATATTAATCAGAGACAGAATTAGTAGTCACTTAGGCAGGTGTGGATTGATGAGTGAAAGCCACGTGGATTTATTAAAAACAAATCATGTTCAACTAGCGTGATAGGTTCTTTTGATGAAGTTACATGTGAGTGTTGATGAGGGAAATGTGGTTGATATGGTATATATTGATGTCCATCAGGCGTTCGAGAGACATCACATAATAGACACCTGATCAAGATTGAAGTCTGTGGTGTAAAAGAGACGGTGACAATGGGAATGGAAAATTGGTCAGGTAATAGAAAACAAGATGTGATCCATGAAAGATTGTGTCACAGTCTGGAGGGAAGTGTTCAGTGGAGTTTACCAAAAGATTGGCAACGGGACCACTCATTTCCTTTGAATGTAGAAATGATTAGGACTTGGCCTTTGTAATCATACAGGCGGGTTTTGAGGATTCAAGTCAATAATGGAGAAAGAACACTCCAATGTTACAACGAAATTCAGGTTATTAAAGTATAGTGAAATACAGTAAATGGTTTAGAAAGGATTAAATTAATCGCAAGTCTTCTGCTCATTCGGTCTTCACTGATTGGAGTGGCCGTTGGTAGCAACAGGTCCCGAGTCTTCTGCACACTGGGGACTCCTTCACAGTATCCTGGCATAGAGAACTCGAGGGTCCCGGCACCATTTCAGTTCCAGCCCAAGGTGAAGTCCAGTGAGCTCGCTCACAGCATACACTTATATACTGCACGTTTCTTCCCTAATCTGCAAACAGCTAGGAAGGCTGCTGGTACATTCATTAGTGAGGATACTGAGTATAGAAGGTGGGATTGCGAAGAATTGTAGGCGCAGCCCAGACCATCACACAAACCAACCTCCCTTCCATTGACTCCATCTACATTTCACTCTGCCTCAGCAAGGCCACCAGCATAATCAAGGACGAGTCACTCTCGTCACTCCCTCTTCTTCCCTCTCCCATCAGGCAAGATGTGCAGGAGTGTGAAAACGTGTACCTCCAGTTTCAGGGACTGTTTTATCCTCGCTGTCATCAGGCAACTGAACCATACTACCAACATCTAGAGAGAAGTCCAGAGCTACTATCTACCGCATTGGTACCTCAAACTATCTTTAATCGGACTTTACCAAACTTTACCTTGCACTAAACATTACTCCCTTTATCATGTATCTGTACACATTGGATGTCTCAATTGTAATCATGTATAGTCTTTCTGCTGACTGGTGAAATGCAACAACAGCTTTTCACTGTACCTCGGTACACGTGACAATAAATTAACTAAAACTGTTACTGTCGTACAAGATGTTGGTGAGGCTACATTTGGAATAATGTGAAGATTTATGAGGATGTTATAAGGTGCTGAGGACCTGTGCTACAGGGAGAGGTTGGACAGGCTAGAACTTTATTCCTTGGGGCACAGGAGGCTCATGGGGGATTTTATAGAGTATAAATTCATGAGGGGAATAGGGTGAACGTCTTTTAACCAGGGTAAGGGAATAAAAAAACAAAAAAAAAAACAGGCTTAAGAACTATTGTGAATGGGGCGGCATGAACCTAGTGGGCCGAAAGGCCTGTTTCCATGCTATCTCTAAACTAAAAAATACTAAATATTTGCCTGGAAATTACTTCAATTTTTCAGGTGCTTAAGTTGATATTTTCTCAATATAATCCCATGTGAACTTTGATTTAAAAAATTCGAGCACCCACAATGAGTTAAAGAATTTGCTGACATACACTAGTTTCAACCTATATCCCAGGGGGAAGACAGACAGGATCATTGCTCAAACGCAGATTTGCACAAAACAGGAAAGGCTGTACCAGAATGAATCAAGAACAAGTTGGGACCTGACCAAAGTATGCTAGTCATCTTGATTTCTTGCTTGATATATATCACAAGTAAAAGATAAAAAAAATTTGCATTTATATAGCACCTTGTCTCGTCTCTCGGGATACATGATGGATTACGATGGGGTACCTTCCCCGTTGCTGCATTGACAAATATAGGAGAAATTGCTGTTAGCATTGGGGCTGTTGACAGATTCTGATTCTGGCATTCTGCACTTAAAAACTCGTGGTGCAATTTCTCACATTTCCTTTGAATGTGGCAATCATACTGGCGGTACACCCATCGTCTTGAGTGAACTTCGGAAACAACTTTTATGGAGAAAATGCAAGCCCAAGACTGTTAATAGACTTTGGAACTAATTCTCTGTGTCTGTTACGTGAAGCAGCACCATAGGGATTCAAAATCCCCTTTCTATACGCAAACCTGTATATTGTCACCGTTTGTACTTTAGTAACCCGCACGGGTGGCCCAGCGGCAGAGTTGCTGCCTCACAGCGCCACAGACCCGGGTTCGATCCTGACTACGGGTGCTGTCTGTACAGAGTTTGTACATTCTCCGTGAGACGGTTTGGGTTTTCCACGGGTGCTCCAGTTTCTTCCCACACTCCAATAATGCGTAGGTTAATTTGCTTCGGTAAAATTGTAAAAATTGTAAATTGTCCCTCGTGTGTAGGATAGTGCAAGTGTATGGGATGATCGCTGGTTGCCATGGGCTCAGTGGGCCAAAGAGCCTGCCTCTGCCCTGTATCTCTAAAGTCTAAAGTCTATATTTATGCAGGAAAGTGCATAATGATACAGTCATGATGTAGAACAGTATACCATATTTGGGGTCAGACTTTATAACCAAGAATGAGCATAATGTTCTGCTATCCCATGGATCTGCCCAAGGAATAGGAATAGGAATAGGAATATTGTCATATGTGACTAAGCACAGTGAGATTCTTTGCTTGCATACACAATGTATACAAATAACAGCCACCTACGGCGCTGACAAAGTTACAAAGCACGCCGGCTCCCCCTTTTGTTCCCCCTCTCCCCCCCCCACAGCAGTCCCCCCACGTCGGGTCCCCCCCATTGTCCATTGTTCTTCCCCTCCCCCCTCATGGCAGTCCCCCCCATGCCGGGTCCTCCATTGTTCTTCCCCTCCCCCCTCACGGTGGTTCTCCATGCTCTCATCGACCATCGACCACGTCGACCCTCGAGGCATCGCCGCCGCAAGGCTTCACCATCGCCGAGGCATTATCGTTGCGAGGCTTCACCGCTGCCGCCGCCGCCGAGACCTCATCCCTGAAATTGTTGCTGTTGTTTTATTCTTGCCTTTTCCCATTGATAATTACCCTCTAGTACTCAGTAGTTTGAACCATACTGTTAGTCCTTGGAGAAACGGTCACTGATTCCCCGGCAATTTCCAGTAATGATTTGTGTGGTGGTGGGAAACCCTCGAAGAAGGTATTTGTCTCTGGAGATGTTGCTAGCTTTGTGTTAACCTGTGTCAAAGAGTTCATGGCCACATAAAAGCTGTAACATAAGCAACAACACCAAAATTAAATCACTTCTTTGTAGCCTTCATGAGCCAGTTTTTACTTTTCAAAAAATACATTTAAATCTCAAACCTGCATTGGTTTAGAAGTGGCTGCAGGGATTCCTGCTCCGTGGGTGGACCTCCCCCTTTGTGATTTGGCATCAAGTGTTAGAGCAAATTAGATTGTAGTTTGTTTAAAATGTACATCTGGCATTCCGCAAAAAGGCACTATTGGTGTTGACCTGTTATTAGTGTCAAAACTGAATGTATCCCGGCAACTAACAGGAGCGCAGAACATCCTAACTTTGGACCAAGAAATATGATACACCCTTAATACTGAGCAGTCCATCAAAAAGTTGCAGTAAATGAATAGGAGTACTCAGTCAGGCGCCGGTTTGGTGCAAGAAGGCTGCTTAACTACGGCAGAAAGGGGGATCAAAACAACAAAGCTGTGCCTTGTCAGTCTCCAGGCTGAGAACATTGCAGCATGCATCCTACTCTTTCATTAAACCGGCAACCTTGTTTCCTGAGGAGAAAATTGTTATGGTCTGAGTTATTTCATTCTGATCGGTTCATTGCATGGTTTTGGGACCCCTAGCCAGACACTGAGCATTGACTGTCACAGGGCATTAAATAGTTAAACTGCTATAGGCCCACTCAATGTTATGCTGAAGAACCATTCACTGCAAGAGTCATTATGCGAAGGACCAGGGTGCCGTGAACAATTGAATAGGCGTCAAATGTTTCTTCTGCACGTGGTTGTTCTGAGAAGTGACTGCCTTAGTTATGCTCATCTGTGGCCGACTGGGTTTGGACTGATAGCAGTCCCATTACATTCTGCTTTTTAGACTCTGTCAATCCCTATTCCCCATCCCCTGGCCCCATTCCCACAACCATTTGAAATTCTGACCAACATTTCACTGGTTCCCTAGTTGATTCCATAATTGTCACCTCCCCAAACCTCCAAATACCCCAATATCTTTCATAGACACCTTAACCACTTACATTTACAACATGTTCCAACACTATAACACCCAAGAGCCCATTTTTAACCAAGTTCCTACTAACCTCTCTGGTCTCTGATCCTCTGATGCCACATCTGTTTCAAACCCCTCCCCAATGAGCTCCAATTGTTCCACCCTACATCATCCCCACCAACCTTGGTTTGGACCTTTGGATGCCACCGGGTTGCCGTGGTGGGGGCTATGACTGAGATGGTGCAATGTACAACAGGTATGCAGGACATCACATACAGTGCACAACACCTTCTGGGTCATTACTAGAGATGGGTATGAAAAAGTGTATTAATCCCTTACCTCAGCGAACCAGGAGCGAATTCCTCATCCTCATATTTCAATCTCCAATGAGTCAATGATGCTTTATTACCACATGTATCTAGGTACAGTGAAATTCTTTGTTTTTGCATACAATCTGGTGAAATCATGCAGCAGACCTCGCCTAGGCAGTATACAAAGAGTCACCACATTTCTGGTGCCTACTAAGTTACAAAAGCTCTTTGAACAGTCTTATCTTCTCACAGCGGCGAACCAGGCCTTCCACTGCACATGACTGCAGGCACCCCACCCCCCTGCTGGGTAACAAGGGAAAAGAGCACCAGTAAATGAAATCCATTCCATACAACCCTAGAATAACAGTGATGAGCTTGGTACTCGTTAGAGCATACTCTCAAACTCAAATAATATTTAGCAGTTTATTGTGATTAAGGAGTTCTATTTGGATATGATGTATGGATAAAAAAGACACATAGAAACAAATAACTGCAGATGCTAGTTTGCAAAAGAAGACTCAATATGCTGGAGTAACTCAGCGGGTCAGATAGCATCTCTGAAGAACATGGATAGGTGACTTTTCAGGTCGGGACTCTTCTTCAGACTGATTGTCGATGGGTGGGAAAAGAGGGCGGGAAGAAAGGAGGGGCAGGACAACGCATGCAGGTAATAGGTTAGAGATGAACACGGGAAAAGAGGGGGGGGGGGGGGAGGAGAATGGAAGCCAACCGACAAGCTCTCTTCTGATAGAGTTGCAATCCAATAACCTATCTAGTGAACCTTTGCTGCACTCTCTCTGTAGCAAGCATTTCCTTCTGTTATATAAGGAGACCAAAACTGTGTAGAATACTCCAGGTGTGTTATCACCAAAACCTTATATAATTGTAGAAGGGCATATTTCTTAAATGTGATGTGACAGTTCGGCATATTATTCCTTTTTCTCTTGGGAAACAGGGAAAATGGAATCCACATTTTGGATTTCCTGATCGACCTGTCAAAGTGACTGAAATACTCACATGAGGGTGCTCGGCCACGGGAGAGAAAAGTTAAATGGTGCAGAGCAAAATAATGCCTTCCAGAGAGAAGCAACCCTTGCAGTGTTTCCATTGGATTTATCAATAAAGATTTAATCAATTGTCAACAGGCACACAAACGTTCAACTTAGTTTCTAATATGGACAACTATATGGTCCATATTGACCAACTATAAGAACCATATAGTTGACCATAGTAGTTGCTTGGTCTACTAAGAGGTAGGGCTCGGAATCGGCCAAGAAAGCCCTCAAGGCACCTGCGCCATTTGGTAGGATCGTAGCTGGTATGATCTAAGTTCCATCGCCTGTCTGACCCCTTTAAACCTTGAGTCCGCCATAACCCAAAAGTCTATTTATTGAAGTTGAACAGTTCACCCCTAAAATTATGCATCTTTAACATGTGGAGTCCCAACTCTTTTAGCCTGTCTTAATAGGTAGGATGCTTATTTATGCAACCTATCTGTTCAGACTACAGGAAACTACAGGATTACTTGGGGTGGCACAATGGTGCTGTAGCAGAGCTGCTGCCTCACAACGCCAGAGACTCGGATTTGATCCTGACTACGGGTGCCGTCTGTGCAGAGTTTGTGCGTTTTCCTAGTGACCGTGTGGGCTTCCTCCAGGTCCTCCGGTTTCCTCCCACACTCCAAAGACGTGCAGCTTTGTAGGTTAATTGGCTTTGATTACAAATTGTCCCTAGTGCGTAGGGTAGTGTTAGTGTATGGCCTGTTTCCGCACTGTATCTTTTAAGTCTTAAAGTCTAAAGAAAATTGCAAGGCAAGTTTGTGATAACAGATTGTTGGACGTATTGGATGGCATGGGTATAACAAATAGGGGAATTTGAAGCAATCAATCTCAGTGGAGTTTCCCAAATTTTTGTGAAATAATTGACAAGGATGGACATTTGGAAAGACTGTCCACTCTGCACAGTATTTCTGGGTATTCCTAATTCTCAGAAAAATCTCCAAGAAGCAGCAAGAAGGATTAAGTTGACAGGTGCAGCCATCTCCAGAGGCTGTTAAATCTGCAAATAATATTTGCATGTCATTTTGGCTTGAACTGCATTTAGGCCTGTTCAGTAGAAAATTTACCAAAAAAATCAATAATTCTTTCACTTTCCTTCAACTTCGAACATTTCAATTTTAGTGTAACAAGAAATCAGCTTGCATTAACATTTAACATGATCAGTTAACATTTTTGCTTACCATAGATTTGAACAATGCTGTTTAAAATATCAAAGCACATCGATTTAAGCTTTTCATTCTGTGATAGAACTTAATTAACATAGTATTTGTACGCTGGATTCCAGTTATCAGCAAGATTTGACAAACCGGTTAAACAACTCGTTTTGGAAGAGGGTTTGTTTAAGAAGTGACTATCTAATTTGGGCTCTGTTCCAGATGAATAAGGTTTGGCAAAAAAAAGTTTTCTCATGGCAAGATTGCTATAAATAAGAGCATGTTGCCAGGTGTGGTGTGGAATCAGTGAAGCAGAAAACAGGGTGGTAGGAGATTTAAGTTCAATAAAAGTTGGGCACAAATGTATGGGAATGTTAACCCTACATACAGAGCGAGGCACCATACAGATTTGTGTGTTCCTTTTTAATGGTAATGGCAGAGGAACTATTAGTGTTGTCGAGATCATTTGGTGAATACATTAAACATGAGGATATGGAAACTTTTCAGTATTATGGTTTTGGAAGTTGGCCTTACAAATTTTGTCCAGTATTTTAAAATTGCTCAATTTACCTTTGCACATCAGTAGAAACATTTTTTAAATCTCTGCATGTTAAATGAGCCTCTGTTGGTACTAATGTAAACATTCTGATGACTATCCAAAGATATGACCTCCATGTGACCCCTTAACCTTGCCTGTAATTATTTGTTTGAAGACAGTATGAAGTTCTCATGCTGAGAGGGACTATAATGGTTTGCAGCTCTGTGTGCAATTGTGTACAAGGGGAGCAAGAGAGACTTTATAATAAGGAGACTACCAGATGTAAATAATAAAAATGGTTGGGGGTAAAAAGAAAAACCTAGTAATTTAGTCCAGCCCATTACTCGGAGTACGCCAGGGAGAAATGAATGGGGGAAGGGTGAGAGGAGGGTGCATTACTTAGTGATGTGATATAGGAGCACATGAAGCGCTCCTCATCTGGAGGGTTTTTTTGGTTCCCCACGTGCCCACACCATTAGTGACTCTTGGGAGGAGAGAAAACAGTCTTATCTGCCTGGTCTGATAATCTCAATTGGCCATATTTTGATTGATAAAAGGGAGTGTGGCTACAGAGCTTTGAATCAACTCCCAAAGGAACACACCACATTAGCCTGCCAGTGAGTCTCGTATATGAAGAAGGTTGCTATGCTCAAGATCGGAGGTGTTATTTATACCACACCTACAACTCTTTGAGCACTAGTAAAACCTCTTCCTGCTAAAAATAATAACCATTTCTCAATGTTCTCAATAAAATATAAATATATATATTTTTTAAGACTAAAGCTCTGGACAGGATGTTTCCGCTAGTGGAACAGTCTGGGACCAGAGGCCACAACCTCCGAATAAAAGGACATACCTTTAGAAGGGAGATGAGGAGGAATTTCTTTAGTCAGAGGGTGGTGAATCTGTGGAATTAATTGCCAGAGACGGATGTGGAGGCCAAGTCAGTGGATATTTTTAAGTTAGAGATTGACATAGTCTTAATTAGTAAGGGTGTCAGGGGTTATGGGGAGAAGGCAAGAAAATGGGGTTGAGAGGGAAAGAAAGATCAGCCAGTATTGAATGGCGGAGTAGACTTGATGGGCCAAATGGCCTAATTCTGCTCCTATAACTTATGACTTTATGAACTCTTCAGATGCAAGAAACCTGTTGAATTTTACAGCACAGGTCTAGCTTTCAGATAGTCACACGCCAGTGTGCTTTACCGCTCCTGCTGTTTCAAATCAAAATGTCAAGCATGTCCTGTGTTAATCAAGGCAACAACAACAATATATGGCACCTTTCACATAACAAAATTTCCAATTCACTTCACAGAAACTAACAACATAGGGAGAGACGCCAGGAAAGGAGACCAGAAGCTTGTTCAAAACATATATAGGTTTCAAGGAAGGTCTCAATAGATTCCAGAAGGGATTTCAAAACTTAGAGCATTGACAGTTGAATGCATGACAACCATTTGTGAAGCAAATAAGTTTGGGGATGACCAAGGGGCAAAAATTGAAAGAGCACACATTTATCATAGGACTTTCGAAATGGATGAGATTACAGATGTAGGAAGGATTGATGAAGAATTTGCATATAAGGATAATAACTTTACAATTGAGGCATTGCACAGCCAGGAGCTAATGCCTGAACAGGGATATTGAGCAAACGGGACTTGTCTGTAGGACAGCATTTGGTAATAGAACTTTGGATGAACTAATTTCTGGAGGTTAGAACAAGGAACAATGGACAGAATGTGATATTCAAGTATAGAGGTTATAAAGGAGGATTTGAAGACTGTGCAGAAGAGGTTTATCAGAGTGCTCCTGGATTGGAAGGTATTAGCTATAGGGGTTGATAGGACAAATTTGGTTTGCTTTCTCTGGAGCACTGGAGGCTGAGTGGAGACCTGATATAAGTTTATACAATTATGAGTGGCATACAGTAGAGTGGACAGGGTAGATTGTCAGAACCTAGAGAGCATATTTTTAAGGTGGGAGGGAACATGGTTAAAGGAAATGTGTGGGGCAGGCTTTTTGCACAAAGAGTGGTGGGTGTCCTGAAAGTACTGCCAGGGGTGAAGAGGCAGAGACAATAGTGGCGTTTAAGAGGCTTTTGGATAGGCAGATGAATATGCAGGTAGTGGACGGATATGAGTTATATGCAGGCAAGGAGATTAGGGCCTGTTCCTGTGCTCTACTGTTCTATGTTCTAAGGATCAGGACAAGAAACCGTGTGAGTGAGCTGAGGCAGAGATAGAGTCGACCAGTGAATTCTGTTGAATACATTGCTATAGACGGCAGTGGAGGCCAAGTCATTGGGTATTTTTAGAGCGGAGATTGACAGGTTCCTGATTAGTAAGGGCCTCAAAGGTTGCGGGGAGAAGGCAGAAGAATGGGGTTGAGAGGGAAAGATAGATCAGCCATGAGTGAATGGTGGGGCAGAATCGATGGGCCGAACAAATGGCTTAATTCTGCTTGCATGTCTCATAATTTCATGAGTGTTAAGGAGGTGGAATAGCTACTCTAGTTGATGGTAAAGATGCAGCTGGGCAACTCGTCACGAGAGGCATCCTGATTGCAAACGTTGTCTTGGTAGTGCCTGAATGAACGGTTTCTGACTGGAGTCAAAGATGAGCTTCATAACTCGGAAAATTGAGGTGGAGGAAATTCCTGGTGATGTGATACAGGATATTGGATAACCGCACTGATAGCTGAAAGGCAAGAGAAGTAAGGGTGAGGAGCAGATGATTGTTCACAATGAATGCATGGAAACAGACCCCTTGCCTCCAGATGATGCCATAGGCGAAATGAAGAAATAGGCGAAGAACAAAAAATAGCAACTTCAGTCACGGAAGTAACACAATCATTATAGGTGTTCCTCTGCTTATAAATAGAGATACAAGAATGGAATTCAATTGAACAAGGGTTGAAGGAAAATGGTGTTGTCAGTTATGTCAAAGGTCAAGAAAAGGGAAGGACAGAGTGCAGAAACAAGGAACTGCAAATGCTGGTTTGCAAAAAAGACACAATGTGCTGGAGTAACTCAGCGGGTCAGTCATCATCTCCGGAGAACATGGATAGGTGATGTTTCAGGTTGGGACCCTTCTTCAGAGGAATAGATTATCTTTGTCCCAGCCACATAGGATATCATGCATTCCCTAATTTTAGGTAACAAACCTCCAAAGAACCCTCCCCACTTCTCCCTCCCCCCTCCCTGTTTACCCCCTCATTTCTGCTCCCCCTCTCCCATCCCCTTCCATCTATATTCTTTCTTCTGGCTTCACAATCGTGTCTCTTCTATCCTTGCGCTTTTTGTCTTTTCATCGCTGGACTTCGTTCAACCATCTGCCTATCTAAACCAGTATTCACCCTAGCCAGACTTTTTCCTGTCCCCTCTTCTCTTGCAGCTTTCTTCTCCTCACACCAATCAGTCAGAAGAAGGGTCCTGACCCAAAACGTCACTTGTCCATGATCTGCAGAGATGCTGCCCATCCCACTGAGTTACTGCAGCACCTTTTATTTATCATTAATGACTGTGTTCCTTGAATTTCAGCACAGAGTACAAAATATACATCTTTTAGCCTCAGTGGATGGGCGGCACAGTAGCGCATCGGTAGTTGCTGCCATATAGCACCAAACACCCGGGTTTGATCTTGTCTACAGCTGCTGTCTGTACGGAGTTTGTCCATTCTCCCTGTGACCGCATGGGTTTTCTCTGGGTGCTCTGGTTTTCTCCCACATTCTAAAGATGTACAGGTTTGTAGATTAATTAGCTTTGTTAAATAGTAAATTGTCCCTAGTGTGTCGGATAGTGCTAGTGTATGGGGTAATCACTGGTGGGCGTGGGCTCGGTGGGGCGAAGGGCCTGTTTTTGCTCTAAACCTCTAAAGTCTAAAGTCTGATGACTGTGTTACTTGAATCTTAGCTCAGAGTTCAAAATATACACAATTTAGTGTCAGTTTGGGCTCAGTTTGGAAAGAATGTGAGGAGGTAACCTTCTATTGATAACAGTTTGCTCAGTCTGTTCAGGTGGTATTATCTATAATGATACGATGCATGCTGAATAAATCAAAGGGCTGTGATAATGCTTTGGTATCACATGTTACACCAGAGCTATTTGGTGTCACTGAATATTAATGAGACAGGTTTAATCTCCTTGTTTCTCTGAGCCCTACAACCGGAACTAAAATCACCAATGGTCGAGGAGCAGATTGTGCTCCCTTTCTACTCACTTGGGGCTATTTCCAAGTTAATTGCAAAGGTGATTCCGGAGAAAGGAATATCGGGTCTTAAAACAAGGGTACGGGTATCAGTCGTAAAACAAAAGGGAGAGATAACTGCTTCCATTTTATATAGTTATTTTTGATTTTTTTTTCAACAAGTCAGTGAAACATGCAGAAATATAGAACTGCAGATGCTGGTTCACACCAAAGGAACACAAAGTGTTGGAGTAACTCAGCAGGTCAGGCAACCTCTCTGGAGAACATGGATATGTGACATTTTAGATTGGGACCATTATTCAGACTGCTGGAACATGCAGTGCAGTAGCATCTTGACTGGTCACACTAAGATAGAGTTGCACAATTGGCCCCTTCTCTGTCCGTGTATTTCTGCAATTCTTGCCTTCTTCAGAAGTATGTAATACTCCTCGGAAAGTCAACATTGAATCCGCTTCAATGACTATTGGCAGAGTGCTGATCAATCTCAATACTCCTCCCCACCTCCCTCCACCCCCCCCCCCCCCCCCCGCCCTCTTCCTATCACCCCCTTGTTCAGAGGACACTGGTGCACCTGCTCAGTGTGGTTCAGTCCCTTTTCTCCAGAGAAGCTGTCTGACCCACTGAGTTATTCTAGCTTTTGGTGTCTATCGTCAGTGTAAACCAGCATCTGCAGTTCCTTCCTTCACTCAATGGTTCTTAACCTTTTTGGCACCAGTATGCACATACATGATCAAAATACTGTATGTGGTATGTACCTTTGTTACGTTCCTAAACATGGGCTCAACAAATTTATATGTTATTTGTGTCCCTTTCATCACCTCCGGCAAAGCCCCAAACGACCCCAATAGGGGGTCATGACCCCTAGGTTAAGAACCACTGCGAGATCTTCATGTTGTACTGAACGTTGGCCAAGTCTGTCTGTTTGCTACCTCCTCAGCTCGTCACTACAGGTCCTTCTCAGCTTATAAACCCCCAATCTAAGTATAGCCCTCATGTAAGGACAAGCTTTTGGGAGACCGGCGGGATGGGTTGCTATGTGGAAATGCGAATCACGGCCATCTTTCCGACCTGTGAATTGTCCGGGTTACAAATATTTCACAGGAAGGGAATGATGCTGTAACTTGGGCACGGCCTGCATTTGCAATTTTTTGCAGCATCTTGGCTGGCGGTCAAGGGTTGAAAGGACTAAACTGTAGGCTCCGCTGTTGCTGCTCTGTGACTGGTCAAAATGTAGTGGATCGGTCCATTCTTCCACTTTTTCTACCCACATGGATGAAAATACCCTGCTTTTGCCAAATGCTCCATCTACTGGCCTCATCGAGAACAAGCACCCACTTCAACCTTGTTTAAAGGCAGCTTTCAGACTTGGAACTTTTGATTGGGAGTCTAACAACTGCCAACAATTCAATTCCAGCCAAAAAAAAAAACAAATGCCTTGTTTAAGAATTTTCATTTGAAAATTCCTGTCGCAAAGCCTCCCATAAATTGAGGGAGAGTTTTTTTCCCCAGCTGTTTTCAGGCAACTGAACCATCCTACCAACAACTAGAGAGCAGTCCTGAGCTACTATCTACCTCACTCGAGACCCTCCGACTAGCTTTGATCGGACTTTACTGTACTTTATCTTGCACTCAACTTTATTCATTTTATTATGTACCTGTACACTGTGGATGGCTCAGTTGTAATCATGTATAGTCTCTCCGCTGACTGGTTAGCATGCAACAAAAGCTTTTCGCTGTACCTCGGCATACGTGACAGTAAATGAAACTCAAACCCAAACATCTTCCTCATGTCCAGAATGAGGGCGTGTTTGGATCCATCTGTTTCTATGCACATGACCTCCATTTAGATGTGCCTTCAAAGCCCATCGATTGAAGTCAAAAATATATTTACAGATATCTGGGGTCGCACACAAACTTAATATTGCTTTGTTCTTTACCGCCATTCAGTTTGATGACAAGTGTGAACATGAGGTAAATTGAATTCGTTTGGATCTGGTAATCGTAACTGAAACACTCGTTCTGCACAGGGTCACTTTGTGCATTCTGACTGTCGAACAGATGTTTGTTTACTGATGATTTGATTTAATGATATCTGCGCTGCTTGTTAAAAGGACCGTTGCTATTTCCCTGAAGAACATCTCTTTCTTCAGTTGCTTAGCTAGTTTTAATGCCTGAAGCAGCTTTTCAACTGGAGCTTAGGCAAGACAAGTAATTGTGTTGGGTGACATTTTTTGACAACAAGATAAAATGCAAATCTATAGAGGATTCTTCCCTTCAATAATCGGTATATAGATAGAAAATATTTTATAATGCACTTGCTAAAACATTGGCAAGATTATTACAATTCAGTTAGAAGGTCCATTCTGAAATAAGAATATTTACGTTAAAATAATAAGCTATTTGTCTATGACTATTTTGCATCAGAAATCAGTCATGGAATCGTATGTTTTTTTGGGCTCCTGGTTCATTCTTGTTTTTTACTCCCCATCCCCCAATTCCACAGCCATGAGACATTTGTTACATGCCATTCGCATGAGTTGTGTTTCTTGCACTAAGTTGGACATAAAAGACAGTGGAGCAGTTTGGCTTCATTTCAAATGCAAACATTTGGCCCCTGCATAGAGTTTGCAAACATTTTAGATAGTAAGAAATACAAGGGGTTTTTTTTTCGAGTGGTGGAGTGAGTGCAGTTTCTGCTGGGAGGCGGGACTGCTAAATTAAAACCAGACCTGCAATGATTAATTTCAAATAGCTTTTATGAAACGATTTTTATCTGGCTTTTTTTGGAAAGAACAAGAATGTGGCAATTTTCTGGTAACAGTGACAGACCGTCAAGCTGTATCATAATTTGTCAAATCAGAAGCAAAATC
Organism: Okamejei kenojei; assembly: GCA_035221665.1. Taxonomy (NCBI): domain Eukaryota; kingdom Metazoa; phylum Chordata; class Chondrichthyes; order Rajiformes; family Rajidae; genus Okamejei; species Okamejei kenojei. The sequence goes on along the minus strand of CM069139.1, from coordinate 57,393,066 downwards.
CAAGGTTGTCACAATTTTTTCATAACTGCGGCACTTTGATGGTGCGCTGGATGCACAATGACTGTTAAACGTTTTTAAAAATATATAGCAGTCTGCAACTGTAGGTTGTCTAGAAGAGGATTAATTTCTAAGCCCTTAATGGAAGTGCATGGTGCCCCCATCTCCATTTCGGATCCGTTTCCAACTTTTTATTTCCCAGAATGACAAAATATATAAGCGTAGAAGTATCTTTCAGTATAAAATCAAAAGTGCATGTTTGGACTCGTGGAAAGAAGTTGTCTGTTTTTCTGAGCACATGTCTTTTAGTACCCCCCTCGTTCTGATGGGCATTTGCTTTTTTTTTGTGCCCTGGGTGTGGAAATCTCAGTTGAAAAGGTCAGCATTGCCAGTCACTAACCTCCAAATGACCCCTTGACTTTACAGTCTAAAACTGCAGGGGCTGCGAATAAGCAGGAGCCTTTCTGTACCAGCACTTATTTGCTGCTGTGGTGATAAAACTTCAGACAACCTAATTGATGGGCTTGCTGACATAACAATACCTTGTGAAAGCAGAGAGTGGCAAAGCCTGGTCTTCATTTATGGACAGCTGGAAGGGGTGTTACAACCACTCTCAGAAGAAAGCAACCGGGTTGAAGCAATGAACTTTTACCATGTTTGTGCCTCTTTGCCCCGACAGACATTCCATCTCAGGCAACTAAATATATTAAAATGGTTGACCGTAAGAGGACTTTAAATCAAAAGATGACACGACGGACAGCTGATTTTATTTCTGTGCCTTCAACAAATCAAAATGAGTGGGATGGGGGTGGGGGGAGAAAGCAACTCTGTTTTTTCTTTAATTGAGGAGTAAAATGTACCCTTTTACTGTTTTCTTTTAGGTTCATTAATGCCAGGAGAAGAATAGTACAACCCATGATCGACCAGTCCAATCGAGCAGGCAAGTCTCAAGTAGTAACTGTATTCAAGTCCTGCAGGCACAAATCTTCATCAAGTTATTCATCAGGAGTTCCTTCACCTGGTAAATAATCCCGGCAGGCAGGCCACCATCTGGGAGAGCTAACTATCCAGAATTCTGGTGCAGGGAGAAATCTCACTAACCGATGCCAACTGGAATTCCCCACCCTCACTTTCCCAAGGCTGCTTTTATCTCTGGTTAATAAGGGTAATTGGGCAAATATCTTCGCACCACAAATAACTTGCTGAGTGGGTGCCGTTACTGCGGAAATCACTGGTTGTCTCTCTGCCACTGATGCCTTTCTTAACTGCTCACAACTCCTAGGTAAACACACTGTTATTATGCCATGGCTTCTGTGTTTTTTTACTGTTAATAATAGCGGTGGGTCCCTTAAAATAATTACTGTTAAAGTCCTCTGAAACATATTGCTCCAGTTAGTAATTCTAAAGTAAAAAGTAAGCTTGAGTATTGCATAGTTTTAGTGCTCTATTGCCACATTTGATGCAGGGCAGAAAACATAGCCCCTAACTGATGCGGCACTGAGGCTCAGCGGTAGAGTTGCTGCCTTACAGCGCCAGAGGCATGGGTTCGATCCTGTCAACGGGTACTGTCTGTACATAGCTTGTACGTTCTCCCAGTGACCTGCATGGGTTTTCTCCGGGTTCTCTGGTTTCCCCTCACACTCCATAGACATACTGGTTTGTAGGTTAATTGGATTCAGTAAATTCAGTAATTGTCCCTAGTGTGTGTAGGATAATGTTAGCGTGTGGGGATCGCTGGTTAGCATGGACTTGGAGGGCCGAAGAGCCTGTTTCCATGCTGTATCTCTAAACTAAACTAAACTAAACTAAACTAAACTAAATAACCACCTAAATAACCAGGGTAAAATTATGTTCTTTTTAGATTCTGTCAATCCCATGATAAAAAATGTTTAATTTCAGTCTGGGACATTTTTATTCTAATTTGGCTTATATACAAAATTGAATCTACAAGCATGTTGTGCCGACCATGGAGTTGTGTGCTTCTGTGTTGGTTTGCCAGAAGCTTTATTGAAGCCTTTTATTGTCACTCACACTGCTTTGATTTGATGTTGATTTGCACCCGCTGCTTTACTTCAATATGTAAAGTGCTTTTTATTTCTGTGAATTGTGTACAACTTGTCAAACGTGCTTCTTGGGGATCAGGAATGATACCGTGGTGTGAACAGAGTAGTTTGGGCAAGAGCTAACGTCTGGATTTTTGTGACAGCCAGAGAGAAATTTGGTTTGATTTGTCAGGGTATTGTCAGTGCTGCATAACAAAACTCATTCAATCCTAGCTAGCGCGAGGAACATTTCCTCTCTCACTCTGCTGAAGGCACTGACTAACTGGGATTTGGGTCTACAGGTGCCTTCTGAGTACCTTGCCCGAGTACATTTCTTCATGCGTGGGAGAGGCATAGCTGCCAAAACCCAATGCTTTCATTTCTCCAAATCATTACTCACATACAATCAAGAACAGCATAATGGAAAGAAACTAAGACTAGTATGCTTGGCTGTTTTCTTTTTCATTTTTCTCCCCTATTCTCAAGCTCTGGAAAATAATTCTTAGTGTCACCTTCCTTGCCTAAATTGAGAGAAGTCACCTCAAGCTACAGCTTTAAAGCTTAAAACAAAAACCCATGAAGATATAGGGGTACAGATAGGGAGTTGCCACAAGCATAGTGGGCTGAATGGCCTCCCCTTTCGCTGTGAAATTCCCTGATCCCATCAATCTGATCTATAAATGTCAGACCCACACTGCAGCATGCATTTAATAAATTAAGGACTTAAGGAACTGCCTGTGTAATTTATTTTTAATCATCATAAATTGCATGCTGTTCATAACACTATTCTTAGTTTTATGTAATTTGATAGTATTGATTGAATGAATCCATTAAATGTTTGGCTGGGTGGCTTCATGCTCAGAGTGCAATTAGAGAAGGTGTAGACAATAGTCACAGTTAATTATCATGGGACAATCAGGGCACAATACCCGACTAAGTAATCTTTAATTTAAGTGACATTGGCTGGCACAAGCAGAGGAATACCTCATTCTTGGACAAAATAAGTTTTCAGATCTTCTAGGCACTGAGAGAGGAACTGTACTTTGGAGTACTCCATTGTTTCTGCTTTTGCGATATAAAGTTGCACCTTTGATATGTTTTGTTGCTGCTGGGAATGTTTAAATCTGGGTACACTGCGGGTCGTTGGGTTAGTGGACGATGGCTTGATTTATTTCTTAAAATTCTGTGTATATGTGTTTTGTTCAACAACATACTGTGTCTGCTGTTTCAGGAGTAACTGCTGATTGTTTGGTATGTCTTTTCTTTCTCCTCTGTGTCCACGTTTGACTACAATCAGGTTTTCTTCTTGATCCTTCAGTAAGCCAAGGAGCGGCGTACAGTCCAGAAGGCCAACCAATGGGAAGCTTTGTATTGGATGGCCAGCAACATATGGGAATTCGGCCCGCTGGTAAGCCGAGTGCATTTGTCCCACACCCTAAGTGTAGCGTCATCACCTCCCCCTCCTCCTCCCATCCACATGTCCTCTCACGCCCTATCATCACAGGGGGTTCCTCCTTGCCTGCTGCCTGCCTTGCCTGTCTTCCTTGCACCCATGGGGAAACAAATCTTGCAGACAAGAGATTTGTGAGGAATTTGTCCACCCCACGGATCCTAAAATACAAAAAAAAAAAATTTTTTTAAGGGTCTCTTTCACTATCTAATAGTCGACCTTGCTGATTTTCTGGCATCTTCTTGGATTTTATCTCCCTTCTAGGACCTATGAGTGGAATGGGCATGAATATGGGCATGGATGGGCAATGGCACTACATGTAACCCTCATCTAGTTTACCAATCGCAAAGCACCGGGGAAGTAAGTACGACCGGGCTGTTTATTCTATCTATTACTGTAGCGCAATTTTTTTTTTAAAATTCCCACCCACCCATTCCCCCAATTTTTTTTTTGCCTTGCCCGTACTTGCATGCTACTCCAACGAAGGCCCAGTGCAATAGTTTGCCCCTTGAACATTCAACCCTATCCCGCAAACTGCAGAAGGTCAACTAGCTCATTTACCATACACAGTGCAAATTAGGTCTGCAAAGCCATTTGTTTTAATTATGGAGCACAGCGAATAAAAACGAAAGCAGTGAATGAACAATCGGGACGTTTAAGGGAAAAGAAACATCTTCGGGGCACCCAATTGACTTAAGAGAAATTAACCAGGCTTCATGAAACGATAAAAGCAAGAAGTGAGACTGTCCTTTGAGTGACATAAATCTGTCAGGAAACGATCGATGCATGAATTATCTTATGTAAAGATGAAATGTTGCGGTTTGCAATCTATAGTCTGGATGTATGTATGGCACTGGTAACACAACACGTTCCTCATTGAGGTTCCACCCCCACCCCCCGTTTAGACATATCCATCACCTCCTGTGTGAGATATATATAAAAAAAGAGTCAGGAAACTGTAAAAAGGAGCAGTGGCAGATATTAAGAGATGACTGCAAGTGAAGGAATGGAATTGCCAGCGGAGCTGATTGGCTACCGTCTAAATAATCCATCAGATGGAGTGTGTCCGATGCATGTGATGTTTGAGGGATTCGGATACAGCAAACACCAATACATCACATCGTTGAGGCATCCGACCATAAGGTTTATTTAATAACTGAAACTCCTTGCGCACATTGAGCCGAATGCTTACATTTAAAAAGAGTGGCAGTTTATTTTGTTATTAAATCGCCTTCAATCTTTTTGTATTGTAAGTCAATAAAATGACTTTCCTTGCAGTCACCTAACAGGATTGTTTCAGGTTATATAAAATACGATCTTATAGTTTCACGTATGATGTTTGAGGGGGTTACCACGATGCATCAGCTACAGTCAGTTTCCTTCCTCTCTTACAGTATTCCTCTAATGCAGTCAAAATGGAATGTTAAAAACAACGTTCCCTAAAACAGTATTTGAAACAACATTTTCTCAGCTTGGGTAATTCTTAATGTAGGCCATATAATTTCTGGCCTATTTAATTACATAACATATTTTATGCTTCATAACCAATTACATTAATGGCTTAATACTAACAATATTATCCTCCCTTTATTTGATTATGCAGCCAGACAATATGGTATATTTGGTACTTAATTATCATCAACCAGTGAGCATGCTGCTGTGCTGGAGTAAACAGGACTGAGTGGGACTTATTACACGGTGCAGACTGTATTATTGTCTCAGTGTGGTTATGCCAGCGTGGTTACTAATAATCTGCAGAATCACTTAACACAATGGCAACAATTTACATGCCTTCAGTTTACCAGTTTATGGTATAAACACCATCCGCATGCAATTCTATTGGCAAATTCAAGTGGATGAATAGAGGTAAAGTTGATATCCTGTGGTTTAGACGTTATATTGATAGCCATTTTATATTCAAATTAATTCTAGCAAGAAGAACGGACACTATGATCTGATTGACATTTACTGACAGATCGTTCGCACTTATGCCCACATCCCACGTTCTCAAAGCACCAGGTTTGACCCTCTCCCCAACTTCCTCGGCGCTTCAAGGCTAGATCTGTAGCTGCAGTCTGATCATAATACGCAACACCACCTGAAACATTTCAAATAACGCAATGAAATAATTTCACCGAATTTCCTAAAAAGACATTTTAAAAAACAATTAGGAGACATTGCATGTACGTAAAAGAGAGATCCCGTGCAAGAGATTTTCTTCACATTGATGCCTTCCTGACCACTTGCCGTGTTCCTTTTAATAACATCTTCTCTGGTTCTACTTAATTTTCACTTTTTCTATTGTTTCCTGTATTTTTTCTGCCCGAAACTTGATCCTCCATTCTTTCATGAACCTGTGACCCATGAGTAAAATTGAACACATGGTGATTAAATTAATCATTTTGACTTGTCCAGTGTGATTTATTATTATAAAACACATGCGATTATGTAATACAGTGATACGTAATACATCAATATTACTGCAATCCAATGCGTATAGAGATGATGTGTCGAGACCATGTACAAATAACCAGTAATGAGACATAAGGATATGCTTTTGCAGAATTATATCTTAATGTTAACACATTGTGTTTGTTTATTCTTGTCTTTTCAGGTTTACAAGGCATGCCAGGGGACTATGTATCTCAGGGTGGTCCTATGGGTATGAGTATGGCACAGCCAAGTTACACTCCTCCCCAGATGACCCCACACCCTGCCCAGTTAAGACATGGACCCCCAATGCATCCCTATCTCCCAAGTCACCCACATCACCCGGCCATGATGATGCATGGTGGACCCCCACCTCACCCTGGAATGCCAATGTCAGCACAGAGCCCCACAATGTTAAATCCTGTAGACCCCAGTGTGGGGGGGCAAGTTATGGACATTCATGCCCAATAGTATAAGGGAATAAAAAAAGAAAACCACAAATGTAAGACTTTAACCTTTCAACAGATGTTGACACTTAATGGAATTCCAGATGAGCTGTGATTTTGTTTTCTCTCAACGTCGACAGAGGACCAATGACAGGCCAAGGCTAACGTGAAGCCAAAGGCATTCTTCACCCGAACTTATCTCCGATGTAAAGTTCCTCTGGAAAAGACTGAAAGATTTATTACTACTGTAGCATAAATATAGGAACTAAGTTAAACTTGTACATTTCTGTTGATCACTCTATTTCTGTTGCTTCCAATAGTTTTTAGAAAGAAAGTTATCCTTTTTCCACACTATGTGTGTTGTTCCCAAAATGGTTGTCCTCGTACAGCAAATGGAGTCATGTTTCCGACCAGATTGCCCAAGTCCAGCCAAGCTGCCACAGAGGAAGAAGCTAAAGTGAAGATCCGTAAGAGTTTTTTTGGATGCAGCACTAGGTGACAAGTTTTAAGAATGCACTCATATAACTGATTTTTACTGGATCAAATAAGGCCTGCTCAACCCACTGAATGGCCTGTGTCTGATTATGTTCTGGACTGACTCTTCCTCAAAGAGCTTGTTTGATGAACCCCTGAAGATGAAGTAGCGGCTTCCTCCTATGGCTGTGGGTCACAGCATTGAGAAAATGTTGTCACACAAACTATTCAGAATGCTCTTGGGTGGAATTTTCTTAAATGAAATATCCTTTAGCTGGTCTTGCACCAAAAGAAAGACCTTTTTAAATGAACTCAAACTGCTTGGAACAAGCAAAGACAACAAAAAAAATACTGTAACATACTTGGTACAGAGAGTTCAGTATATTAATTGTTACATGTTAGATATCTATGTGTTTACCTCAATGAGAAATAACGAATGTTTTGCTAGTATCAAATCTGCTGTGGAATTGGTATTGTATGTCAATGAATTCCTTACTTTTATCAGCACGTGTCACTAGAAGAAAATGCTGTTACCCTTGCGAGCTTTGTCAGATGACATAAGTACTTGTATGAAGACTGTGACGTATGTTTAAAAGGTGTTCAGTCACAAATGCCGTAATAAATATTTCATTTTTAGATTTTTTTTTCTGTTTGATAACACACCTGTAATGACTTCACCATTCTCGAGGCTTTCCAATGGACTCTACCAGTGTCTGCATTTACCGGACTCCTTGTTTTTGTTTTTAATATAATGTTGGGTTCATTCAGTCCTGTATGGTTCACATTATTTGCTGCTGCTGCTCGCAAGCAGTTGATGTGAAGTTTTTATTTTATGTTTAATCCTAGAAAATGGTCATATTTGAAAGATATGTTTGCCACTTGTTCAGACATGGCCACTGTTCAATTTAAAAGAAGGAAAAAATTATTTCCTTTCTGTAGAACAGCAACTGGGAAACCTAGGTTCATTTGAAAGAAACCTGTGGCGTATTTAAGAGGGTTTATATAATATATAAACAGGGTATCTTCTGTACAAAAAAAATAATTCTAAGTGTTCTACAGCGTTTTGTACACCAACACTCACGGAGAGAATAAAGAATCCTACTAAATTTATCAATATCTTAGTCAAAGACTTGGGATTTCATGAAAATACTTGTTTTTAAATGATACCAGCTGCCATATCCAACTTTGCAGAATTTACTTTCTCTGCGTGTTGCAATGATTACATCCGTCACAAATTCCTGGATTTGCTTTCACTGGTTAAAGTCGTGGAAACTAAATTCAGGGGGCAGCGCACACCTTCTCCATTCGAAGTCTCCCCTCCCATCTACTAGTCAGCGTGAGGATGTACAGTATAAGTTAATTTCAAACCGAATCTCTCTCCCTTTCCCCTCTGGCCGTGAAACCAAACTATTCGGGAATTCTTGCAAAGTCAGCGTGGTGGTGGGTGGGGAGGGAATTATGGTATTTATGAAAATATGGAAAATCAGATTGGCCAGCATTTGAAGTGAGTTATATTGTATCTAAAACCCTGGAGGTTTCTCCTTTTTGTTTACAGAGCTTCTTAATAAAAGTTTATTTAAAAACATTCAGAGCCTGGGTTGATACCATTAACATGTGTTCCGCACAGGGTAATAGGTGGATGTTTAGCCGTTTTATAATGTGCTGAGTCATTTGAATTGTGCGAACTATGTTGCTATTGTGGCAATTCGGGGTTTGCAATCAAACCATCTAATGTAGACACGAGGAATTGCAGAAGCTGCTTCCAAAACACAAAGACACGCCATGCTAGAGTAACTCAGCGGAGTCACTCCAGCACTTTGTGTCAGACCATTTGATGGTGTTCGGCTAGAACGTGTTAGAAACTCCCCTGTTTAGAAAACTTCGGTTGCAATCATTTCGTTACCGGATTCATCAGTTCAGACACAACCCGAGACTCTGGCGACGTCGCAACTGCAAAGTTGCGGGCCAGACGCTGCATTTTCTGCACCAGCCCGGGTCTCGCTCTCTGCGATTAAACTTAGATTCGCGGGTTCAAGCTTACTCTTTGCTGTTTATGTCTTTGCCAGAGTCTCCCAAATGCCATGAGAACGTCCTTTCACTCATTTACTCCAGAAACGTGAGGGTTTTTTTGTTTTTGTTTTAAACAAAGTGGTCAATCTTGAGAGGAGGCCAAATTTCCTCCCTCGCTTCCACATTTCCCCTCATCAACCCCCTGCATTCAAATGCATTTGTGAATGCTCCTACTGTTCTGCTGGTGTCGCCTCGACCCCCCCCCCCCCCCCCCTTAAAGTGCCGGGCTCCCCGCCGCAAGAGCTCAGGTTGAAAGAACGGTGCTTGCGCCCAATTAGGTGAGATATTGCTCCTCTACCTTTATTGCTGAAAGGAACCTTTAAAATATGGTGGGCGGGGGAGACACTGAGCGTTCTCCCGTCGTTACTTGGAGTAAATAGATTTTCAGTTGTGCTTGTAATTAATACATTCAAACAAAATATTTCTCTCTGACTCCTGTGCGGAGTGCAGTCCGTTTGCTACATGTTTCTATAACATACTGGCTGGGTTACAAATTTCAATGAATGATGCAAAATGAGCAACTGCATTGTCGCTCAATTCTTAAAAGGTCCGGAGATCCAGATGCTCTTAAATTTAAAACCACATGGATACCGAATAAGTCCGGTATTACGGCATTCTATTGCATCTCCCCGTGTGTTTTAATCCTGCTTCTTGGATATTGTTATCATGTGATTTTTAAAACAAAGAAGCAGAGTGCAATTTTTTTAACAGAGGTTTATTTGTTTGTCAGTAAAATGTGCACGTAGGACACTGAAGATTTCACTTTTGCAAAAGCAAAGTTGATATATATATATATATATATGTCCATGAACAATAAAACAAGTCAGAGCACGGGGTTTTGTGCTGATGGAAACGAAGCAGTTCTCTCGATTGTCTGGTCGGATTTGAGAAAGCGGAAAGTTTGATAAAGATTTGGTATCGACTCCACGGCTGAATGTATTCTTGGGGAAATTGATTAAAATGAAACAAGCAGTTCCACTAAAGTAATTTAAGGGAGGAAATCTATAAAAAAGCCAAGTCCAACAAAAATACCATTTACATAATTGACAACTGCAAATGCAAAACTATATTTTTTCACATTTAAAAAAACAAGAAAAGTCATCACATTTCTTAAGAATTGATTGCCAGAGCCAGACCCAAATAAATTATACTGAAATAAATGACCAAGCAATAGCGTTTAATTTATTTTGCTACAGACTCGTTTACATTTAAGAATGTTTTAATACCAGCAAAGGAGAAAAAAAAGCTGTTGTAAATTTGAATAGCCCGTATAAAGACTTTTCTGCATTTTGGAATTTTTAACCAACCATTTTAGCTGTAAACATGTTACTATGGAGACTCCTTGTATCCCAACCCCTAGAGCCCAGAGTGGGTCAGAGAAAACGCCGCTATTTCTGGAGATCATTTATCACTGTCACCAGATAATGATTCCCGCAGCAACCTCCTATTGATGTTTATAATTGCATTATCTCATATGGAATGATCAATGAAAACGGGAGCCAGGCATGGGATAATCGGCGAACGCCTCCAACAAAAAAAAACTTCTTTACTCTTTTCAAAAGATAAGCAAAAAAAAAAAATTCTTTACAAACTCGATTCACATTTGGATTCAGCCTCAGTTTCAGAAATCCAAGGTTACTATTCCGACGTCTGAAAAAGTCCGCAGATAACCAATATGAACAGGAGAAAAAGAATCAATTCGGATTGTGTTACCGCCTCTCACGGAAGTTATGACAAATTACCTGTGAACGCTTTCTCTGAGGATACTTGCTATTATCTCAGTCCGACTAAATCAATGCAAATAAATGCTCCGACTGCACTTGTGTGACCCCCGCTGTACATATGCACGATTGCCTGAAATACATTTTGTTTTGCTTTAAAATGTCAGCTTTGATTCCAGCCTCTCTCTAAGTGTGCGTATTCTTTAATTATTTTAAGGAATGTTTCTTTTTTGGCCTCGGGGGTACTTTGATAAATTTCCATAAAATATTTACCAGTTGAGAACGAATGCGAATCTTTCTTTTTCAAAATTATTGATACTAATCGACAAGTTTGACTTTGTGACAAGTTACACTTGAAAATACATCCTAATTAGATTGCTGGTCCAAAGCGCCAGCGCAGACAAATATCGGATTAATACTATGTTTTTGGACCATGTTGCTGTCTGTGAATGAAATCCTACCGAAAAAATCTGCGCTGGATATTTGTCGCACGTTGGTGGACACTGTGTCTATATTATTACCATTCAATATCGTTTCCCTTAAGCGAAATCAATGTAATGCAGATACAAAATGAGTACCTTTCGCCCTTAAATAAAAAGTTTTGCATCTTTTGAGCGATCACATTTAACAACGAATTGCATTCAGTCAGAAGCCGTCAGAAGCAAGAATTGGCAATGGGGAAACCGAGGTTTGCTATAAGTTTGTGTTAAATCCAAATTTCAGCTTCGCCATAATGCGCTTTAGAATCTTTATATATGCGTCGGTATGGTAAATTATGATTCCTGTTTACCCAAGATGAACCTTGTAGACTTATTGGTATTTTTTCCGCTGTGCAACGAAGCTTATTTTGATTGTTCCCGGAAATGTCAGAATGTCTTTAAGACCAGGGTTTGCTTTTGCTTCCAGCTCATTCTTTCTTCAGCCTACACATTATATATCGGTTTCAAAATCAGTCCACACCTCATCCCCCCCTAACAAATTGGACTCTCATCATTTTACCATGAACACCGTGGATTATCTCCCGGTGGGTAACTATAGGAACATTGTATATCGTTACATTTCGGGTACCACAGCACGATTCATTAAGAAGTAATGGAAACGCTACACATTGAAACTGATAGGAGTGTGTATCGGTCATAAAATACATCAATATAAGTGACGTCAATCTGTATTTGTCTCTGTTCAGGAGCAACACCTTTACAGGGAAAGAGGTATGTGTGTAACAACACAGGGAAACGCACTGAGAAATATTGAAACCAGTGCAAAGGACAACCTCTATCATGTAAGCCATTCAATTGAGGCTTGCGGGGAACAGATCTGACTTGAATCACGTTTTTATCTCCTTTATCCGTTTAAGAAGGCAGGATAAGCTTTTATCCAACGGATTATATATGAAGACATTTTGCAATACATTACCTTGCGATGTGGATGTAAACAATATGATTCGGGATGTCGGCGTTTGTAATGTACTGCGCCATCGTAATTGAAACCGTTAGGGTAAAGATAAGAGGCAAATGGTAGGAATGTTGAAAGAGCCCTGCATTCCTTAAACTGCAATCATAGCTTCATCAGTAAATGTGGATTTCCAGGCGGCATAAATCAGATGACTGTACCTCCGTTCTCATTCTGGAAAAGTTATTTTTTTACAAAGCGTCAACAGATTATTCCCCACAGAAAGCTCCGAAATATTTTGCATAATTATCCCTAGTGCGTAAATGCCAACTCTTATTTGCTTTTGACGACCAAGGCCCAAGGGAGGGGGGTTTGGTGGTAATGATAAAACCCCGGCTATTATTTTCAGTATTTTCTATCTTTGCAGGTAACATTTCTGACTCTGAGGAGACTTCGAGTTTTAACAAACAGTCAAGAAATGCAGAGGAACGAATATCATCAAAAAGCTTCCGTTGCATTGACTCAATAAGCATACACGCTATCGGACTGCGGTCTTTTAACCGAGAATTGAAAATATGTTTTTTTGCAAAGAAATGCAAATAAAGTTAAAAACGCGGATAATTTTCCCATTAGCAATTTGATTTATAAAATCGCACACGGCCAATCAAAATTGTATGTCGCTTCGTGTGAAGGATACTCACAATCAATATTACAAATAAATATTAAAGTCTGCTGGAATAAGCAAAGCGTCGGGCTATTAGAAGTACTGATTAATAACTAGCAGGATAATGTTCATAGCCTTTTCTGCCCGACTGCCTTTTTGAATTAGAGACAGTTCCACGCTCTCCAGTGCGTCTACCTTGGAGAAGAATGAGTGACGGATATTTTTCATCGCTCTCCTCGACTTAATGATGTAAATATTCTAATTAGTAAATCACACTTGCTCAAGGCAAGAGCGACGGATCGAACCTCCCGCTCAGCAAAATACGCTGCAGTGTTCTTCCCTTTTTGCTTTGGTGGTGGAAATATATCTTGCAAAAATAAAATAAAAAGGAGCATCGTCTAAAACTTGAGATAAAGTTGAGCCTGCAGCTTGCGGCTGAGGAATCTTGGCTATTTCCAATCTAAGGTTTAATTAGAAGCCCCAGGCGCGAGGTTTGCATGAAGACCCTCTCCTCATTAGTTTCTCATCACTAATCTTGGGTGTTATGTTGGCTTAAAAGGTTGTCAACATTTGACCAACTCCGTGAAAATAAACACAGTCTATAGCTCCGGGAGTCGCAGGGCACTGCAAATAAATCGTGTTCGAACCAGCGGAACTAACAGGCGCAAAGATGTTGATAATTTATCGTTTCAAATCCTTGTTATTTCCTACCAAGCATTCATTTTTTTTATCCCTCAATGCAGGGGGAAAAAAGGTTATAAATATCCCGCGGGTAGTTGGTGGCTAATGCGGGTATTAATTGCATAAAGATCTCATGATAACTGTAAGTAACAATCTTGGCTGTGCTCGGGAGTCAGACGGGGAGTCAGCGGGCAGCGGGGCAGAGCGAGCGGCGGCAGCGGCCTCCGAGCGCCCCCTGCTGCCGGGCCTGCGCCGCCGAGCCGAGCCGTGAAACTGACCCGCAGCCGAGCACATGGGGCGGGGGAGTGAGAGCAATCCGCGTTCCCTCTTGCTTGCGATCGCGGCAGCTTTACTTCTCAATCACGTGCGTGTGCACACACACACACACACCCACACACACACATGGGCTGGAATATGCACGTACAAATCGATCAGACAATGCATGCACAAGTTTGATAAAATGCAGATGCAGGTTTTGCAAATGCACCACTTTTGTTTCATATCTATCTTTAACTATCTTAAATAGTTTTGATTATTTGGATTTCCTCCCACTGATGGCGGTTTTATATTTCTAAACAAACTCGCATGTATGGAAACATATAAAGGTGCGATCGCGACTCTGCTTACAATCAAACGCAAACCCTCCGATCCTTTGCAAGCTACGGCTTCGGAGGGGTGGTTGGTTGCTAATCGCATGATCGGTTTGTTTCGGTGCAAAACTTACTGATATTGTACCTGAAAGCAGCCCTTGGCAGCGTAGCTGAAAGTTAATATTCTGGAACATCAGCGAACCATAGTGCCGTCGAGTCTCTGGGGGTGGCGTGTTTACCTGTGCAATTAGTCCACATATAGTTTATCAATAAAATGCATATCTTGCCGAGTAATGCTTGGCGTGGTACGCTGCCTAGAGGGGACGTCTTTGAAAGGATGGGAGCACAGTTTCACTATTTTTTATTAAAACCCTGTTAAAACTGATAGGAGTGTGTATCGGTCATAAAATACATCAATATAAACGACGTCAATCTGTATTTGTCTCTGTTCAGGAGCAACACTGCCTTGAACACGAATCAACAAATCGCACGAAACATTGCGTTTGGTTTCAGTAATAAAATACCCACTCGAGGCTGACCCGAATTCTAAACCACGATTAGAAAAATACCTGCAAGATCTGTTTCCGTGCAATCTTAATAATGGATTCAAATATTTAAAGCATTACCGATTAAAAAGGATGCTAATCGTTTTCCCAATGTACAGGCAAAATCAGTCATCAAGTTGTCTTAAAATATTCAGTAAATAGTTAGGACATTGTCGTGTTTTGAGTTGAAATAACAGTCTGGGCACCACTCTGCGAATATCCTGACCAGTTAACAATACCCTCTCGCTGGTTAAAAGTGGATGGGTCACAACACTACTCATGCTCAATTGTTTAAGAAAGAACTGCAGATGCTGGAAAAATCGAAGGTAGACAAAAAAGCTGGATAAACTCAGCGGGTGAGGCAGCATCTTTGGAGCGAAGGAATAGGCGACGTTTCGGGTCGAGACCCTTCTTCAGTATTGTCTGGTAAATTATTTTGTTAACGGTCACATTCTAGTTTGTAACGCAGTATTCGCGAAGCAAACCAGTTTGCAGCAAATACCTAGATTGCTGTGGTTTTTAACAGCTTAGATGCACAGCATGTTTTATCCTTTGAATGGCCGAGGAAGTGCTCTGTAGAATTATCTCCCTCAGCCCCGGTAATTATACGATTCAGAGTACGACGAAACATTATTCTGTAAAAATATTAACGTTCAATTTAACTTAACTTAATCATGCTCAAAATCCAACTTTGTCACAAGTGATCCAACATGAACATATCAGTACACTTCTAATATTAGGGAGACCAGAACCAAACAATCTAAATCAGAAAATAAGAATCAAGAACTCGGAAAATTATAAGAATCAATGATTTTGCAGATCCGATAATACAAGAGTGAGATGCACTTACATTATTGGACTAAGATGGGTGGGGGGGATCAGGTAACGTTCAAAATATTACTGTGATGCTGAGAATACTATTGCAAGTAATCATTGCTTCTATTAGTTATGTTGTAAGTTATTTGTGACATTTATATTAATCAATTCCAAATAACATTTCATTAAAAGTTGCATCAAGTGTTAGTTAGAAAAATATTCCCACAATCAAAAAATCAGTGGAAAATGTGATCCATAGTAACTATATTAGCAGCTTTATGTGATTGAATTCCACAGCGTTCTGATTGTTCTGCTTGAGAAATTTAAGTAAGCAATTTAAGGGTTGAATGAAACACATAATCTAGGCACAGGAATTTAAAAACATGTTGGGAGCCTTGATGGGCCTTTATCTGGGACAGTAACAGAATGAGAGATCAGAGCATTTCATTGAAAACAAAACTTTATTCATTATGCAAATAATTCCCAGTATTTTTGAGAAAAAAATGATGCATTATGTCTTAAATGAAATGTTTAAATAGCAACAACGCTTGTATATTTGATTTAATGCTGAAAAGAATGTTTTAAAGCAAAATGTCTCAGGTAGCAATATTAAGTATCAGCGCTCAGTAACAATGACAGGAGATATTAATCCACTGAAAATGGATGCTAGAGGAAGTTTTACAGGGAAGAGATATTTAGCAATGAGGAGATCTAGTTAGCAGCTGGAAGCATTGGTGCTGAAAAGCAATAGCTGGTGTCAGGAACTTTTTTAAGCTTTGAAGACTGCAGCTGACAGCAATATATAGTTGTGTAATAACAGTTAGTGGCAGGGGATAGTTCACCCTTCATGAAAAGTAGCACTGAACATAGCTTGTTCAATTTTGATACCATAGTGAATTAATCTTAAATGACTATTTCATAAACGAATCGAGTAATGGATTTGGAAATAAGCACAGAAGTACATTAAATCATTTACCAGGATAGTGTCATACTAAAGGACACAATTCTCAATAATTTATTTCCATCTTTTCAATGATCCAAGTTTACTCTACTATTTCCATCTACCTATGTCACTTTCGACTTTCAGGCATTTGGAAATGTCTAATGCATTGTGCAAATGTTTGCAAATAATGTTCTTAAGGATTTAAAAAAAAATCAGCATTTAAGTAAAACTTTGAAGATTATTTTACACTCATTTGGTTTCAATACCACACACCTGCAGATGGAGATGTGTTCCGCACATGGTAATAACCATATAACCATATAACCATATAACAATTACAGCACGGAGACAGGCCCTCTCGGCCCTTCCAGTCCGTGCCGACCATTTGTTTTCCCCTAGTCCCATCTACCTGCACTCAGACCATACCCCTCCATTCCCTTCACGTCCATATACCTATCCACTTTACTTTTAAATGTTAAAATCGATCCTGCCTCCACCACCTCTGCTGGAAGCTCATTCCACACAGCCACCACCCTCTGAGTAAAGAAGTTCCCCCTCACGTTACCCCTAAACTTCTGTCCCTTAATTCTCATGTCATGCCCTCTTGTTTGAATCTTCCCTACCCTCAATGGGAAAAGCTTATCCACGTCAACTCTGTCTATCCCTTTCATCATTTTAAAGACCTCAATCAAGTCACCCCTTAACCTTCTGCGCTCCAAAGAATAAAGACCTAACTTGTTCAACCTTTCTCTGTAACATAGTTGCTGGAACCCTGGCAACATTCTAGTAAATCTCCTCTGTACTCTCTCTATTTTGTTGACATCCTTCCTATAACTAGGCGACCAAAATTGTACACCATACTCCAGAATTGGTCTTACCAATTCCTTGTACAATTTTAACATTACTTCCCTACTCCTATATTCAATGCTCTGATTTATAAAGGCCAGCACACCAAAGGCTTTCTTTACCACCCTATCTACATGCGAGGATGTTTAGCAGATGGAAGTAGGACATTGGGAAAAAGCCATGGGTTCTCCAGGGCTGTTGTGTTATGCAAAATGCAGCCACCACAAAATGGGAACTTTGTGGGAGTGAGACCGACGGTGCTAATTCCTCTCACGTATGCGCTCAACAGCACTGAGTGCAACCCTTTACTCCACGTTGCTCTTGTAAATATGTGCAAAGGAGCTGGGGTCTGTTTTGTGCAGCACCCACCCCCAGTCACCAGTGGAGAAGAAAGGACCCAGAGACAAGTCATCTGGTCATCAGGCAGAAAGCAGACCAGAGCCAGCTCCCGAAGTGAGCGACAGTGAGTGACAGGCTTGCTGTGACTTGAACTTTTGACTGTTTTTGGAAGTAAAATGCCCAGCTGCTTGAACAACTGGTTAAACCCTGCCCATTCTCCTGCACCTACCACCCCCCATGTTAACAGCAGTCAGTGACTTGTTCAATTAACTTACCTAATCTACAAGCAGGGGAGACAAAAATAAAAACAAAGGCCTGGATTCCTTCATATGCATACCTTTCATTAAAACTACAGTGCCCATACTATCTGCCTTTTCCATTCTCTACGAAATAAGTGGTGAAAGAGTTAATCATATTAGTTAAAGTGAAAATCATTTCTTACTGGAGGCTACTTCTGCAACCGCCAAGTTTTAAACATCACAAGGCTGCCTTCCCGAGTACATATTTCTCTGCCAATAATTGCATTTCATTTTTCTAATTTATGCATTTAAAGTTGTCTCTTAAGAATACTCTACTACATTTTGAGTACCATCCTGTACCGACATGAAGGCAACAGAAAATGTAAGCAGGAATGTGGAAAAACCAGCTTTGGCCTTACCTGCTCCCTCAAGGTCACCTGCCAATCTGCGAATGACCTTTTAGCTTCCCAAATATAATCCGCAGCAGCCAGCTTGATCCATGTTGAAGAACATTTTTTGCCCACTGCAACTTAATCTGCTCACTACAGAACTTGCTGGTATTCAGGAAGTACGGGTATGTTTCCCTCTCTCCATTTTCTAGCTTGGCTCACTGTCATCACTTCATAGTCACTCATCACCTTCCTGTTTGCATGCTCTTCTCCCTTTGAATCGACTTTCTTGTCATCTGAAGATGTTCTATTAGTAATATTGCTAACACCTTTTTATATTTCTTTCCCAAAACTGAATTACATATGACTTCAACAGGGCCATTTTCCATTGTTTCCTCATTCCAATCCATTAGCTAGGCAGGTGGCAACCAATTTCATAGTTATACTACTATTTATCTAGATTAAATCTACCATTGTATGGAAACAGTGCTAAATAATTAAAGGCTGGGTTTAGCTGATGCATGATGCAAAAACACATAAAACATTTGTGCAATGGAAATTTCAACATTTTTTACAGTCCTATCAGTGAAGCCCTAATTTTGGTCCGAGGCCTTCATGTTGGCAGTTTGTCATTGGCATTCATCTAACCTTTACTTCGTTGACCTTGCCTCCGTCTCCAGGGTCAGCCTAATTTACACACTGGAATCAAGCTTCTCAGTGTCAATAATGCTTCTCTTTGGTAGCTTGCATTTTAGAAGGAATTCCACCATCTGCCATCTACAAAGCATATATTGATATTGGAGTTATGGGATTATAGAACCTTAAGTGCTTCTCATGACTGGCTATTGTGGAGAAGGGTGCACTGGAAAACAAAACTCCCTTGTACATGTCTCTTCCTTTGGTTCTTAAATAGTCTCCTCTCTAACAGGTTCTGTCCACTTAGTCGACTGTGCGACTTATTCATTTATTCACTCATACCTTTGCTAATTGACTCGCAGAAGGTAGTGCACGAAAGGAGAAGAAACGTAAACCAAACTATCATCGATGCACACCTCCAGATTCAGGGACAGTTTCTTTCCAGCTGTTATCAGGCAAGTGAACCATCCTGCCAACACCTATAGAGTGGTCTTGAGCTACTATCTACCTCATTGAAGACCCTTGGACCATCTTTAATCAGACTTTACTGGAATTTATCTTGCACTAAACGTTATTCACTTTATCATGCATCTGGACACTGTGGATGGCTCGATTGTAATCATGCATGACTTGTTAGCACACAACAAAAGCTTTTCCCTGTACCTTGGTACATGTGACAATAAACTAAACTAAACTTTGAGGAGGACACACATCTGAGCGAGTGAGGAGAGTGTACAGAATCAATGGCCCCGATTAATTACTGTCTTCATGTCTATTTTTTCTTGAACCTATTCACTTATTTGCGTCCAACTGTCCAATGAAACTTAAATCCATGATGCCAAAAGCTACATAAAGTCATACAGCATGGAAACAGACCCTTCGGCCCAACGCCTATGCTGACCAAGGTGCCCTGTCTACACCAGTCGCACTTGCCTGTTTTTGGCCCATATCGCTTTAAGTCTTTCCTATCCATGCACTTGTCCAAATGTATTTTAAATGTTGTTATAGTATCTGACTCTACTACCTCCTTTGGCAGCTCGTTCCAAATGCCCACCACCCTTGTGTGAAAAAGATGCCCCTCAGGTTCATATTAAATCTTTCCCGTCAGATTAAACCTATGTCCTTTTGGTGCTTGATCTCCCTACTCTGAGTTCCCCGATAGCTGAAGAGATTTCAACAAGATGAAATTGCAACACCAATATTCTGCTTCTCTAATTCACCAACAATGACAATTATCTTCCTTTGTCGGCTATTAAAGGATTTTCCAATGTATATATAAGGACACATATCTATCGAGTACCTAGGTGCAGCACTTGGTTGAAAGCTGTCTTGATGTTCTTTCCCCTTCTTTACATCTAGCTTCTAAGTCTAAATATTAAACCAAGACCTAAAAACTGTCTAGCCCAACCAAAGTATAAGTAAGTAGGTTGGGGGTGAACAAGTGCTATATAAATGACGTATTGGCAACTTCTTCCATCACTATGTTCACTGTAGTGTTTGGCTGTGAAGTTGTCAGGAACAGTTCAATTACTGCAGATGGAGAAATGTTGGAGCTGGTGACTTTGGAAAGATAGTCTTGAATGTATGTATTATGCAGGTACTCATAGGTAGACCAAATGCACACTGTAAGAGGAACTAAACAGACAGTTCATAAGCACAGGATGGACATTTACTTGCATTTATTTCAGTGGAACTGTCTCTGGAAACATTTCTTGTTATGGAGTCGGACTTTGCCAAGGGCTGACATCTGCAGCAGCTCAGTAAATGTCATGTTATTGTAGGCGAAGATGTATTCTTCAGGATTTGGAAGAATTGGGAGCACTGCTCCTTAATGAGTGGATAGATACTGAGAATGTGGTCATGTGGTTCCTCAAGTACCTGCACACAAGTACCTGACAGTATGTTTCAGTAGCAATTAATTCAATGTATTCTCCTACCATGTCATATCTTTGGTGATCATTGTCTGGTATTTACAGTTGCATAACTTTCTCAGCTCAGCAACATCTATTTTATTATAGTGTGTTGCAGTGAGACATCTGAGTCTCTGTTATTACCAAACACTGTAGCATATTGGAGGATAAATTTGGTGGATGAGTGTACCTTATTTTACCTGGACATAGTTGCTATGGAGACTCGTGAGTTTGAGCTGCAGGGCTTAAAATTAATCTCCTGGGAACTAATTTTGCACTCTCTTTTTCTGGGTGGCATTGCACATTGCCTTAAAACAAAGGGATGGGAAATGCTGCTTAAGCTGCAGACGTTTACCTGCATGCTTCTGTGCAGATGGTGGCTCATTAATAGTGGGGTAATCCTTTGCAGTCATGAATGAACAATTATTGTACACTGAAGCACACAGGGCCATTTGGGTACCATCAATAACACACTGGTCCTTGGGTAACCTTGCTACTTGAAAAATGCTGTGGCCCCTCATGCTGTTGTTGGCTGTCCACGGGGAAAGTTAAGTGCTACCTCTGGCAAACAATGCATCAGTCACCTACTCTATACATCTGTGCACTGCAGATTTACTGATGTCCCCAGTGGCAGCCTAGATTGGAGCTAGAGGCATAAAACACGAGGGCAAAACTGGACTCTAGCACGAACTAGAGATTGGTTTCCATTCAGATTGAAACATAAAGCATAACCTAGGACTTTAGAGATACAGTGCAGAAACAAGCCCTTCAGCCCACCAACCAGTGATCACTCTGTACACTCGCACTATCCTACACACTCGGGACAATTTACAATTTTATCAAAGCCAATTAACCTACAAACCTGTATGCCTTTGGAGTGTGGGAGGAAACCGGAGCACCCGGAGAAAATGCACATGGTCACAGGGAGAATGTACAGATTCTGGACAGACAGGACCCATAGTCAGGATCAAACTCGGGCTTCTGGCACTGTAAGGCAGCAACTCTACCGTTGTGCCACTGTCACAGAAAATAAAAATAAATAAAAAGCAAACTATTGTAAAATGCATTATCTATATAACTAACAATCTTGACCACTTCCTGTCTGCGCTGTATATTGATTTTAGAAACAAATGCTACCATATATTGCTATGATTTTTGGCCATCTTATTCACAGTCCTCCTCTGCTGAGGCAGCCCCAAGGATTTTTCCGATCGATGAAAAATCAAAAAGTTATGAATCTTTAAACAATCTTGAGATCAGCTGATTGGTCATCTCTCATGTCAATCACCCTTCCGGGGGGCCAGGAGTATAAAGCCCAAATGGTATGAAATTGCATTTGAATTTGGTGGCCTGCGCACTGCTTGAACTGGTATGAAATTGCATTTGAATTTGGTGGCCTGCTCTCTGCCTGAAATGGCATGAAATTGCATTTGAATGTGGTGGCCTGCGCTCGCCTCCCCCCCCCCCCCCCCCTCCACTGGCCACCAATATTGGAATTGGTGGAGAGGTGGAATATTGCGTTGGGGGACCAGACCTCTCATGTGAACATGGGACCCAACGGGTCCCACTTAGGCTAGTAATATTTGATTTCTAGCTTCAAGACTCATATATATAGGCATTGCTGCTTTCCTTGCTGGAGTTTGGAAAGAAATAGTGGTTTTGTGTACCTGCTGTAAGTGCAAATTATCCCAAGTGTGTATAGGCTTGTATTAATGTGCGGGGGATGCTGGTTGCTGCGGACTCGGTGGGCCGAAGGGCCTGTTTCTGCGCTGTATCTCTAAACGAAACTATTTACTGAAGAAATGTATCTTTTACTTCTATGTTTGTGGTCTATCTTCTATTTTTGTGGTCTATCAGAGTATTTCAATTGGCTGCTCAGTCGGCCTGACGGCATCAACGTTGTTCTTCACCAACGATCCCCTTGATTGACATTTGACAACAGCTGATGGCAGGAAAGTCTGACTCAGTGATGGTTAGATATTTGCGGGCAGATTCCTTCAAAGTCATTGGAGAGCAGAGTTGCTTCATCACAGATTGCAAAACCCAGGCCAATAAGAAACAGGATAATAACAAATAAACAATTGGATGTGAATTTTATGCGTTCATGCTTAAATATTAAAAAGTAAGACACAAACAAACCTACGTAGCAATTTAGTTGAGCAGAGCTAATATTCGATATGCCATTATATATTTGATATTCAGCTCAGAAAATGGTACAAATTCCATTAAGTTGTTATAAAGCTCTCACCCATTTCTGGTAGATTCCAGGATAGGATAGGTTCAGAGGGATATGGGGTAAACGCAGGCAGGTGGGACAAGTGTAGATGGAACATGTTTGTTGGTGTGTGCCCAAAGAGCCCTTTCCATGCTGTATGACTGCGTGTCTCAAATGAAGTGCAAATGCATAATATTGGTTAACATTGATCGTCAGGGATCTCTGCCCATATTTGCTCACTGTTCATTAGGCACTTTAATTTCGACACAGGGGCGGGGGGTTTGATGGAGCCAAATTTGCAAGCTTAACCTGCCCCTTATAAACACACCAACACAGTACAAACTGTGATTTATTCTCACCAATATATTTTAATTTCTTAAAGGCGATGAGCGCTCATAGCGTTCTGCACAATTTACAGAAAACTAAAACTTATTTAAAAACATAAATCTTCTTGTTCATGAAGCACCTAAAAATGTTGAGCTCCAAGCACAGCACATGTTCAAAAGCTGCCTGACTGCATTCCACAGATGACGCTGCTCAGGGACAAAATGCGAGGAGGTTTATAGGCTACATACGTCGTGTTTTTAATATGCTACATTTCTGCTTGTAAGATTCCTTTCCACCTTGGGATAGATACAATTCATTGTCCCAAGAAATAATTCATGAACCATTTTTGATGTGAGACAACTTTAATATTGGGTAACCAAATTTCTTCCAATTTCTGATCTTTCCAGAGCTTACCAATTTAATAATCATGTTTCTCAGTTCCATTACTACAACTTCAATTTTATGACTTATGACCGTCAACATTATAAACACTGCATTTAAGTCCCCGATTTATCTTCCTTCTGGGAGAACAAGTTTGATTGTCCTTTTCCTAAGTCTGGAATTCTGGAAATAGTCATTTTATTTAATAATCTCAAAAGTATCTACATTATTTTTTTTAGTTTAGTTTGGAGATACAGCGCGGAAACAGGTCCTTCGGCCCACCGAGTTCGTACCGACCAGTGATCACCGCACATTAACACTATCCTACATGCACTAGGGACAATTTATGCATACCAAACCAATTAACCTACAAGCCTATATGTCTTTGGAGTGTGGGAGGAAACCGAAGATCTTGGAGAAAATTATGGGGAGAACGTACAAACTCCGCACAGACAGCACCCGTAATCAGGATCGTCTCTGGTGCTGCAAGCAATGTAAGGCAGCAACTCTACAGCTGCGCTGTAGAGAAAAAGCCCAATGTCTGCAATGGGGTAGGGTGGGAAATTGGGACTGTACTCTGGCTTATGGGAGGACTTGTTAAGAAGTTTGATAACATAGAGGAAGAAGGTATTCCTGAGACTGGTGGCATGTGTTTTCAATTTTTTATATCTTCACCCAATAGGAGCAGGGATGAGGCAGAATGATCAGGATGGTAAAGGTCTTTGATTATGATGGCTGCTTTCCTGAGGTACCCTGAAGTGTGGATGGGGTCAATGGTGGGGAGTCTGCTCTGTGTGATGGACTATCTGACCTTCTCCTTGGTGAATACTGACGGAAAGTACTAATTCAGTATTCATCAACTACATCGTCTGACTCCAAGCATAAATTGCCTCCTTTAACCTGGAGTGGCTCTATCCTCTCCCTAGTTATCCTATATGCGTATGCATAAACAGCCTTGGATTCTCTTTAATCCTATTTGCTTCAGACCTTTCATGGCCTCTTTCAATCCTACTAATTATCTGCTTGAATTCCTTCCTGCTTGCTTTATATTCCTCAAAGGCCCTGCCTATTTTCACCTTGCTAAACCCTGTGTATGCTTTTTTTCCCTTTTTGACCAAATTTACAATCTATCTCGTTATGCATGGTCCCGTTACATTGGCATCCCTGTCCCTATTCCTGACTGGAACATGCCAGTCCTGATCTTTGATCAGTTGATTTTTAAGCGACTCCCTCATCTCAGATGAGGACTTACTCAATAACAGCTGCTCCCAATTTACTCTCCCTAGCTAATGCCTAATAATGTTGTAATTAAAAGTACAATTAGCATTATACAGTGGGTTGGCTGCCACTGGGTAGGGTGTGATAATTTTATGCTTTAAATTCCACATCTTGAAGAAACCAATTTAACTGCACTTAAAAACCACAATTTAAGATGTTATAAATCCTTATAGGTTCAATGGTACTTTATTGCCACCTGTACTGTGAAATTCATTTTTCTATACAGATATGTACGTATCACTATACATAAGCACTTAGATACATCTTAGATAAGTGCCTCAGATAGAGTATAAATGTATAATGGTAGTACACTGAGACAGTATACAGAGTCGCCAGTTGTTAGAGCCATTTTCAAGTCCTGGTTGTTATAAGTGTTGCTATATACAATTGCAATTGTTCTGCACATTGTATTAATGTCTACCCAAATTTTGACCTGGTTGCTATGAAGAATATATAAATATACCATAAAAAACTTTTCTCTAAATGTTATTTGAAAGGATTCTGCCATTTCTAACAAAGCAAAACAGGCTAGGTTGTGAATCAATATTCCACATTATTCCAATGTTGCATGATGAGATTGTTACATCTAGTTTTGGAATTCTGCCTGGATTTGCTGGAATTGCGAGATTGTCAGTCACTCATAACTATTTGAAGAAATTGGCCAACAATATCAGGATTCAAATTGTGCAACTAGAATCAGTGGAATTCTCTCAGTCACCCTGCTTCCCTGCAACTTTGTCATGTAAAATATTGCTGAAAGCTTCAACATTCAAATACATGAAGATTATAAAATGTTCACCCAATAGGCGGACTGAAGAGGGTTTCGACCCGAAAAGTTGCAGAGCCCTAGTGAGACCACACCTGGAGTATTGTCTGCAGTTCTGGTCCCCTAATTTGAGGCAGGACATTCTTGCTATTGAGGGAGTGCAGCGTAGGTTTACAAGGTTAATTCCCGGGATGGCGGGACTGTCATATGCTGAGAGAATGGAGCGGCTGGGCTTGGACACTGGAGTTTAGAAGGATGAGAGGGGATCTTATTGAAACAAATAAGATTGTTAAGGGTTTGGACACGCTAGAGGCAGGAAACATGTTCCTGATGTTGGGGAAGTCCAGAACCAGGGGCCACAGTTTAAGAATAAGGGGTAAGCCATTTAGAACGGAGACGAGGTGGCTGAGCAAAATTGTATAAGCAAAAGGATAGAGAAGTTAAAATATTAGAGGAATCAAAGATTTGATTTTGTCTGAAGAAGGGTCCCGACCAAAATGTCACATGTCCATGTACTCCAAGGATGCTGCCTGACCAGCTGTTACTCCAGCTCTGTGTCTGTTTTGAAAACCAGCTTCCTTGTTTTTACATTTAAACATTTGATTTTAATGTTTTAAATCCTTAGACCATTACGTTGAGATTAATAATCAGAGAGAAGACTGAAGCACCAGGCGTACTTTTTCTGCAATTTTTTCTGAAGCAGAACTGGACCAAATCCTCAATAACATGAGAATTACATTCAACTTACCCCGGTACTTAGATTGAGAATGAGAATTTGTGCAAGACTGATGCCCCCTTTCAAGGGTGTCCATTAACATGGTGAAAAATACCTAGTAATTTGAAAAAGTAGTGACCAGATTCGTGAGATTCATGAATAACTCTTTATCTGCCCGATCTCAATATTAAATGCAGATATTTACTTTGTTATATTGAGTCTTTGACTAAAAAAAGTATTATGCAGAAACTTAGCAATAGGCAAAAAGAGACCAAAGAATAAAGGAGATTGGGAGCAACTGTTGGTAGAGATAGAGAGGGGCAGAGATGGGGAGGCATGGGTTTGTTGTTAAAAGTAGGACAGAGTGTGAGAAATTTGTTTAGGCACAGAGGATTGTGAGGTTATAGAATGTATGAGCAACATTAGTGGGCTGTGGTGACCTCTGCGCACGGAAGCATTGAGGTGGTTGCTGGAGGCCATGGACAGCGCGTTTGCAATGGACGCTGGTCGTGGTGTTGGTGGAGGTGGCCAATGGATGTCCCACAGCAACTGGGCGAGTAGATTGAGCATAACCTGCAGCAGTTGCAGGGAGCATTGGTGAAAGGAACTAACAGCGTTGTGCTGGGCCAGTGCTGCCAGGACACCAGGCCTTAAAGTGAGAAAATAAGAAATTACACATCTCCGTAGGCCATGGTCAAACTTGAGACACTTGAAAGTTGCAAGATGGCACAAGAACAGGGTGACTCTTTGCATGCTCTTCCAGAAGATGATTAACCTATAATTGTTTCACTTTTTTTACTTGCTTATGATTTTACTCATGTATTGTATGATTTGACTGGATAACACAAAACAAGCGTTTCACTGTTTCTTGGTAGATGTAATAATAAATTAAACTATACTCATTAATGGTGTGCACATTGACCAGATATTTTGGCAGCAAAACCCAGTCCCATGAACTTGCATTCAATTTAATCATCCTTCTTTAAGCATAAACAATTTGTGACAAATTCAGCCTCATTTTACATTGTAGGTGTTCAATAGAATCTGAAATTAATCAACATGAACTCTTTCCAAGATAGAACCCTTCACTTTTAAGAAGGTGGTTAAAATGCTAATATTGACTTTGTTCTTAGAAAAAAATACTTCTCTTTACAACTCAGATATTCCTCACAAAAAAACAAAATCAATCCAGAGTGAGTAATGATAATGGTGAGATATTGAGGGAAGTTAATTAATAACATATGCAAGCTTTCAGATTTCCAATACTACATTGAATTATTTTGCCTATTGCCACCGTTCTCAAACCATTAATCTTAGTACCACTGGTAATAGCTATTAATTTTTTGAATAGTAGGTTTTAAAGTAGTATATATGGAACTATGAAATTGCTAAGGATAAGGTGAAGGGACAGAAATTTGGCAAATAGATTTCAATGAAGAAAAATGTAATGCAATTCACCTTGTGGACCTAGAAGACAGAACAAAGTACTTTCTGTATAGTGAAAAACAGAAGTGAAGGGAAGCTTGAAACTAATGGTGACGGCAACCTTGACTCATGCACTAGGAATGTTAAAGCATATTTATTGGAAAGACGTACTAAATTTATTTCTGGAAAGATGGAGAAATTGACGGTTATGGGTATCTGTACAGGAGTTGAGGCCAGCATAGATCAGCCGTGACACATTGATTGGCAGAGCAGGCTTGAAGGGCCTAGTGGCCTAATTCTGCTCCTATTTTCTGATATTCTTATGTTTTGGTCACCCTTTTAAAAACATGAGTGGAGAGAAAATTTAGTTTAGTTTAGAGGTACAGTGCGGAAATAGGCCCTACGGCCCACTGAGCCTGCGCCGTCCAGCAATCACCCCTGTGCACTAGCACTATCCTACAGACTAACATTTTACAATTCGTACAAAAAACAATTTACCTACAAACCGGTACGTCTTTGGAGTATGGGAAAAAAGCGAGACCTGGGGAAAATCCACGCCATCATGAGGAAAACGTACAAACTCCGTATAGACAGCACCCGTAGTCAGGATCAAACCCGGGTCTCTGTCTCTGTACGGCAGCAGCTCTACTGCTGTGCCACTGTTCCACCCCTTTAAAATCTACAAGTTCTACAAGCATAACTCATTAAACTATCTTCGACGGGCATTGACGATAACTAAAACAGCCAATGAAATTCTGGCATCTTCATGCACAATACTAGACTTAAACATTTTCAGTCTAAAACTTAATTTCCAGAAGGTGCACTTTAAGATCCAGCTGAATAAAGCTCTGGTTAGAACACTGCCAGAGTATTGTGTTCAGTTTTGAGCAGCCCTCTTACGAAGGATCTGGAGTGAGTGCAATTCAGACATATAGGAATGTTGCCTTGCTGACAAGGGCTAAAGTGCAAGGACTGATACTACAAACTACAGTTACAACTCTGGAAATGTAGACGATTACGGACTAATTTAATCAAAGTTTTCAGGATATTAAGAGAAATGATAAGATAGAGAATGGGAACGTAAAACTTTTTTACATGGGGGGGTTAGGATGAGGAATACACTGATGGCAGGAATGCTGGGACGAGAATCAAGCAGGACTTTCAATAGGGAACTGAATAGGCCGTTGAGAAAATATTCATAAGAGCTGCAAATGAAATTGAATGGGATGCATTAGAAGGTGTCGGCACTCACTGGGTGTATAGCATTTTTCTGTGCTATAACCGCATTTGATAAGCGGCGTAGGCTGAGAACTACCTGGTGATAGATCATTCCTCATTCGGAAGGAACAATGGATAGAGACCAATCAGTCTTGGTATTGACTGATGGGCACTATTCTAGCGACCTCCTGCTGTGAGGTCAAGATTGGTTTGGCAATAACAGTGGCACAATTGACTGCAATAGATTGTTGAGGCTCAAAGAGGAATAGCACACACTTAGGTCTGGTACTGGAAGGCACTGGCTTCTATGAAACCATAATCAAGGCCTTCAGAAGAAAAGGGAATGGAAGTAATCAGACTCAAGTTAAGAAAAAGTAAACAAATTGAGATGATTCATTACAGTGTTAAGTAAGGTTTAATGATCAATTGCTGAAACAGATGACCCAGATTGCTGTTTATATAGAAGCCACATTTAAACAATAAGAGGAAAGGCAGAGACCAACTGAACTTTTTTCTTAAAAAATGTTTTGTAATAATTCACTACAATTTACAATTATGGTTTAAAAGATTACAGAATTAGGAATAGTTTCTTATTTGAAGTTCATATCCTCATAGCTTTAAGCTGAAAATGGTAACTATATACCTGAATGAGTTAATCTTTGTGAATTCTAGGCTTGAAGTATTCCAACATTTAAAGACATAATAGATTCCTTTTTGTTACCCACTTACGTTAAACGCTTTCAAGGCAAATTCACAAGCAAAACATTATTTATTGTAGAAGAAAAGTGATTTTTAGCAAAAAAACAGGCAAAATACAATTACACAGAAACAGAGGATAAAATGTAGCAATTTTGAATCAACTTTTTTGAAGCTTTATTCCTTCATAATGGGCAGCCACGGGCTGGAGGAGATTTAATACAAGCCCTCAATGCATTGGATCTAAGTTTCAGAAGGAATATCCACACTAAGATCATATCTATTGAATAAATTGACACACATTTTTGTTTCTGTTACATATTTCTCTGGAGTGGATAAGTCAACACACCATGCAAAATGGAACAGTGCACTTGGTTTTATTCCATTAGCAGTCCCAACACATCCTCTAAACACTGACATGATATGAATGCAGCTTTCTGGAGCAAAGGCACTTCACTGGCATTCAGAGGAGCTCTTTTATAATTGTACAACACTTGTCTTTCCAAAGGAATCACGATGCACTTCTCTGAGGTTGGGCAATTTTACATTTGTGCATTAGTAAGCTCGCAGTTTCTCCATAAACATCACTTGCGTATAAAATTGTAATAATTTGTCAAAGGACAAGTCTGGGTTAGTACCAAACATTTAAGTGTATTAACTGCAGTGTACAAGACTTACACTTAGCTCTATTTATAAAACAGACCAGCAAAAAGGCATAGCAGACAGCAAACTCACGAGTATGTGATACTTAGATCTAACAGAACACATTGTCTATAAAAACAGTCATAGTGTTGAATAGAACAGTTACAATCAATAGCTGGCAAGAAAGTCAAGAGGTTCTAACTTCAGGATAAATTAAAATCAGAAAGCCAATTAAAATCAGAAAGCACAGAGCATTTTTTGATGTTTATCTCAAAGTCTCTTTAAACTAGATGACAATATGCAGTATCGCGGTTTTACCATGGTAAATGTTTGATACTAGGAAGCAAGTACTGTGTCCAATTTCTTCCACTTGTTGAGTTTTGTGGTCAAAAATGTGGAAAGTGTTTTGCTCTGGATCGCAGCAGAATATTTTGCCAAACTCACACAGACCAGTATCTTAATGACCTTTCTTCAGGCAATTTCTAATTTTAGGAATCATGTTTTTCCAATGGATCGAGGATCAATAATTAACACACACATGCTTATCACAAACAATCGCTCAATAAAACTTTTACTGAATAAGAAACTAAAATTGATTTTTAAAAAGTGATTTTAAAATATTCATTGTCGTGCACTTAGATAGTTGAAAGTTTGCTCAAATTGAAAACCTAAGTTACATTCCTGCCTTTGAACAGGTAAATTCACTTGAAGTATCTTTTGTTTGCAGTTTCATTCCTTCATTTTTTACATTAGTCATTCAAATCACATTTTCATCATCTATCACTTTGACATGAAACCAAAATGGATCTTAACTGAGGTTTTAATAAGCCAATTTGAATGAAGTTAATGAATTTTAAACCTTTTTAAGGTTATGAAATATATCATAATTTTCCCATTCTACAATTCTTTGGGATTGAGGATGACCTCCTTTTATTCTTTGTGCGCTCTCTGGTGGCTGTTGGCAGATTCTTCTACTGATAGGGTAAACTACTGGAGCAGGTAGTTTGTGAGGTGGTAGTTTTCTTCTGCCACCTACTTAGGGTCTCCTCGAGGTCCTGACACATGGACATAAGGTCCTCAATATCATCCTGAGTGCACCTTCTCTACGTCGTATGGTCATAGACCAGAGATGACCAAGAGTGGGAGGAGATATTGCCTATTTTCAAGGGGGCTTTGAACACACACTTTCTTCCGTCTTTCTGGCAATCTTTTTCAGAACAGCATATGCTAGTTAAAAATTTCTCGCATCGGAAGAACAGATAAAATGGAGCAACATTTATTTTTTTTAATTAATTGACCAAACCTTTAAAATAAACAATTTCATTCGTCTGCCTCGCACAAAGCTTTCAATTAATTATTTTTGCAGCGGCAGAATTTTTCTCTTCTCTGTGGAGGAAAGAGTTCGGATGTAGAAAGATTAAACTATCTATAAAGTCTTGACACGGACTGGGATGCTGATAATGGGAGGTATGTGTCTGCAGTTCTTGGCTGCTCACAGAAGTGTGTTGCTGAAGTAAAGCAGAAACACAATGTGTTTTTCTAAAGAGGTATTATGGTGACCCAGGGCAGCAGGAGTTCAACTAAAGTTCAGGAGAGATGTTGCCAGTAGTTAGCACTGCAGGAAGGCAAAATTACTTCCGGATTCACCTCTTCTTTCCACTGTCAATGCTGGCTCTGGTATGGTGGAAGGTTATAATGTCTTCAGGGAAGCAATCTTTTAATAATATTCCACGTTCACGATGACAGTCCAACTCCTTAATAAATCCGCACCAGTAGATCACTAATCCGGGTCCAAATCTGAAAATTAGATGTAAAATATGTTAAATTGCATTCAGAAAGTCTGGTTGTATTAATTGAACTTCCCTGGCTGCTTTATTTACATTTTCCATACGTTGAAGGTGAAAGCATTGCCAAAGTGAAAATATACATATGACAAAGCATGCACTGTGCTGAGATTTCCAAGATGTATTGATAATGTGCTGCATCAAATGTTACTGCAGAAAATAAAAGCTCATGGTTTATTTGGCAACTTCTCAGCATAAATAGACGATTGGCTAATAAGAAACAGAAAAAGTAATTGTGAGAAAGTTGACCATGGATAACCAAAATGGGCAAGGTGCCATATGAAGAATATAGAACAAGTTATGCGTGTATCCACTGGGGTTTAGAAGAATGAAAATGACATTTTTTACAGCATATCCTGAATGACCTTGATAGGGTGGATGTGGAGAGGATATTTCCTTTTGAGGGAGAATCCAGAATCAGGAGTCATTGTCCTGGATTTTCTCTCTCTCACAGGGCACAGAGTCTTTAAACTCATATCTTGAAGAGTGGCAGAAGTAGTCTTTAGATATTTTTAAGGCAGTTAGATTCCTGACAAGTGGGCAAAAGATTCCTAGTTGGCAGGATTGTGGATCTGCAATTACAATCTGGGCAGTTGATACAAGAACGTACAGATTAGGACCAGGAGTAGGTCACCCAACCCCTCGAGTCTGCTTTTAAATTCAATAATATCATGCCAGGTCTGACTGTAATCTGCAAAGCAGAAGCTGTATTTATGGACTTAAAGCAATAGGATATACATCTCTTTTCTCTCTTGTCTTTAAAATAAAATCAAGGGTCTTATCTGTGACAAGAATTTGAATGCTAGATGGCACAACTCCACCATTTGGTGTTTCAGACTAATCAACGTTATTGGCAGGTACTAAATCTGATGAATTAGATTAAGTGCCTCACATCTTCCATGAAAATGGGTAATTAAAGAGTACACTCAATACCTCAGCTATTTCTGCCAAGATCAACAAACAGTTAAATCTCACCCATGTTTCATCCTGTGCAAGGTAACAGTGGCCAATATAATAGATCAAACAGTGTTATTTTGAAGTCATATTGCCATTTGGATAGTTTCCTGGTCATTTTGCAACTTTAGAATTTTCCTTTTGTAGTGCTATGGCATGTTCGTCAACACTGAATTTCCTGGAAACATTTTTTTCTCCCCTCTCAAACACATCTAGTATTCCAAGAAAATGAAGTCTCTCTGTGCTCCTTGCACGAGGATACAATAATCTGCCTGACTGGCTGTGACTTCCCAACTATTGGGAAAGTGTGCCAAAAGGCACAATTATAACCAAAGGATTTCTGTGAAGACAGTAAACTAGTAAGACAATGTTGCAGCTTCATTGTGAAGGGGACGTAAGAAAATAACATAAAAGTTAATGAGTTGCATATTTACTTTGAACTTAAGCAAGAAACTGTACTGAGACATTACTTATTGCCAAAATGAAAGGGTTTTACCTTTTGCACACTCCACAAATATATTTTGGGACTAAACAAAAATACTTGAATATATAAAAATTAGGGTCTTTCAATATTTTCAATCCTTCTTAGTGTGTACTCAACTAGCAATTTTGTTACTGTACATAAGACCAATTGACTAGAGCGGTGGTTAAAAAACATGTTCTAAATCTCGGAACTGTGACATAGCCTTTAAATGGATATGCTGAGCCCACCAGGCAATCTCAGGAAGTCGCCCTGTGGAATAGTTGACCCATCAGGAAGTTAGGACCTTCGGCAAGAGTTCATAAAGATGCAATCACTATCAATCAGAACATGTCATCACTTGGTCTGTACTTCAGAATCAGAGTTTTACCAATGAGCAACCAAACAAGTTGGTGAATTCTTCCTCTGATGCTCAACTACAAACGGTCAAATTAGTAAAACATCCTTGATAATCAGAGGTCATCAGACAGAAATGCTATGTAACTGTTGAAATCTTCACACTTCTAGCCGTCTTCCAGTATTGTGTAAAATTTCCAGTGCAAAAATACAGCACCGAACAAATGCAAAATGCATAACACAGCAAATTTGAAGCGAAAATATCTATTCATGCAATGGAAATTCTTCAAAAATTGTGCAATTAATGACACATGGCAATTTATTAAAAAATAAAAAATCGTTTGTCAGTTCTGCTTATATCAAAGAAACATGATTATAAATAATTGCTGGAATGATCAACTAATGATCTATGTATTTTGCAAGTCAGGGGTCAAGTATCAATTAATAATAATCAATAACTACATCTTTGAAAGTTTTAAAGTAAGCATGTCAGGTATAATTTTGTATAAAACATGTAGCAGTGATTATTTACTACATATTAACCAAATACAAATAAGTAAACATGAATTAGCATCCTAATGATGTGTCCAATAGTAATTGTTACCCATCTCAAGGGCCGTCTGCTTAGAGCAATTGAACCATGTGTGTATAAATGCTGGCCACATTAGACACAATCTACCACACGAGAAGAATAATTCTGTCTGTACAAAATCCCTAATAGTCAAATTAGTGATAATTTAAATTTGAGTATTAAAGAAAAATGCCAAATAATGCCATGTCAGAGCAACATTTTTAATACATCTTAGTCTAATAAAAGTAATCAAAATCCAAAATGCAATTCAAAAAGTTGTGTAACAAGTCTCAACCAGTTTAAAAGTTTATTTTCAGCAGCACATTTTAAAATAGTTTGATGTCCTAACAATACTTTTGAACACGACTTCTTTGGAAATTATTGTTTGATTTACGTCCCAGACGATTTTGTTAGTCAAATATAAGACCATTTAAACGTAAGCATTTAAAAATTACATGTGAACTGTGGGATCACTATTTCGGTTTGAAATATCACTCAATGTACAAAAAGTTTTGCTGCATCAATTCTTCATTTCATCTCTCTTATGATTTTGCTAAAGAAAGAATAATTAACCCCTATCTCAAATAATATGCATATCAGTGGCACAGATATTCCAGATAAATCCCTTTTAGATTAATTTTGTACAACCTCACCATCTTAGCAATTACACAAATGAAATACAAATGAGAGCCACAAATTTTAATGTTAACTTTTTGTATAAATAGAAATAAATAGTTAAGTATTGAAAGAATAATTATACTTTGTGACTTGTGATTCATATTAAAAAATTTTCTCAATACAATTCTGTAACTTAGTACAGCCGTCCAAATCAGTGCTGCCACAACTGCACCAGAATAATCGCCGTCCATTTCATCCAAGGCTAACTACAGTAGTTTTCTTACCTTATCATATTTTCAGTAATACTGTTGGCTGCCCATATCTTGCCTCAGGTATTGAATCATGATGAACATGCAAGTCAATTTCTTATAATGACTGCATTGCCATGTAGAGTGCAACACTGTCCATATTTTAGTTTAGATTTTTGTGCTTCAATTGCATTTTTGTTGGTGCCTTTTGGATGTTTTAAACTATTGATATTCAATTAAAAAAAAATGTTGAATGGTTAATGATGAAAAACTTTGTGTACACTAATATCTGATTACAATTTTAGCTGACTATATTTGACACAATGGTGGCAAGTTTTTAACTTGGTCTGGATGTGGTTGGTGCTGAGTAAAACTATGCATCATAGGCTTCCACATAACTTAAAGTATTTATTCTATGAACTCTATCTATAATCTGAACAATCATTATTCAGCGTTTGGTGTACAAAATCTGCTTTGTATTCACAGTAACATTTCAAGCTGATTGAGGTTTCACCAAGGTGCAAACAATTGGAGTTTAATGTGTGTCATATAAAATTTGTTGTGAATTAAAATTAACAGAAAATAACATTTTGGTTTAATGTCAGTATTGTGGAAAGACATATCTCTGATAGCTGCAATTTAGTACTTCTTTCAATATTGCTTGCCCAAAATTGCAATAGCCTGAGCTTGTAGGCAGCCAAATTAACAGCAAGTTCACATTCACCTACACTGGAAAGAAAGTGAGGAAAGGAAGTTATTCAGCTTGTTTTTTTGGGGGCGAGCATTTCACCAGTGCAAGTCAAAAATAATTCCACTGCCTTGCTCTCCACTATCCATAACTCACTTACCCCTCCTCAAACCCCCGATTGTCAATTGCTTTCATCTTTACTTTCTCTACCTTTTCACTCTTAAAGACAATTTTTTTAGGTAAATAAATGTATTCTAGGTTCTCACGTCACTCTCACAGTGACTCTAAATTGATGACCCATAATATTGGAAATAAACTTTTCAGATGCACTTCATCAAAACCCTTTGTAATATTTTTAACAAAATATAACCACCTTCTGTGTTTCCATACATCAAATAGTCATTATATCTGTACTATTCATATATCCCTGGTGAACCTAGGCCAGGCCATCATTACTGCTCCTCCCTATTCCTTCTCAAAGGCTGAAGGTGAGTCTAATACTAGAGAAAGCTTAGGAAAGCAAAGATAAACTATGAAATGTTCAATACCATTACCCAGTAAAATAAAAAATGTCAAAGATCTTTTATAAGTACATAAAAAGCAAGGAATCATAAAACATTGATAAGGATGCAAATCAAAAACTGTGTGGAAGCAGATGTTCTTCATGAATAGTTGGTTATCTTGTTCAGAAAAAGGAATGATGCTAATATTGCTGAACTGGGATTATGGTATCAACCCATGCAAAACGTAGTGAAAGAGGATATATTAAAGGGTTTAGGATCCCTGGAAATTGACAAAGAAATATATGACTAGTCCTGATACACCAGTGGGAGAATCTAGGACCAGAGGGAATAGCTTCAGAATAAAATGACTCACCTTTAAAAAGGAGATAAGGAGGAATTTCTTCACTCATAGAGGGTAGTGAATCTGTAGAATTCATTGCCACAAACAGTTGTGGAGGCCATGACATTGGATATTTTAAGGTGGAGATTGAGATTCCTGATTAGTAAGGATGTCAAGGGTTACAGGAATGCAGGAGAATGGGGTTGAGGGGGATAGAATAGCAGAGTACTCAATGGACCGAATGGCTCAATTCTGCTCTTATCACCCGAAACATCCCACCCCCCAATCTAGAGTTACTGCTGAATTCCTCCAGCACTTTGAATTTTTGCTAAAGTTTCCAGCATCATCAACATCCTATACTATGATCAATCTGTGATAGTTGGCATGGATTTTTTAAGGGATTGCTATGTACTTACATTTTTAAATTAACAAATGAATCAACGAGAGCATTGGATTCATTTTCACATGGCAGTCTGGTCAAAGAGGTAAATACACATGAAATGAAGCACCTCATCTTCTTTCCCACCAGCCACCCCATTCAAAGGATTATCCTTGAACACTTCAGCATGATGCTACCACCAATCCCATCGATCCTGCCCTTTCCACTAGGCATTCTGGTGATAATATGTTCATGTTCAGCAAACCAAATACTGATTAGATAATCATTTTGAAAATTCATTCAGTGAGCATATAAGACCTTGAGCTTCTAGTCCTTTTACTTGAATTCTGCCTCTGTTTATCAGCTCCTGTACTGCTCCAATAAAGTTCAATATATGCTTGGCAAGCAGCACCTTAACCTTTGACTAGGCATGTAATAGCCTTCTTGAATCAACACTTTTGTTAAGTAATTTCATTTACACTTTATATTGTCCTTTACATCTCTAGATGTATCTTTCATGCCTTGTTGCATCATAACCATCTCTGGGGAGAAGGCAGGTGAATGGGGTTGGGAGGGAGAAATAGATCAGCCGTGATTGAATGGCACAGTAAACTTGGGGCCAAATGGTCGAATTCTACTCTTATCACATGATCTTTTGAACCACACCCTTCAACTTTTACTTATGTTTTATCCTACCACAGACCTTAAATAAAACATAGCATGCAGTATATACTCAGCAAGTCAGGCAGCATTTGCGGTGACCTCTCAACAGAAACTTGCAAGTCCCCTTTGAGATGACAGAATAAAAAGAGCGGTGAAGCAGTCTGATAAACATTGGCAGGTAATTTCAAACTAGGACTTGTAGCAGACTGCCAAGCTCTCCAGT
Source organism: Okamejei kenojei (assembly GCA_035221665.1). Classification (NCBI taxonomy): domain Eukaryota; kingdom Metazoa; phylum Chordata; class Chondrichthyes; order Rajiformes; family Rajidae; genus Okamejei; species Okamejei kenojei. Next base: position 57,354,935 of record CM069139.1, on the reverse strand, counting down.
GTTAGCAAGGGCCCAATATGGAAGGCAAGACCAAAACCAACTGACAATGGAGTGAGCATTTTGGAGAAAGTGGGGAAATTTGTGTCAAGTTTTTCAGGAATAAGTTAATCTGCAGCAGTTGGAGGGTTTTCAGATAAGTATTTTTCAACCACTTACTGAACAGAGTTCACTGCCAGAATACAATGCAAATTTGCAGACAAATCTTTTAGCATGTAATAGAAAGAAAATAGGTGACAAATATAGCCAAATAAAATTTGTCAATTGAGATGAGTTGTGCATTATTTTGCTTCAATAAACCCATATCATGAGCACTCAATAATACATATTTTTGTTGATGTTATTATCAACAAAAGCGAGTTTGAAAATTACCTAAGAAAATAAATGTCCTTAAAAAAAATTGAGCACAACTACTGATATCAGTAGGTAAGATATCAAATGAAACATTATTTCATAAAAGATGTAACAGCGTCTCAAACGTTTACATCTGTGGCACACTCTATGAACTTTTCAGTAGCGTTATTTATGTCCTCTTTCAAATGGCGAGCGTCTGGTCAATTTACATGCTGAAGTGCAATCAAGATGGAATTTTGTTTGGTCTGTTCATAATTTGTGGAGTCTTCACATGGATCCAGTATGCTTTAAAGATGGAAGGTCTGTATATGGCTTGTTCCAATCTGGGAATTGACACACAAAAGCACCGACAAGCCACATCCTACACGAGCAGGTTACGAGAACAAGAAATAAAATGAAACACAATCACTTTCTAAGCTACTTCAAAAGGGAACTGTCTTTAAACGAACCAAAGTTAGATTTCTTTCTCCGGTGAGTAAACAAAGCACTAAGAATCAATTTAACACAATGATATTAAACAAGCAGCATGATTTAGCCAACTGTGTTGTGATCATGAACAGAAATTCTAAGGACTCTATTTTATAAGCGTGCCGCACTTTGAATAAAAACATTGATATTATATATTTTCTCCACCGTGTTCATTAAATTGCCTGGTATTCTTTGGCAGGAAGACTAGATTGGAAAATTATGAAATATCATTTAACCTCTATAATTAGCTAGCAAGCAAGCATGAATGGACCAGCATATTTTTTCACCCAGCCTGAATCACTTAGCTATCCAATAATGTGGTTGAGATCAGGAACTCGCTGTACAAACTGTTGAAGAATTGTGCCTATCACACAGGTACAACACATTCAGTGAAACAGCACTTCCACAGCATTACACATTTCCCTCAGTAGACCACAAGTTTTTTTTCTCAAAGTCGCAACAATGTGAAAAACATTTCCATCACCACGACTGTCAAAATTTCCTCTAGAACTACAACACTGCCAGATATTCATGTCCCTTAATACCAGAGAATGTCCGTAAAACACTCTCCATGCTAAAGCCAAAAAATCCATCTCCTCACCAAATAATTCTCAAGTTTACAGTTCTGTAAAAAAATCTTGAATGCCTCTATGTACTAGCAAGCCACATCTCTCTCTCGCTGATTAACACCGTGTTGTACTGAATAGATACATCATACATGCACCTGCATTATGCCTTAAAATTCTTTGTTGTAGCTTTTTTTTAATGACCGAGTTTTCAGTGGCCTTTATCATCATTAGTAAGATTTCAAAGCAAAACAATTGTGTGGTTACACAGAGAATCACTAATTACAATAACGTCAACACAAGAAAAATGGCATTGAAATACCACCCAAGTCAAATGTGCCCTTTACAAGAAAAAGGAGAGAAAAAAAATCAATCAAAACATACTTAAGAGAAATAGAAAGGTGTGCCTTCTCAACAGAAAATCTTTTTATTTTCAAGGCTGAGTCTCACTCCTGCCAGCAGATTAAATTAGTCACAAAATTTTAGGACAAAGTTTGTTTTTCCTTGCTATTTTTTCTCCAAAAGAATATGGACAAAGTGTAATTTGTGCAGTATCAAAGACTTTGAGTCATATATCAGTGAAAGGCCATTTAGAGATGGCTGAAAACAACTAGTTAGAGCCAGTCTCTTTTACAGGAAAAAAATTGCCACGCAAACTGTTTCTTATCCTGGGTGACAGGGTGCATGAGGCCAGCTATTGCAGGAAGCTGATTTGGGGTCTCCATACTCAAAGCAGTGGTCAAGGAATGTTACCATCAGATGATTAATAGGTGTTTATTTTTAGGGTTTGAACTGGAAGGCCATTTCAAGGCCACTGCAAGATGATATCTACATAATCGGAGAGTGCCTTGCACGTTTACAACCTTTTCCCCTGACATCTGGGACCTGGCTGTTATCCACACAGGCAGTTAAAAGTGCCAGATAAATTCACAAACAGGATATTCAGACCTGTTTGTATAAAGAAGCAAGAAAGGAAAACTTCAGGAAGTTATGTCCTCTACAATATTCTCGAAATGCGTTAAACCCTCCTCCATCACGCAATTTAAACCGTCTTCATTGAAAACTACCTCCATGGTCTCTGGACAAGCTGCAGCCTTCACTGCCCCCTAGCATCCAAATTGTCAGAATTAAAGAAGCTTTAAAGCAGTGCTATGGGGAACACAAAGTATCTTCTAAAGAACCCAAAGTCAAAAGCTTCCCTTGAGGGGACCACCATATCACAGTATGCCAGTGCATTATGTGGATATACATTGCAATGTTAAACAGAGGTTTTATCAGGATAATAGGCAACGCATACTTGCTCACATTGTTCAGCATGGCTTTATGCTTATTTCAAACATTAATGTGGCCATGTTTTGTCACTTGCATTATGTTTGCACTCCCTATAAACTGTTATATTGTTGAACAGTATGTGCAAACTGTATTAAAAAAAAAAGTATATTGGTCTGGTTAATTAAAGAGTAGTTTTGGAAGATATTTATAATGTCATGAAGCTTATTCTTATAAAATACACTAATTGAAATTAATAATGATGTCATGGGAAGGACATTTTGTGTTTTATTAAGACATTCCAATTTGAAACGAAAACCATGTGAGATTATTGTTAACTCAGTAAATTAGTAGTAATAGAAAATTTTCACTAACAACCTTTTTTTGACATTTATTTCCATCGTGGCTGATCGGTAATTCAACCCAATTTACCTTCCTTTGATCAATATTTCTTACGTAATAAGAATCTCTTAGTAGGAGATTAGAAAGCTTTTCAAACAGCCTCAACACTTTTTTGAAGGGAAGAGTGCTCTCAGTCAGGTCTGACCAGAACTTTATAAAACTTGAAATAACTTTTCACTCAAGATATCATCAACCACAAAGTAACGACATATCAGCATTTTAAATTTGTTTTGTACCTGCTCACTAGCTGTTAGTAGGGCCCCTATATTAGACTTTACTTTAGCCTTGAGATACAGCACAGAAACAGGCCCTTCAGCCCACTGACACTGTGCCGACCAACAATCACCCCCTACCCTAGCACTATCCTCCTACATACTAAGAACAGTTTGCAATTTTACTGAAGCCAATTAACCTATAAACCTGTATGTCTTTGGAATGTGGGAGGAACGCGGAGTACCCGGAGAAAACCCATGCGGACACAGGGAAAAGGTACAAATGCTGTACAGACAGTACCAATGGTCAGGATTGAACCCGTGTCTCTGGAGTTGTAAGGCCGCAGCTCTACCACTGCAAAACCCTTTCTCCTGCTAAACCCTTAGCTTTTCAACATTCAAAGAATGCTGTACAATAAAGGATTATATTTTCACTAAATCTAAGGGTCACTGTAAGGCTCAAGTAAATCTAGTCTCAAGTAATAGACACGAGTACCATGCAGGTTACCACACAAAATAAATGTGGCCCTTAAATGGATGCCACAACCATTACAAATCCCAGATCTGTAAGACCACCTAGTAGGACCACAACCCATTCAGCAGTGACAGGCATCATTATCTTTACGAATATTTCCCATGTACTGCCACTATAATCATGCATATCTCAGTAATAGAATCTGATCCTGGAATTCACATGATTAAAAAAAACATTCTAATTTTAAACAAAAGTTAGACGATGGGACACAGAGTGAGAATGACCCAAGTCTATGACAGTTTTCCAATAGTTAAGCAGACTAAAGATTTTTTTAAATGATAACAAAAGTTAAAATTAATTGGATAGCTGAATTAGATGTTCTTACAGTCAGTCCCCAAGGGTACAACGTGAGGCAAGAGAATAGAGATATAGTTTATTTCCTTCAGGATTGGCTTGAAGATACACAAGAGCTATATTGTGATGTGCCATTTGAATAAGCACAAGCTCAATGAATGGCAAGCGGGAACCCCAGAGGTCAGAGAAGTTGCATTCTAATTATGAGCATATTCCACTTTTGACAATGAGTTATCCTATGGAAAATAATGCAATTAGGGGGATATATTTGGCAGATTAAAATAAGTTTTCACATTCCTGGATTTGTCTTTGGAGTTTTTGAAACTGTGGCAGATAATCATATCAATTCACACAAACATTACATGCGAGCTACAACACTCAGGCTGCCCCAACGTCCAAATAATAAAAATAATGGGTGCTCCAAGTGGTGAATAGCCAAATTATGATTTTTTTTTTGAAAAAAAAATTGACAGGATCATTCTGCATGATAACATTGGACCCTAATTATTTTATGAAACTAGAAAAATTCAACGACCCCCGAAAAATGCAATCCTCCTGCACAGAATCTTGACATGGGGCCTTGTGAAAACTGCTAAACATACCGTCAGAAGAGAATGAGATCTTCAACGTCCATAAAAAACAGAGTCTTACGCATATTTTTGTGCCACTTTATTTTCTTCTCAGAATAGGCAATAGTACAAAAATAACAGTCGCAGGAGAATTTCAGTTCCTCCCCCTTACAAGGAATAAGCAAGATGACTACAAAGCCATCCATAAAGCTCAGAAATGTGGAGGAATGCAATTCACATATAAAATCAACAATTTCTTGGGAGTCTGCTGTTGTGAGAGCAGGAGACAAGAACACGACAATGAGAATTTTAGATGCTGCCTTCCTCATGTGGACATTCAAAAGCTCTTGTCCAATTTGGTTTTCATTCCCCTTCCAGGATAAAAAACATAGCAAAAAGCTAATTGAAAATCTTTTATGATTAGCAACTCACAATTTCAATTAGTTGAAAATGCAAAAACATACAGAATGTTGAACTGCTCTGTACTTATTCGGTAAGAAGAAACGAGTAATGTATTCAGAACAAACAAACAGAAGCAAACATTTCTATTTGTGTTTTATATATCTAAACAGAGACAGATTAGAATTGGTCGAAACAGACTTTTCTCATGAGTGCTCCAAACTAAAAGGATATAAATATGAGACTGTCAGGGGTTTAGGACAGAGAGGACAAACTATTAAAAATAGTAAAGATTGATGCTGACCATGTCAGCACTGTGATTGAATGTTAAAATATGAAACACCTGATTTGTTGACATTTGGCAACTTCCTGAAAGATGCAACCATTGTACAAGATGGTACTAAATCAACTGCGCTTCAAGAAATTTTGCACAAATATTTATAAAATCTCAGGTTAAATCTTCAGCTCCCTACGAATCTAGACTTTGTTTCAAGCATCTACATTGCCAGAGTTCTAAGCCTACCTTTCCAGTTGCTAAATTTGGCACTCAATTTTATGAGAACAGTAAGTTCCCAGGTTCAGCATTTAGCACTCAAGACATGTATCAGCAAAGAAAGGGAAAATCAAATTCTGATCACTCCCATAGATCTTTGAGTTGGGGAAAGGAATCAACCAGCATGCATGACATTTTCAGAAAAGCACATTCCCCTGAATTACGTAGTTAAAGAAATAAAAGCACATGCATTTTGTAATGGATATTAATAAAAAATTACCAGCAATTGGTGGCGGAGAGGTGCAGGGGGAAGGTAATATTGGCATTGGCTCAGCAAGAAAGATCTTGCCATTGAGTCAGATTAAACTCATGGGACTTGTATAAGCAGTGCTGATTCAACAATTTACTACACAGGGATTAAAATACTGTCAGAAGAGTCACATAACATAGAAATGTTAAGAAATGTAAAACTTCATTCCATTATTTCCAGGGGAGTAGTTAACTTCCCTCATACCTCAGTGTTCGGCTCAACAATGACAGGACAATACCAATAATCTACTCTACCATCTTTTTTAGAAATCCTGATGGTTCACGGCATCTGGCTCCCTGTGTGCAGATTCCCATTCATCCATTTGCATGCCAGGGCCCTAGCTCCTGTACTTCCTTGAAATCCACTGGGATCCTGTATCCTCCATTTCCTAAAAAGCACACCTGGTTCCTTTTTCCCCACATTCCCTTAATACACACTTGGTCAGTTTTCACATGGTCCTTCGGAAATCACTGGGATCCTGTTTCTGCATTGTCTTGAAATTCACTGGGTTGCTTGATGCATTTTTACATTACAGTGTAACATCTGCAACACAACAAGTTAAAATGTGTTGTAGTGTCAACTGGAAGAAAATAGTCTAATATCTGCTATATCGGTATCACGTAACTCTGGTGGGTGCCAGAATAACAACACCACTAAAACGGGATATAAATGCAGAAATTGCTGACAATGCAGAGCAAGGCAGACAGTACCTTTACAGTGAAGCAAAGTTAATGTTTTGTTTGGACCTTTCATCGCATTTAGTTGTTTTCCATTTCTGCATATTGCATTTCTATTTTAGATTTCAGCATTTTGTTTTCACACTAAAACAGAAATCTGGTCATCTCTTTCATTGATCCATGTGCAATTTTGCAACTTATGCTGGCAACTTATTCTCCATTTTAACACAATTTTCCATTTGGGTGTAGAGGTGGTATTTTCCAACTATCTTAATTAAGCAGGCATAAAATCTATTTTTGGAGACACCAGAGCTCTGTTGCACATTTGCTAAATCATTGATAATGTACATGGAACCTGCTAAGTTTTCTTAGGGCCTATAGTAATCTATATATCTTAAATGGACATCTGCGTAGTTCAGTACAATAATGATTAATTCCAGCTTTAACTAGTTTGTAGTTGGTGTTACATGGCACAACAAGGTTAAAAATGTTCTTCCATGTCTTGCACCTTGCTCTGCTTGGGAGTCAGCATCTTCTTTCTCTGCAACCGGAACATTGCAATCCAATTGTTCATCATCACAAACACACAAATTGGAAATCTTATTCATTCACAAAACTCACAATGATAGCTATTGCAGGATATGGTAATTTCTTTTAGAAATGGCTACATCAAGCTTGAAAAATATTCAATTAGGAATTTCATATAGTTTAATTTAGAGTTGCAGAGTGTAAATTGGTCCCTCAGCCCACGCCGACCAGTGATCACCCCTATACTTGATCTATCCTACACACCAGGCACAATTTACAGAAGCTAATTAACCTACAAACATGCACATCTATGGAATGCGGAAGGAAATCAGAGCACCCGGAGGAAACCCACGTGGTCACAGGGAGAACGTGCAAACTCCATACAGACAAGACCCGTGGTCAGGATCGACCCTGGGTCTTTGGCGATGTAAGGCAGCAACTCTCCCACTGTGCCCCCCTTGATTAGTGGAATTATTAGTGAAATTTAAAAAAAGACACGGTTATACGGTAGCTTTCACATCTCTTTCAACAAAGAGCTTTACTGCTAACAAATGATTGAATGCAGATTGCTTTTGATGAAATATAGCCAGTAAGATACAAATATCAAGTTAAATCGTAAAATGGCACTATGTAACTGTTCAGGTAAGAATTTAATGAACCCTACAAACATACACAGAGACAGAAGCCAAGAAAACTTTCACAATTAGGAACAGAATTCAGATGCCATACTCCCAAATGCTCAGTACCAAAACAATTTTAGGATGCAAAAACAAGGAACTGCAGATGCTGGCTTACAAAACAAAAGATGCAAAGTGCTGGAGTAACACTTTGTCAGCATCGCTGGAGAACAATTTTAGGAATTTGTATATATGCAGTTATCATTTATCAAGTTATCGTTTACCTTGCACTGTTCACATTTAATATTTTAGTTGAAAAATAATCTGATTTTTATAAATAATGAGACAATTATATTATAAATAGACAAAATGTTACATTTAAGGTAAAGGTATCTTGTATTGGAAAGATGGAACTTTTCAAATATAAGGAAAATAGTATTTACTGAAATTATGATAGAACAAAGATAATCATGCCAACATTTTAAATCACAATAATGCAGCAATGGATTGAATAGAATAAAGTATTGATGTACTTTATTTTACAAAAAAAAATAACAGAAATAGGAAATATCTTTAGAGCTCGTGAACAACTCTGATGTAAACCAAATCCTTTTGAAAAAAATGGCTTTCTTTACATTGTAATAATAGTGATTATTGCTCAGAGTGATTCCAGTCACCATTCGAATTGTGGTCAAAACAGCTTACAGACAGTTCACTTTTCCACTATCGCATTCTTCTTCTGGTTTAAATTATGTGTCACAAAAATAAAAACATTTTTCAATAATATCACCCCTCTATCATCCTTCCCCACATAAAATAGACTAACTACAGGGTGGTTTTAGGGTGCAATGCTTCTGCAGCCACTAACCACTCATCTCTAATGTTCAATACCAACAAACACCCATCATCATGGGCAGAGGTAATTTGTAAAATTACCTGGTGCTGGAAGACAAGGCTGCAGGACTGCTCTGGGCTAGCCTGCTGCTGGCATTAGAGGGTTTCCTCTACTCCGATTTAGAAGAACCAACAGCTTCAGCTATCATTATTGATCCATTAGATGACGGCAGTAGGTCTCCAATACACACTTTGCCATTTCCTTTTTTTGAGATAGGTCAAAACATCACTAGCCAGTCTAATTCCTTTCAAATCTGGCTTCAATTTATTTTGAAATCTTTTCCAACCTTTAGTTTAATCAACACCAGTGCTTATGCAGCACTCAACAAATAGCAGTAAATATGGAATGTAACTTCAGAAAGAGTTGAACATGCAGTAACGCAGGTCAAGTATTAGACTCTTTTTAGTTGATAAATGCTTTGCTAATCCAATCAGTGGCTGAGAAAACTACGAGCCAGCAGCCAACTGACCTGACCTAAGCTATACAAGATTTCACATGGGCAGGATTTAGAAAGCTGTTTACCCTAAGCATTGACCTAGCTAAGACCTTGTTCGTGCCAGGCTGGCATTCTGGTAAACTAGAATGAAAATTCTTGGCTCAAATCAGTAACACGTGCTTTTAACTAATTCAAACCATAATTTAGAAATGAGGGGCACTGCACAGATCAGTTATTCAGCAATGCTCCAGGATATTATTACAACAAAATGGGGGAAGATGTTAGCCAGATATTATCAGCATTTGTGGATGTATTTCACGTGTGCAGTTAACATTTTAGCTGCTGCTAAATAAATGCAATTTCAATGTATTTTTAGGAATTTGTTGTGGAAACAAATGTTCAATTACCCATTTCATGGCTGATTGAGCTCTTTTAGAAAAAGATGGTGTAGGTCTTTTAAAGACACATGTCATTTATTAGAACTGGGAGATATACAGTATCTGGAAAATTAAATCAGAAATAGATTGGTAAGTTCAATGTTACAACTTAAACACTTTAAAATTATATAAAAATGGAAATGTCAAGAAGGTCATCAAAAATTATTACAGGGTTTTATGGCATTTTATTTTGCGCAAAGGAACATTTTTAGTGTCAGATACAAAATTATTTCTACACATTGGTTAAAGAAAACAAGAACAAAACTAGTTGATTTAGACGGTATTGCTTTGTGGGAAAGTTAGACATATCGTGTCCTGTTTCTGAAGCAGTACTTAATCTGAAATACCTATTAGACATCACAGTCACAATTTTTTTGGTGGTTAATTGCAAATATGATACAATAAAACCATTGACATGTTCAAGTCAGCTTTGATGATAACACTCAATACGACTCACTATATTGCATGTAAAGTCGCACTACTGGGAGGCAATAATCAACTATTTAGACACAGTTATTATTTATAAAAGAGTAATTAAAATAGCAGAACACACAGAACACAGAAGGGTGTATGTACTTTCTAATTTTGCACTACAAACCAACGGTTGGATTTGTATAAAAGTCTTTAGTATATTACAAAGCCCCAAGGCTCTTAAACCGTTTGTTAAATAATTGCAAAATAAAACAATGTTGGAACAGCATTTTAGCAATGGTGTTAAATGTGAGATCATGAATTAAACTTTATTTCAGATATTGTCGGCTTGTATTCACTGGAGTTTAGAAGGATGAGGGGGGATCTTATAGAAACATATAAAATTATAAAAGGACTGGACAAGCTAGATGCAGGTAAAATGTTCCCAATGTTGGGCGAGTCCAGAACCAGGAGCCACAGTCTTAGAATAAAGGGGAGGTCATTTAAGACTGAGGTGAGAAAAAACTTTTTCACCCAGAGAGTTGTGAATTTATGGAATTCCCTGCCACAGAGGGCAGTGGAGGCCAAATCACTGGATGGATTTACGAGAGAGTTGTTAGAGCTCTAGGGGCTAATGGAGTCAAGGGATATGGGGAGAAGGCAGGCACGGGTTATTGATAGGGGACGATCAGCCATGATCACAATGAATGGCGGTGCTGGCTCGAAGGCCGAATGGCCTCCTCCTGCACCTATTTTCTATGTTTCAATATTGAATCACCTGCTTGTTTTAACCCAGACTTAAATTATAAATAGTTTACTCCATATCAAATAGAAAATATATTTAAAGAGATTCTAGAGAATGAATCAAACTTAAAAGTCTATAATGGACATCTGAATTAATATGCTATTTTTATTTCTCCATTTACTCATTTTGGTTTTTGCTTTGCTCCAACTCTTGGGTATTCAGTGCTTTTAATAATTATTCAGGGAAATCCTTGAATGTGCTGCAAATGTTTTGATTTTATTGAAAGTTTTAGGTCAATTTCTTTCCACATGGGTTGGTTTCATTAGCCAGGTTTCCATGTTGTTATATTATGAGATTCCCAATTCAGTTTTAAAGACTGCAGCAAGCGCACATAAAAATAATTTGCAATTGGAAAGTGTAAATTCTACGGTTAGCTTATAACATGAAATAAAGTGTTAATGCATTGTTGCCTGTGACCAGTAGTTTACATAATTATATACTTACTGCATTTGTTCATTTTATACAGTTAAGTATACAGTGAAATATAAGCAAAGGTTCCTAATTAACGTACAAATAAAATACCTTTAATGCTCAGAAATTGTGTAATTACCATGAATCATTCTTTTCTATTAAATCAGTGTCTTCTGACAATATTCCTAAACCATTATATCAAGTAATTTATTACAGAAATTTGTCTGAATAATGCTTTAAAGTTACACATCACTTCTTCTGGCTCTTTGCAACCTTAGCCATTACCCCTGCTGTGTATAACTGTGCATGAGTGCAAGATCACAGTGCCTGGTCAGGGGTGAAGTATGGCACCAAAGTAGAAGCTTTGGAAGTGGGGCAGTCATTATGATGTAACTGACCTATATGAAACTGCTACCACAGTTCAGATATATTGTCAGGTTCCAGCCTCTAGCTGTTGTCTGATGGCCCTAAATACTTGACAAACTGAAGGCCTTTCACTTTCCGTTCAAATTGCCTCATCTCCCTGTCAGAGCGCCATGGGGGACTCCATTAGTTTTCCAACTCCTTTCCCCCCACTGACAGTCATTTAGTTGGTTTCTTGTTGTGAAGGCTGTCCATGTCAAATTATCCAGGCCCCTATTGTCCTTATTACCACTAGAGAAGCCATCATGAGTAATGCTATGGGTCCCTCAGTTGTCACCATTTGTCAGAGGGGAAAGGAGTGTGGTTACATACAGCTGACAGGTAATTTCAATGTCTAAAATTACCCCAATTACTCTTGTCATAAACAATTCGATAAATACATGCCAATAAAAACAGATAAATACACCAAGGTCTTTTTATATTAATGACTACAGTAATGATTAAATCATTGATATGATGCTCCTTCTCCTCTAACTATGCTCAGCTGTGCACTGGCAGTTGGTACCTGGTCAGCACAAATTGTGCCTTCTACTTTCATTATCCCATCAGCGAAAGAGAATTTGAAAGGCCGTGACAAAATTAATTTAAAGGAAGAAAAATTGGAGTGCCTAAAGCAGGTGTTAAAATAAAGATTTTCATTTGCTAGTTCAGTACTATGCGGAGATAAAAAGAAACTATGACTGCTGCTGGTGAATTTCACAGATGTCAGAAAGATAAGGTCTCTCCACTTGTGTTTCTTTGTTGTGTTCAAATGCAAGGGAAGGAAAAAAACAAGCACTTTAACAATACTGGCTGCAAAACAGCCATTAATGCATTGTATTTTTTTTCGATTAGGCCACATAAACAATGTGAACAATGCACTGCCATTTAAACCTATATTAATAATATAATTACATCAATACATATTCTCTGCATTATACAACAAATATCGTCAGAATCAAATTTGTAAGTTGGAATTTATTTTAAAAAAAGCCTTCTCCATTTACTGCTATTTGACTTTTTGTCATGATCGCCAGCACCAATTGCACCCTGTCTCTTTGCTGACCATAGTATGAAGTGATGGCTGAAAAACCTATCTGAGGGAAGTTGTTACAGGAAATTGCTCATGGCAACTATTTGTTCAAGAACCAGAATTATTATTTTTTAAACTAACACTGGGAACAGAATGGAAAACAGGACAGGTTTCTTTAATGAGTAATCTATTTTGGTGCATTCCAGTCTGGACGTGACAGTTAACCGAGAGCCCTGAAAAACTTGTAATTACCAGTGTTACAGGGCAATTAATGCATATTACACTGCACCACTCATGGCAGCAACTGTCATTTTCTCAATAAAAATGAATAGTCTTCAGCTAAAGGTGACATTAATTGGTCCTTTAATGAGTATGCAGCAAAGCCAAAGCCAAATATGAACAAAACAGCAATTCAATGAGGAACTTCTGGCACTTGGAAATTGCAATAAATGAGACTAATTGCTGTTTAGAAAAAAAACTTTAAAAAGCTATTAAATGTAAGATTTGAATGCTGAAATCTAAAGAGATGGCTATGATGTTAATCTCGGGTTCTCCAAGCACACAAAAAATATTCAGTGAATTCCAAGCTTCTGACAGCAGGAGATGTTTCACAAATCATGTATGCACACCATATCCATCAAAAGCTATATTTCTGCTTTTATCAGTTTTCAGAATACTTTGGCAATTGCAGAAGTCATTGTTCAGTTTCTGGGCTGTCATCTATGTAAATGTGAATACTGTCAATATTTCAGCAAAAAAAGGTTTGCTTCAAAAGGGGTAATAAAGTACTAATATAGATCATAGTGAACTGCATTAGCATTGTAGAAGCCATAGAGTAATGTAAGGGCACAGTAAAGCTCAAAGACCCAACAGTGGTCTGCCAATGGATAGTTAAGAAAAGTTATTAGTAACAGCTCATTTGATGAAGTTATCCAAAGTAAAAATTAAATATCTGAAAGAAATCTTCATTAATCTCAAAGAGGGATGTGTTGTGCATGCATCACAAATATTCATAGACATTAAAGATGCACCCAGTCAAACTACTGTTGCAACAATACCAATCATTTTTGTGATTTCACAGGAAAGATTTTATACAGGCTTTCCTCTCCACTTCATTTTCATTTATATTACCTAAATAATCCAAATGCTTTGCTCTGCTTTGTAAATCAAAATTCAAGGTTTTACAGGGTATTCATAATTATAACGTATAATGAACATAAAATTAAGACATGATCAGCCAGTGTGGTTATTAACCATCATCTTTTAAACAATAAATATAGCTAAGAAATTATTTATGTACCTTTATTTAATATTACGGTTTTCATTTGAAAATGTATTGGTGTAGTTACCCCAGTTTTGGAACAAAACATAATGTGTTTTCAATATTTCAGTACACATCCATGATAAATGTGACCCACAAGCTTGTCAGAACAAGAGCTTGCAGACAAAATGAAACCTAACTTTTGATTTGATATCATAAGCAATATTTTGGCCATTTTTGATGATTATTTTTTAGCATTTTGGGCTGATAATCTTGTTAGCAGCTCATAATCATATGGACACCTCAAAAACATGTTCACTTTTAAAACGCAAGGTCATAAGCCATGGGTTTCATTGAGATTTTATTGCATGAAAGAAATAATGATGCAAAGGCAAATCATCTGACAAGAGAACTGTTAACACACTTCCAGCTGCAACCGTCTAGAGGCAAATGTAGAAACATATGCAGGTAATACAACAAAAGTAACAGTGCTTTTTAAATAAATCTCCTGCCTAATTAGGGTCCAACTGGGCCTTTGCCAACATGTCATATCTTTCAGCTGGAGGGCGAGGTTAGGTGCATACTTCTAGATGGCATGTACCATGTTGCTGCTGCATGTTGACCACAGGTCATGCTTTGTTAGTGGTCAGGCAGTCTACATGAGAGGTCCTTCACCCAAGTTTCTGCTTCACTACCTCTATCTATAAACATTTAACAGACCTGGTCACTGATCTGATCAAAAACTGTTTTTCACAGAGCCTTTCAGATTTTCTGTGCTAGAATACAGTATTCATGTAACAAACTGTACAATATGTAGTAAGCATACAAGTATGAGAATGTATTCCATCTTGTAAATTCACTGGTCTTCTTGATAGGTGATAAAACCTTTCAGACATGTGGCTGTCTGATTCTGCTGGGAATGCAAACTTAAATAGGATTGTGAACAAAGTATTAAGCATCTGGATAGATGTGTATCAAAGAATACACAAGAATATTTACCAGACCAAATCTAATTCTACTATAGAATAAGCCCAAAAAAAGCAAAATTATATGAATACATTTTAAAACATTTAAATACATTTTAGAACCTTTAAATTTAGCTTAAAGAAAATCATATGTAGATCTCAGGCACAGTGATTTTATATCCTCTTGTCAAATCTCTGCAGTTTTATTTGTAGTGATACATGAATGAGAAGGTTGAAGGTTAAAGTTGATATTCGGGCCAACAGGAAAGCAGACAAACCAGATTCAGGAGGTTACAATGATTAGTACATTAAGACTTGTCCACAACCGTTAACTATGAAAGTCCACATTTTGTGCAGTTGGCGACTTACAATACGATACTGAATGATTTAATCAAAAGTTGCAATTAGTTGACCTCTTGTTTCAACAAAGTTGGCTGCTTAACCTTTTGAGCACCAAGACATTTTCATGCTTTTATTTAATATGACAACTCCTTGACGAGGTAATGAAACAAAATTGGTTGAAAAAGGAATCCAGTAAAATATCTGTTCTTTTGTTTATGCTGTTTAATCGTGCTCAATGGGTACATTGCCATTCAGCAACATCCCCTGTGCGTTATTAGATACAAAGTCAATTCACTAAAAAAAGATTGAATTGCTTAACAATAATTTAAAAAAAGTTGCTAAACATCTTTAGTAAAAGGACTCAGCGGTCCTATTTTTTATTGGCAGCATTCCACCTTTAATAAGAGGAGTTTGTTATAGAAAAAGAGGCCGTCTTGTAAGCTTGCAGTTTGTGTATTTCACCGCGACAACAAACTGGCCAGTGTAATTGATTGCTGTGCACTGAGGTGAAGGCAAACAGTGCTAACAAACCTACACAGGAAAGGACAAGGTTGTGGAAGGGACATTGGGCTCTAAAACAAGAATAAGTCAGGGTTATTTATAAACAACAGACTGTGCTGTCTACAAGCTTGCCAACAGCAATACCATTCAAACCACACCAAAGCAGTTGCCTATCAATTAGTCTGACTTGAAGGTGCTCCATAGCTAAAAGCAATAAAGAAAAAAAGCACATCTTTGACTTTTTATTGAATTATTTATAAGAAATAAAAACAAAAGGTGTTGCAGATCAGATTTCTATCATACAGACTGCAATCGTAAGAAATACGTCTATTATGGTATGTATACAGCTTGATTCCATACCTATTCTGCAAGATTTTAGTCCTTTAATGGGATTTTGGACATAGTTCAACATAAAGGCATTCCGGGGCTTATCTACAGAATAGAACATGGATTAAACTTTAATTAAATATATTTTACAGTAAAGCCTTCAAAGACCCAAAATGGAGCATTGCATTATATTACTCCTGGCAGCTCTTTGAATCACGCATGAATGCTCATTTTTAACCTTCGGTGTACCATTGAATGATCATCTGCTGAGAGACTTGCACTTTTCTCTCTCCCCTTGCCCTGTAATTAAGGCTTTTAATGCATTTCACTGTCACTTACTACAAAGCTAACCGTGTGTGTGTGTATACATAAAATGAACCACTTAAGGAGTTTAACTTGAGAAATGTTTTAAATGTGTTAGAATACCATTCAGTCCCCTCAACATTTTAAGGAGTGTAAAAATGAAAAGCAGGTGGCAGAGAATTGTCTCTATGATTAAAACATATGATTTTATTTTGCCTATCTTAGAAACCCAAAATTAAATTAACAGATATAATTAAACGTAACAATATTCATCATTGACCCCTAACAACTTTTAATGTTTTATATTTAAATATATTGAGACCTTAAATTATGCTCTATTTTTTTCTATTTTGAATAACTAAAACTTATATCTTTGATATTTTAGTCACTTTCTAAAAATCAGCATTAAAATTACAATTTTTGAACACGACATGCTTAAGAATCCATGAAAAGCAAGTGAAATTCCTAAAAAAAATTTAAGGATTTTTATTTCCAAAGAATTTTTGTTGTTACTTGTTAGAACTTGTGTAAGTTTAGATGCAGTTCAGTTGGTTGGATTTCAAATCAATAACATGGATTTATGCGTATTCTGAAAGGCTGTACACTTTATTTGGCTTGGCTGGACTAATTAAATATTGCACCACTTAAATGGGAGATGAGTTCCTTTTGAAATATTTTTTGCAAATATTTCATGAGAACAGTGATTTTCTTTTGTCAAATTTTGCTCATTTCAATAAAATTGATAATACATGAAACCAATACAATATATAGCAGAAGCTCGTAGTATACCAGGTTAAAAAATTAAAATATTTTAAATTATGATAATTATTCAAGCAAAGATTTTGCCAAGTATATAGATAAACCCATATAAATTGGCTGTATGTCAATTATTTAACAGATCATGTTTGTAGATCTTATCTTAATACACTATCTTTAACACTGCACGGATTGAGTTCACAAAGAAACTGCATTCAAAATGCATAAAGTCTAAAGTCAGTCATTTCAGCTTCACGATGAAATGCTTTGTACTCAGAAGGTAGGAAGGGTAGTTTGTGAATATTTATCTTGCAGAAGCGATGATGACTAGTTTTTCCACGATTCTCCATATTTGGTCAATATGCAGAGATCGGGCAAATTTCACCTGACAAATTATTTCCATTCATCAAATATGAGACAAATTATCACGACAGGTATATGGACATCATCACCAAATGAACAGGAATATATACGTTACTGTAGACTAAAATGTTCCATTTTAATGACATCTCCACCTCAATGACTATCTACTAACACAACCCTAAACCCATCTGGACAACGGAACACTCTTGCACTACAATGGACCTGCTGTTTTTCTAATTATGTTTTTGCACTAATGTGTTGTTCTTTTGCACAGTTTTTCTTTAAGATTTTTTTGTGTGCAAATTATGTATAGTTTATGTACCATTTATATATAATTTTGCAGAATGTAATTAGCTGTCATGCTTCCAACATTGTAGAAATTACACTTCAAAAGAAGTAGCAACAGGAAACTTTAGAGTGCTTTGTGGTCCTGATTTGTTTTATGAAATCAAATGAAATAAAATCTTATATAAATGTTTTAACAAGCTGGAGAAGAAATACTTGGACAGGTACAAGGGTAGGAAAGCCTTGGAGTGATATGGGCCAAATACAGGCAAATGGGGCAAGCGGCGTGGACGAATTGGGCCAAAGGGTCTGTTTTTGTGCTGTGTAATTCTATGACTCTACATCCATTGTCTCTAAGCAGTTAATGGATACAACTTCTCCGTAAGCTGGCAGCCTGTGACCCCTTGTTCTACATGGAAGGAAAAGAGATGCTGGGAACTGCTTCAGGGGAAAGGCAGCATTCGGAAATGGGATCAGAAATATCTTTTCATTTGAGGATGTACAGTAAGATAAAGTATTTACTGTTAGATGCCTTGTGTTTGTGGCAAGCCTTGCTATTGCCACAATTTGCACAATCATTTCTTTATATGTGGAGTATCAATGCTGATTTTACATCATCCAAAGCTCATCCCAGATGACATTTCCCAAGCAGAATCTTTCTGCAATATGTCATGTTCTTTCATGCTACCAGCAGTCAGAGCAACTTTTTATTCGAACAACTTTTTCATTGATCTTCATGCCTCATCTAAATCTTGGTTAAGGCCAATTTGGCAAAAAATGGCAACAAGCACAAATTTTCAAGAAAGTTACATGTGCAGTCATTTGAAAACTATTCCATTGTGGTACAATTCATGAATATAAATGGTTCAGAACATTCTAAACACATTCTCTTTTGGAATGGCCTGTGGATGCAAAATTTTCGATGAGTTTATACTTGCACAAAAAAGTGAAGAGATGTCAGCTGTAAGAGAATTGCACTATAAAAATTGGAAATGAGTGCTTAAGCAGCAGATATAATGAGGTGAGGAAGCAGGTGCAGGGGGGCTTACAGCTAGCTGGCAGCAAACGCAGGGCATGGAAACCATTTGGGAATGGAAGATCAGCTTGGGAATGCTAAGATTGAAACCTCTGATAATGTCAAGGAGATCAATGGAATCTGTGGAGTCATGAAGCCATCAGGGTTAAACATTCTACATTAACCCCAGATCATGCCAAGGAGAGCACTCACCACTCACTTGTACCGTTGCAACATTGTGTCTCAACTCCTGTACTCAATGCTCAGACCAAAAACACTTTTTCACCACCTTGCACCGCTACTTTCAGCAAACTATGGCCCAATACCCCAAGGAATCTCTGTTCTACAAAACACTCCAGGGCCCTACCTTTAACTGTGTAAAGGCTGCCCTGGTTTAACTTGCCAAAATGTAACATCTCGCACTTCCATCTGCCAGTCCTTGGCGCAGATGCCATAGTATTTTTAAATGATGACATTAATAATCTCAGAGATTAACTGCAGTTAACTGCAATTTATCAGTGAACGACCATTTCACTATAAGATAGAGAAAGAATGAGAGGGAGGGTCCAGAAGAATTGTAGTGAAAAACAACTAAATCTTACTCAACATGCACAATAAAGTTGATCCCATGCTCAAGATGACATTGCTCAAATACAGGATGTAGATCAGGTTAAGGGGAAGCCCAATGAAACATATCAGGGCACTCTGGAAGAACAATGGAGAAGCAGGAACAGAAAGTCTTCTTGACAGTGTTCTGGTTACGATTGGATTGGTAAGGGTACAACCAAGGGCAATAATCACATTGAACTGAACAGCAACAGCAGCACAATGGTGGTAGAGTTGCAGTGCTAGACATGGGCTCGATCCTGACTATAGGTACTGTCTGTATGGAGTTTGCTCATTCTCCCTGTAACTGCATGGGTTTTCGCTGGGTGCTCCGGTTTGCTCCCACACTCCAAAGACGTACAAGTTTGTAGGTTAATGCGCTTCTGTAAATTGTCTCTAGTGTGTATGATAGTGCTAGTGTACGGGATGATCGCTGATCTGCATGGACTTGGTGGGCCGAAGCACCTGTTTCCATGCTGTATCTCTGAAGTCTAAAGCAATAAAGTGCCACTGTTAAAGAATGAAAGAACAAATCATGCAGACAGATGGGAGAGATTATGAATTAGTTTTGGTTAGTGGCATTTTAGTGCTGTGAGCAGGCAAAGTAAACTAATGGGGAGTTGTAGACAAGATAGACGGATTTGAGGTATCAACACAAAAATGAGTGAATAAGGAAATAGAACATGGATTAATTTGGGTAGGCTTCCCTTGTTTTCTTGATTGAATGAAATGTAAATAAATTGGACATTATATAAAAATAATATAAAATATATAAAAATAAGAACGGAATGCCATAGTAGATAAATTATATTGTTGGTATCCACTATCTGAAGTGAAATCAACTGTACATGTGACGTTTTCAAATGATAAAGTAGATTGCTTGGAGGTGTGACAACATCCACTGGATGGTGAGATGAAGTGATGAAGTATTTTGGATTGCAGCTTTCTTTAATTAATTAAAAAGCGAGTTTTATTTAGGCTGAGATAGGAAAAAAAATGTATGATTACCACATTAAGAATCAAACTTAATTTCTTGATCATTGCAGAGCCAATTAGGCATTGGCAATAACCTCTAATAACCAATAACCAATAAAAAGCAGCAGGAAAACTTAGGAAAACAGGAAAGAGCTTTCTGTTTACAAAGTAGTAATTTACAACAGTTCTCATGTAGAGCAATTAAAATAATCCATAATTATTTTAATGTTACCTTATGTTCATACTTAACTTCTGTAATGCATTAAATTGCAAGATTTTCTTTGTCAATCTTTTATTTGGATTCTGAAAAGATTTTTCCCTACTTGAAGAGTTAACATTAAAACTTACTCAACTTCTTGCATAAGCAGGCATTTGGTTTAAGTTACTCAAGTTCTTTTTACACCATGTAATTGGGTACCTCATAAGTGTAAATAGTTTTATACCAAGTTATTCCAATCTTTTGTAAACTAGCATCTGCAGTTTCTTGTGTCTACTTATTTCAATCTATGTTTTGGTTGTTATTAGAATTCTATACAGATTTTGTGGTGCATTTAAATTACTTAAGAATGGAAATCATCCTAATTTGATTCTCACCACACAGGTCATGTATATATGTAGTTCTGGGCTATGGCAGCAACTTCAAACAATTATGGGTTTCAAGAAAATACTATGTGTAGAAAGTATATCCCCACAGAAACAGTTTTGAAATTAGAAAGCTGGAAATCATACTTTTATATTGTCCGGAACACATAATCTCTACACATAGAAATTCACTGAATATTATTTTCCACTTTTGATTACAAGTATTCACTTGCATTGTACACTGTCACATGAACTTAAATGGAAAAACAATTTCATAGTAATAATAACAGATGCATTCACTAAACATCAGGGGCTCAATATTTTTTTGTAAATAGTTTTGGATAAGATTATATAGCTGACTTTTCATTAATTTTGCTGCAGTGGTTTTGACTTTCTTCTTTACTTAGTGTCAACATTAGTTTTAATGTAAAATCAGGGCCAGGCTGTGCAGAACAGAACTGTTCCATCGCCTGGATTACCAGCTGGGGTCCTCGCATACCTGCACTTACTTGGACTGGAGGTGTCCCTCCACTCCCCTGGATCCAGCGGCTCTGATGTGACAGATGTCTGCACTATCAGTGGAATAGAGAGGAGGCCCTTCCCCAAAGTACCTTAACAGCCAGAAATCTGGAGGTGGGGTGGTAAGTTAGATGAGTGGACAAAGGAGGGGTGCAGAGTTTTGTCAGCTGTGAAACCTGTAAGTCATTTTAAGAGTATTTAAATGCTTTTGATGTCCTGAGATTTTTTTACAACACTGATAAATAACATATTAAACTGCAGAAAAATATTTTTTCAAAAGTGTCTTAAATCTGTGCCCTAGAAATCAGTGGGGCTTCAGATCTTGTACCGGATATTCTGAATATGTCAGTAAGTCCCAAGATTCCTTTTTTCACAGCAAATGCAGTTTGAACGGCTGAATGCAGCTGACTACAGCCAATGTAATCAAGATAATTCGCTCCAAGCAATATTACTTCAGTAAATCACAGTTGTAAATACTTGAAATATCTGGAATTTTTTTTGAGTAAATCAAAATAGCAAGGTAAACATTGTCGGAATAATTTCTTATGTCAAAATACATCTAGGAGTTTGTCATTAATGGCATTAAATTAAATCAAAAACATTAGAATTAATTTAAAATGTCAATAACTATAGTCAATGATGCTTTGAATTCAATGATGGACTGTTTAAAACTTCTTAGTGAGAATGGTTTTAAATGAAAACATACAAAAATTGCCCGAGTAATATAATCTCTGTGAAAAATACATTAACAAACAAGAACAATTTGAAGTGAGAAGTAAGAAGGTCAATGCTGAACCATTTTGACAATTCCAAGTGGTCAATGATTATAACATACGACATTAGAAACCTTAACCTACCCACACGAGTGATAAATGAGGCATTTTGTGCCATTACATTCCCATAAATCACTTCAGTCAACTGCTGACGGCTTTTATCAGATATAACCTTTTCAAGCTTCTCTTTGACTGCTAACATTTTCAACTCTGACACATGTGCAGTTTACAAATTCTGCAGCTGATTAACTCTGGACAGCAGCAGACTGCTTCAAGGTGGTTAGAACTTCATATTCTCAAATGGCTCTAAACACAACAGTGCTGGTAAATCCCTCTCTCCTCTAAATATCTAACTATAGCCTTCAAAATCATCCAGCAAATTCACTGCTTGCAGTTCATAACCCAAGCCAGTTTTCATAATATTAAATATGATCTTGATCATGTGATTACTGTTAGTATAGTACTTCAGAGGCATTAGTTTTAATAAAGTCTAACTAAACATCAAAACTTAGTGATGAAAACTGAGCAGACACTCAAACAACAGACGCAGGAAGGTCAGCGTAGACGCTTCTGCAACTGATAACCTCTTTATCACAGAGCTACATATTCAAAAAATTGTTGCGTAGGTAACATCTCCCCATAGCATCAGTCCTCAGATCTCTTTTTCCTGACATCTTTTGACGTGCAACCCATGAGGAATTCACAGGTTCTTTATTTGAATAAGAATGCAACATATCAAAGAAGTTATGCAGTAATAATTTGACAATTGAGATGTAAATATCTTGATCTGAAACATTCATTCTGGGAAGAAAGCATATTTAATACCTAAAACAAAGGAAGATATTTTCAAGGCAAAATCAAAGGGTAATGATAGATGGTGATGGTAGTAATCTCAGGCCAAAGAAGCTAATTGAATAGTCACTGGACACTTTAAAGAGCTCTGTCTGATAGTATGGAAAAATACAATAGCAATAAAAGAAACAAGGTGATTATATCTCACAAAAATCCATGGGATGTCCATTAATACACTTAAAATTCAGTTGCATGTGAGGACAATTTTTATGCAACTCTGATAGTTACAAAGATAGATAACTCAATTAGCAGAACATCTATCAAAATATTTGGATGTGAAAAAGGAAACAAAGAAGATTGATGGCTGAGAAAGTTCACTGATTCCCTTGCCATAATATTCATGCAATGGGCCCGACAGCATTTTTGTGCTGTCTTCACACGCAAAGCTTCATTACCCATCACTCCACCGATTTCTTGTTATTATGAGGCTACCATTTTGCCAAACTATAGTTTCAATGATGGATGTTGGAAGGAACAGTGTTTGTAGCAGTAAGAAAATTATACACTTTATATTGCCGATGATTCTAATTTAATAACTAATGATTAAAAACACAATCAGCTCATCTCAGTGGGCATAAGTTTGGACGGTGATAGATTTTTTCCCCTCATACAAAAAAAAGGAGCACATATAAAATGATCATCTGTAATTCAATTGAATAGTTTAATTTCATTCTCCAGCTTAGCATTTTTGGTTTGCATATGGCAGAAGTGTATCCTCATATTTCTTTGTGTGATACTGATGCAGGATAAGACTGGCAAAATATGTGTCGCACAAAGTACTTTGCAGGTCTTTTTATACACAACCATAAAAAAGTAACTGTCTATTTTCTATTGAGTGTTATATCTTGTTCGTGGCTACCAGAACACAAATTATTTTCTTAAATTGATGTCTTTTTTGCATTTGAAATTGTACTCTGTGTTTGTATGTGAGGCCTGGTCCCCCAACGCAATCCGTTCTCCAACGCAATATTCCACCACTCATCCGTAGCCCCCAACTGCGCAGGCACGACTCATTTCCTCATCCCAAAGCACTCCACCCCCCTACTCTTCACCCTCCATCTTCATTCCCCTCTACTCCTCCTCTCCCCCAATCCCTCTTACCTCTCCCTCCCTCCATAACTCCTCTCTTCTCTACCTCCCTCCTATCCCTCTATCCCCCACTCACCTCCCCCATTCCCCCTCCTTATTCCCCACTCACCCCCTCCTCTCCCTTTATTCCCCCTCCTCCCCCATTCTCCCTCCTCACCTGCTCCCTCTTCTTTCCGCTCTCCTCCTACCCTCCCCAAACCCTCCCTCACCTCTCCCTTCCCCTACCCTCAATCACTCCCTCCCTCCATAATTCCTCTCCCCTCCCTACCCCTCTCCCTCTATTCCCCCTCCTCTCCCTCTATCCCCCCTCCTCCCCCACTCTCCCTCACCTCCCCTACTTTCCCCTCCCTATCCCTCCTCTCCCTCAATCCCCCCACCCTCCCTCCTCACCTCCCCAAGATCTCGAGGATGCCGCTTCTCTCCCTTCTTGCGTGCCCCGGAGGAGCATCAGCCGTCGGCGCCCTCAGAGCCTGGCTCAGCACCCAGGCATCAACATCACTGAGAAATAGGAAGGGATAAAGACAGATACCCAAGAGAATCTAGACGTAGAGCTGCAAGGGAAAAAAGGGAATCCTTAATGGATGACCTTAATTGGTTAGACGCGAGCCAAGACCACATGGGCAAGATTGAAATCAGTTGAAGGTAGGACCAGATAAATGGACATTGGAGAGGGACCAATGGATGTGCATGGTGATGTCGGACCTGTCAAAACTGCAGACTGATTGAGAAGGTCCAAGGCAGACAGATTACATGTTGTCATATTGGATGGACGATTAAGAGAACCAAATTGGAAATTAGGAGCACAACATATGAACACAAGCCTTCACTGCTATTTAGCATAGCCTGTCCTGTGTCTCATTCACCGTTCTGCTCAATCCTTACCAGCTTTAGTGTCCAAACTTCTATCTCTACTTCAATATACTCAACAACTGAGCTTTCACATCCTTCTAAAAGGACTGTTTCAGTCCTGCCGCTAGCGCGAAAACCCAATTGAATGGATTCAAACATGGAGCTGTGAGAAAAAAGGGCATGGATTTTAGAGGGACCAATATAGTACTCCTGCTTTTGACCACCATTTATAGCTGTGCTGGGAAAAGAGGAAGACATGGTCACGACTCGCTTTGTATATTTAAATATTCACAGGATCTGGTCGACAGTTTGCAAACATCACCGGGTATAGATTCTTATTTAGATGCATGCGCTAAGTGATAAATGTGGACATGCATTATACTCTTGCAGCGATCAAAGGAAATACAATTTGTAAACAAAGTACCAGATGCTGAAGTTGCTATATTATGTTTTTGCACATGATGGGTGCACAAAATTCCACCCCTTCATTGTCAGACTATTTATGCACATTTCATCCCATAGCTTTTATATATTAGAGAAAATAATCTATCCAATCAAGAGAAAAGGATCATGTCATCTTTTACTTCCAGAAGTTAACCTGACATAATGTCTAAATGAAATGATGCAGTGCAACAAGCCCCAAGGAACAGTCTTTAACTGTTCCTGTAGAAATGTGATTTCAACAATGAAGAATGCATTCAAAATGTCAGATGTAAATGTCAATTAAAAATTACATATAGGTCTGAATTGTAAGGTTTGGAGGTTGACATTCTTTGACATAGCAGAGTGTGTGTGACCAGGCCTTTGGCAAACTCAACAGGATCTATGCTGTCAGCTCATATCGTACAGAAACTCAGATGCTTGTCTAATCTGAATGAAAAATAACATGAAAATTGGAGCTGAAGCCTTGCAGTAGAAGCTGAAGGCATTCTCTGTACCATGTGACAGCTTCCACTAACGGGACTACATTGAAACACTAAGACCATAGCCAAATATTTACAGAGGGGGAAAATAAAACAAAAAAACTAATTGCCAGTGTATTAAACAGCATGAATTTAAGATCACAGGAAGTAAATATCACACCTTGGTGGACACAAACATAATTTCAGGTAAGCAAGTACAATAGTTTAGACAAGATTTTAAAAATAATTTGTAAATGTAACAACTAAATTTCACTTACATCTACGCAGGAAAGAGATAAGATAATAAAACTTAAAACATATACATTAGTTAGATTATTGAGCATTCAACACAATGCAGCAAATAATTTCTTTAACGAAACACAAGTAATAGACCCACATTTTCACTATTCCAGTTTGGTATCTAACAAACAGACAGTTTTTGGTTTGATGTTTCCCTGCCTCACTATTTTATCAATCCGCCATGCAAAATGAACACATTAAAATTCAAAACATCTCATAAATGTATAGAAAATTATACAAACTCTACACACTTGGCACCCTCTTTAGTTCACAGCAACACAATGCACAATCCTTTAACTGGATTTCATGTCAATCCAATAGATTATTGAAAACAAAATATAAAATCTGTCTCTGATTCATTATGAGTGCATTTAAAATCGGTTCCTTTCCCCATCCTTCGTCTTAAGAAATGGAGGACTGGCTTGAATATCAATTAATACTCGAATGACAACTAATAGGAATAACCTCTTGGCCTAGAAATGTTTATCCCATCCAACTATTTCCTGTTGTCTGATTGGTGGCGACAGAAACATTCTTTTAAAAAAAAAGCATCCTTGAAGTGTGTGTCCACACAACTTTCTAACACTGACTGAACATTTATCATCCATTCGCCAATTCCGATTGAAAATTAATAGTCTTGCGATTGGTTTCTTCACCCTGGCTGCCAATAATGCAGCCTTGGACTGACCCACAGCTCCTTGGTGCTATTCTAAGGTCAAACCCTGCCAGCATTACACCAGTGTGTCAAAATATGTCAACAAACCATCCGCACTACAGGAAGAAGAATGACCTTTCATTTCTTCGTGTACAGAGTCCTGATAAAACCAACAGAGGCTAGGTATGCATGAGCAGTTTTCCAAACTGCTTGACACTCTCAACTTCTAAAGGTTTCCCCAGTGTATTTTCCAAAGCACAAATGTAAAATACAGCTACTACAACTTTCTATAACATTACCACATTTATACATATATGACATATTTCCAAAATTTTATTTTCAACTATGCTAACCTAAAGTAAAATATCAAAAGTTGTCATAATTCAGTTCGCTCCAGTAGCACATTTCCCATCAGAAAATTGCTTGCAGTCATTGGGTACTGACTTTAGATTTTTTGGGAGAGATATTTTGTATCTTGTTACTCTGGTAATTAAGCAGTAATTCTAACCTATTTACTGTGCTTTTCAGATGCATAACATTTTAACATTAGTGCATAAATTATCTTATTTCTTATATTTATAATCTTACAAAACGTCTTACCATTAAAATCAAATGTATTTTGAAGAGCAAGTTTCACTCCTTTAAAAAGAAGTTTAAATTTTAAAATGAAAAACAAAACTGACCTGGATTTTGCAGTTGTAATGACAGCAAGATAGTCAGTATACAGCATCAATACACTGAAATACTGACTTGAATTGCTGGAATACATATGTATAATGAAAGATGGACGCTTTTCCTAGAACTGCTCAGAGGTGCAGCAGTTGTTGCTAAACTGCTCCAGGGACCAGGTTCGATGTTGACCTCAGGTGCTGGTTATATCGAGTATGCACATTTTCTCAGAGACCATGAAGGTTTCTTCCTGGTGCACCAATTTTACTTCGGAGTCACGTGAGTGACGTGAAGAAGCCCCGCCAGGCGCATGTTCCGCATGGGTCGATAATGTACAATACTTTTAAGACACGCTTGTGTTACTCTGCAATGCATATTCAAACCCAATTGTATGATGAAAATTGCCATTTGGCTAACATTATACCCAAAAAATGCAGGATTATGTGGGCAAGCTATAACCAGATTTATGATTGATGAAAAACTGCCCAAACAATTAAGGATATTTGCCTTATAAAACTTCTCATTCCTGCTTTGAGAAAACAAACGGGTTGAACACGAACCCCTATATTAAGAGAAGGGATCTTCTGGTTCATTTACGGAAGTACAGAAACGTCATTCCATCACACATGGAATTTCTGGGAAACAACCTCTGGTCGGTTGTAAGATTACAATTGTTTTGTAATTCTGCATTAAATCTGATCGGCTTGGTGTTTGAATGTACCAGGAACTCGTCAGGTAGAGATAATATATCCCAGACACAAGTATGGGGGTTGCAGAGTCATTCTGGGACTCACAAACTTAAATTTATAGTTCAGTATAGGCATTTAAAAAAGTACACTTCAACACTGTAACAAAGTTGTAATCACAAGGCTGGTATATGGCTATTATTAGACCTAAAAAAGATGCCTTATTATTCAGGTACTCAAATTAATTGGATGGGAAGGAATTACCTAATGGGTTAAATTCAGCCCTCAGATTGCTCACACAATTATTGAAACCAGCACTGGCATTAATGGGGGCTCAGAATCACATTGTAATGACTTATCTAGAGGATATGTTAATTGTAAATGGGAGACAGCTGAAGAACTGGGTTCAGCAACCATAAGTCTATTGGAAGGCTAAGGTTCTGTACATCCAAACAACATGTAAGTTACAGGCATCCCAAACAATTGATTTTTTGGGGGTTTGTCATTAATACAGTTGATATGTCAGTAACTTTACCAACAATTAAAGTTGGGGATGTTACAAATGCCTGTACTTGTCTTGGTAAATAAAATAAAAAAATAAAAAAAACACATTATCCCACCATCCAAGAAGTAGCTACGGTTACTGGTAAAGTGATAGCAGCATTCCTGTTGTCGAATTGGGACCTCTGCATGATCAAAGTCTGCAAAGACCAGAGAATAAGCATAAAAGTGTGCAGGTCATTGATTAGGTCCATGCAGTTACCAACTAAAAAGGTTGAGCTGAATTGCAATGATGGATTCTCAATGTTGCACAAGTTACTAGATGTAAAAATGTGCTTGTTCAGCAGTCTTCAGTGGTATTACAGACTGATGGGAGTGCTCTCGGATGGGGAGCCAAGGACAGCGACACCAGTTATGGTGGTCGATGGACTGTCCAAGACGATTTAATTCTCCAAACACATGGTATGAATTATTTGGAGTTATTGGGGGCGTTTTATGCATTTATAGCTGTTTGTTCTACAATAAAGAACTTACTTGTTCAATTACGAGTAGACAATACCACAGCAAGGAGAATATTGTGGTAAGACAACAGATCACGAATGTTCAATGACAATACAGAATGAATGTTAAAATTCAAAAAGTTTCAAAAAGATTGTCAAACAGTATGAATACCAAATGTTGATCTGTTGTGTCTGGATTAAATCTCCAGTGGTCTAAATGTGTCTCATGGGAGCCAGACCCAGGAGCATTAGCGGTGGATGCATTCTCGCTACATTGGGGAAGTATAGTCTTTTATGTTTTCCCCATTTTGCCTGATTAGGCAATGTGTCACCAAAATAGAGCAAGTCTCCGCCAAGGCGTTTGGTGGTTCCAAACTGGTATTGCTTCTTGGCCTTTTGGCTAAAATCAAGTGTAGTATCTGTTCTTATCAGTTAATATCTGATACATCCCTTATCGAGGGATCATTACTACACAGCCATTGTTCCCATTGGTGCTCAGAATGATGATTCAGACATTCATGACAAATCCCAGGTGCAGTAATTGTTGGTACATCCAGTAACAGCAGAAGTCATCCATTACATGACCGTATTAATTGTTAATCTGCAGGTTCTGATGGAATGTCGGATAGGACCATGGATGTCATAACTGCAGCTTGGAGAGATAGCACTAAGAAACAATATATGTTTCATATAAGGAATGGGAAATCTTTTGTATACAGTCAGATATATTTTATCATACTGCAAACATATCGGATGTATTGGAGTTCCTTGCTATGTTGCACCTGAGTTATAGTACCATTAATGGAGCTCGGAGTGCTTTGTCCTCCTATTTAGGACAATTTTCAGAACGACAATTTATCGGGTCTCATCCGTTAATATCCCGATTTATGAGAGGAATTTTAATAAAATCCTACCAAACCCAGATATACAGAAATCTGGGATGTCAGTATAGTTCTCACATTGCTTTGGCAATAGACTCCAATTACGTCACTGTCTTTTCAGAAGTTAATATTTAAAGTGGTTATGCTCGTGCCATTAATATCAGCACAATGAGTACAAACATTACAAATGTTGCGGTTAGATTGTATGCAGTTATCTGTAGATAAAATAACATTTTATGTCAATGATCTAAGCAAGCAAAGCAAGCCAAGAAAGGCTGGAACCAATGTAATCTTTAAGACGTACTCTGTCATCTAAACATTGTGTGTGGTTAAGCATCTGACTTAATATATATTGAATTAAGAGTCTCCGAGATTGTGAGACACCAATGTTCATTACCCACAAGAAACACATAAAAAAGTGACAATACAAACTATTTCTAGAAGGATAAACAGGTTCTGGATTAACTGGAGTAGACACTGATGTGTTTAAATCTCACTCCACAAGGGCGGTATCAATGTCCGCGGCGAAGGTGCAGGACGTGCCACTCGACCAAATTCTGGAGACCGCAGAATGGTCTAAAGAAGAAACTTTTCTAGATTTTATGATAAACCTGTTGTTAAAGTGCCAGGGTTGCACATGCTGTGTTGGGTTCTGTTAAAATTGTTTGCTTTGTTGCATATCATTTGTTATTTCCCCTGGGATAGAGGGGTTATTACTTTTCTTTTTATTATTATTATTAAAATATTAAAGTTTATTGCATAATTTCAAGCAATATATATTATTTACTCACTACTGTGTAAACTGAAGCAGTGTGTCGTATGGAATGATCTACGGCATGAAAATCACAGAGCTTTGAAATCTTTACGTAGTCACTCACGTGACTCCGAAGTAAAATAGTAAGATTAAACGAGAACTTACCTGTTTGAAGTTTGATCTTTATTTTATGGGGAGTTACGATGAGGGATTACGTGCCCTCCGCTCCCGACCCTCATAATCTAAATGATCATCTGGTATTTCTAGTCTTTGTGAGCCTTACTATCTTACTCCGGCTATTGGTTCTGCGTTTTTCACGCCGCTGCTTTGAAGTATGCCGAGCATGCGCCTGGCGGTGCTTCTTCACGTAATCCCTCATCGTAACTCCTCATAAAATAAAGATCAAACTTCGAACAGGTAAGTTCTCATTTAATCTTACTATTTTCTCACACACCCCAAAGACATGGCGATAGGTTAATTAGCCATTATAAATTAGGACAGGCCCCTTAACAAAATTGATGTACAGAGGCATCTTGGGGTCCAAGTTCAAAACTACCTGTCAGTAGCAACACAAGTAGATACTATGGTAAAGAAGGTTTATGGTGTGCTTGTCTTCATCATTCAGGTTATTGAGTATAAAAGTCAATAAGTCATGTTGCAACTTTATGAAACTGTGGTTGCATTTGTAGTATCATGTGCAGAAGAAGATTACCAGGATGGTACCGATATTAAAGAGTATTAGCTGTAAGGAGAGGTAGACAAAGCGGTTGTCTTTGAAGAATCAGAGGCTTTCCGGAGACATGCCTCTCAAAAAATTATGAGAGGCATGGATAAGATGGAGAGTCAAAACCTTTACCCATGGTTTTTCCCAGTATGTTAAATACTAGATGGCATAATTTTCAGGGGTGGTGGCGGAAGCACATACGATGGAGACTTTTAAATAGGCATATCAATATGCAGGGCATGGATTTGCATATTGATATGCCTGTTACGAGGAATATGGATCTTGTGCAGCAAAAGGGAACGTTTCATTTGGCTTCATGTTTGACACAGACATCAAAGGCTGCTGGGCCTTTTGCTGTGCCCTGGTCCATGTTCTATTCTATAACATTGCCCCCGTGCAGATTAATAGCAAAAAGGATCAAAAGGGGAAATATAGATTTAGTTATCAATCCTTTCCAGTTAATCTCAAGAAGCCAGTAAAATGACAGAAATCCTCCACTATTTACCAACTATCCTAATTGTACAACACCTTGAAAATGTCATATTTTGTTGCTTATGAAGTTCATTTTTATTTTTATGGAATGAACCATAATTACTGCATTACAAGTTCCCGGGCCCTAAGAAACCCCATGAAAATAACAATGGGATGGGTGTTGAACAATGAACATATGTACAGGAAGGAGAGAGAGAGCTTAGCGGCATGATATCTGCTGAACAACCTCTCCCTCAATGTCAGTAAGACAAAGGAACTAGATATTGACTTCAGGAAGCTTGGTGGAGTACATGCCCCCAATCAACATCAATATTGCTGAGGGTACACAAAAGGCTGGAGAAACTCAGCGGGTGCAGCAGCATCTAAGGAGCGAAGGAGATAGGCGACGTTTCGGGTCGAGACCCTTCTTCAGACTGGTCAGGGATCAGGGAAACGAGAGATATAGATGGTGATGTGGAGAGATAAAGAACAATGAATGAAAAAAGTATCGATGATAAAGGGAACAAGCCATTGTAAGCTGTTTGTGGTGTGAAAATGAGAAGCTGGTGCTACTAGGGTGGGGGAGGGCGATAGAGAGAGAGAGTGAATGCCAGGGCCCGAGGGCTGAGGGAGAGGTGGGAAGGGGAGGAGACAGCAAGGGTTAACAGAATTGAGAAAATTCAATGTTCAAGCCCAAAGGATGCAGACTCCCCAAGCGGAATATGAGGTGCTGTTCCTCCAACTTGCGGTGTTGCTCACTCTGGCCATGGAGGAGGCCCAGGACCGAGAGGTCGGATATGGAATGGGAGGGGGAGTTGAAGTGCTGAGCCACCGGGAGGTCGGGTTGGTTAATGCGGACCGAGCGGAGGTGTTCGGCGAAACGATCGCCAAGCCTCCGCTTGGTCTCACCGATATAGATCATCTGGCATCTGGAGCAGCGGATGCAGTAGATGAGGTTGGAGGAGGTGCAGGTGAACCTCTGTCGGACCTGGAAGGACTGCTTGGGTCCCTGAAAGGAGTGGAGGGGGGAGGTGAAGGGACAAGTGTAGCATTTCTTGCAGTTGCAAGGGAAAGTGCCCGGGGAAGGGGTAGAGCGGGAGGGAAGGGAAGAATTGACAAGGGAGATGCGGAGGGAGCGGTCTTTGCGGAAGGCAGACAGGGGGGGAGATGGGAAGATATGGCGAGTGGAGGGGTCACGTTGGAGGTGGCGAAACTGGCGGAGGACTATGTGTTGTATTTGCCGGCTGGTGGGGTGAAAGGTGAGGACCAGGGGGACTCTGCCCTGTTTGCGAATGGGGGAATGGGGAGAGAGGGCAGTGTTGTGGGGTATGGAGGAGACCTGAAATGGAGATGGTCAAGAGCTTCAAGTTCCTAGGGTTAAATTTTACCAACATCATGTCCTGGACCAAGCACATTGAACTACAGCCAAAAAAACCTATACAATGCTTCTACTTCCTCAGGAGATTGAAGAAATTCAGCATGACTCTAACGATTCTTACCAATTTCAACAGATGACTGTAGAAAGCATACTTGTGTTGCATCACAGCTCAGTTTGCGATCAGCTCCGACCAAGACCGTAAGAAATTGCAGATATGTAGCCCAGACAATCACACAGACCAGGCGACACACCATTGACTCCATCTACGCTTCACACTGCCATGGGAAAACAGCCAACATAATCGATGATCTTACCCACCCCGGTCATTCCTTTTCTTTCCTGCTCCCTTTGGGCAAAAGGTACAAAAGCTTGAAAGCACATACAACCAGGCTCAAAAACAGCTTCATCATCTCTGAATAATACTTCCAAAAACTCGGTTACAGTCCCAATGTGCAAAATTGCAAGAGATTAACAATAAAAGGAAGGATGTAAAGTGTGGAGGAATAGGGAGATGTTGGAGTGCATATCAGGTAGCAGTGCAAGGTAGTAGTGTGGTAACGTGAGCATCTGAGCAAACTGCCTTTGTTGTCCAAAGCATTGTATACCAAGGCAAGGAAGTCGCGTTAGAGTAAAATGCAATGTGCTGGAGCAACTCAGCGGGTCAGGCAGCGTCCCTGGTGGGAATAGACAGGTGACATTTTGGGTCGGGACTCCTTTTCAGACTGATAGTACAGGGAAGACAGCTAGAAATGTTGGGGGCAGGATAACGCCTGGCAAGTGATAGGGGGCTTTGATTGGCTGATAGGTGGAGTAATACAGGTCATGCTAGAACTGTACAAAACATTGGCTCAGTTACAGCTAAAGTCCAATGTGGCGTCCCAGTTAGTTCCAGAAAGGTGTGATGGCAACAGAGAGGATTCAGAGAGGAGTTACCAAGGATGTTGGCAGGGATGCATGAACATCATCTATGCTGAACAATAAATAAACTGCTGGATGAACACTGCAGACGGTGCTGTATCCATAGAGGCAAAATTGGCATTACAGGTTCTTCCAGCAGTTGATGTTTTGCATCCGATTGTAGCATGTATACTTTGTCTCTCTCATCAGGACAGGGGTTGTTTTCTTTGGTACAAAGTAGCCTATGGTAAGACTTAATTGAAGAGCATAAACTATAAAAGGCCTGAATAAGGCAAATAATATACTTTTTTTTTGTTTTCTTTGGGAAAGAATCAGAAGAGTGTTGAAAAGAATATTTCACTCGACAAATGTGGTCTAAAGTATAGTGCCTTAAAAATGGTAAGGGAAGCAGAAAAATCCTAAATGGCATTTGAAAAATTACAATCCACGGGGGTTCTGGAGCAAACATTTTAAGTAGCTTAGTGCACATTGAAACAATGGGCAGAAGACTCCTGTGCTGTAAGTTTTTAAAATTCTATTGCCTTGAACTAATACATTAATGGCAACAAAGGCCTTAAGTCAATGTCACAGGGATCATTAGATCTTTAAAGCCAGCTTACTTTAAAGTCAGTGGCCTTATTTTGAGGTTAACTGCAAAATCCTAATTCTTTTGGCTTGGTATGTGCCTTCAGAAGGAAATGAAATACATATTTTCTTCAAAAAATTGAAACAGATTTGAACACGTAACTAAATTGATGTTCTCTATATCTGAAATTGTATTGACATTCAGGAACCAGTAACTGTGTAGCACTTTGAAATATGCCAGATATTATACCAAACCACAAACCAAGAGCACACTTACATTTCTAAAATGAAAATGTTGTGGCTGCAGTGGAAGAAGCGGAATACATTTTATTCAATTGACCAACAGAAGAGTCTAATTTAGTTGAATTATGGCATGGCTAAATTGGCATAGAGTTTGCTACTTCTAAGCAAAATTATAAATTGCTCAATGAAAAGAAACGGTTCTATTGGTTGCAATATAAAAAACTGACAACTATCGAGAGACATCATCCTGCAGTTTGATGCTTTTGGTTCTTGATTATTTAAGAGTAAACACCTATTGTATTAAACAAAATCTGTTCAAATAATTATGAGATGAGTGGAATCATTAATTATTTGAGAATTGTTAAAATTTTTTAAATTAAAAAAAAAGGAATTCTGTTACTTTGACAATATTTCCTATAGTAAACATTCTATATTGTCTTTAAGTACTGACAGGGCATATAACTGAGCGGCAAACTTTTGAAAAGACTTACTTAATCTTTTGGCAAACAAATAAGTCCAGCTTCTTCTTTGTGATGCAATGATAGATTATTTTAATGTTTAATATTTGCTTCCATCAGAACCAAAATCTGGAAAATGCATTGAGGGATTTGAGGACTACATGAAAAAAAAATTGCAAAGGAAATGAAGGCGAAAAATATAGTGCCACAGGGAAAGTAAAAAATGTTAACAAGAAGTCGTATCTATCCCAGATTTATCTGCAAGGATAATTATGCATGGAACTCTGGACTGAAAGCATTTTTGTGTAAATTTAAACTATGACATCTATTAAAAAAAATACTGCCCAGGACACCAATTTAACAAAAGCTGTAAACTCGCAAATATTATATGAAAACAGTGAGGCATTAAAGAAATTGGCTTTATTTATTGAGTTAATTATTGAATATGTGAAATAGTTTGTCACCCAGTAGTAACTTTCATCATCCTTAAAGTGTTAGAAATCATAGTGCTTTACTCCCTCTCTTTCATACTCCATAACATGGCAGCATTCTATTCTTCATGGCCATGTGTTGCAGACACTTGCAATGAAGAACCAGATCTTGGCCATAAAATAAGGATGCAAAAAATATAATCTGCCTCATTTTATCATCCGAACTCACATTTAAGATCACCACCAGACCTTTGCTTCCCCAATGCCTGCATCTTTCCTCCTCCCATGAAACAAGAATTTGATTGCTTTTATTTCCAGCATGTTATGAAGATTGCATTTATTATGGTCAACTAATTTGTTATAAATGGTCACCTATCTGCATGTTTTAATGCCAGGAGGCAAAAGACAATTTTTTCAATACAAAAATTATCCTTCTCCAATATTTACATTTAACAAAATAATAAGTGAGGAGGCAAATTGTGCATTGTACAGATTTATCTCCTGTCATTAGATTTAACTACTGGTGGTATAGTAAATACTTCTGCAATCACTCCTTGAGCATTTTCAATTCTTAGATTATTTCTTCTTCACAACTAACCTTGCGGTCATGTCTTACCCATGCCAAGAATAAACCACGCTCTTTATTGCAACTCATCTTCATAATCATTCAATTTGAGTTAACCACAAGATCAAAGCTACACCAACTAATTTTCAGCTGTTAAATTATATTGAAACCAGAAAGATCAAAAAATCTTAGACGTCAAATACTGAAGAGCAATAGATCTTGGAAAGAAATAAAATAATTGATGGCTAATAAACATTGTTATTATACAAGAAAGTAATTTGTTTTGAAGACACTAACATGGAATGAGCTGAAAGGAAAAGAACCAAGCTTCCTTCTTAATTCACGAATCTCTAACCTTGATAACACAACACTTTTTGTAAAGAAGATTTACCCAATTTAAAACACAAGACCAAACTCATGAATTGTGTTATGCATGCTTTTTACAATCAAAATTAAATGATTGTTAATTTAATTTCATATTGTAGCTATTACTATGTGTGATATATTTGGAACTAACGTAAACTGGTTTTTCCCACATATTGAATTCTGCCCTTTACCAATGCAAAGCATCGTGCAGACCGATCCTTTGCCCGTTTCCAAATTGTATTCCTATTCTATTGTTGCATGTATGGAATCACATATAAGCTTTCTTCTGTTTAATTTAAGCAACACACGCGTGGTAAAACTGGATGAATTACTGACAGCAACTTAGGGATTTCTGTGTTAAACCAAGCATGCATGGAAATCTCAAAGATGTCAGGTTCAATGCATAATGATGGTGAATACCAATAGTTTTCATTGTCACAACAACTGCAGAATGTGGGCCACTGTCTACTTTTCTGGAAGTATAAACAAGTTCATATAGAACTGAAATAACTATTCCCTATTTCAGTTTCTTAGGATTAACAGAATTCATGAGATGGATTAGAAGACTTTGATCCCAGTAATAATTATTGTACACCATTTACCTATAATGGTGCCAACTTTGCAGCCAGGGATTTATAAAATATGGTGAATTTAACTTCAAAGCAGATTTCAACAAAACTAGGTTTATCCTTCAAACATAATTAGCATGTTATGCTAGGAAAGTGTTTTCTCTAAGAAAAACATGTAAACAGCACAGTTTGTACGAGAAATGTTGTATAATCAGGGCACCTGTTCCAATAACTCCAGAATTGGTCTTGCAAGTAAGATTGATGACTATACTCATCTCCAAACGAGGCCTTGCTTTCAATCCAATGAATCACATGACCTTCAACAGCTATAAATAAATGGAATATATAAATACAGTATATTTCAATTTTCAATTAAATACTTTAACATTACATAGAACATTATTGTCAGAGAAACCCATCTGCTTTGTACAATTGACATCCTATACTTTAGGGTGGCATAGCAGTTGAATTGCTGCCTTACAGAACCAGAGACCCGGGTTCGATCCTGACTATGGGTGCTGTCTGTATGGAGTATGTACAATTCTCCCCGTAACCGTGTTGGTTTTCTCCGGGTGCTCCGGTTTCATCCCACATTCCAAAGACGTACAAGTTTGTAGGTTAATTGGCTTCTGTAAAATTGTCCTGAGCGTGTAGGATAGTGCTAGTACACGGAGATCGCTGGTTGGTGCGGACTTGGTGGGCCGAAGGGCCTGTTTCTGCACCGTATCTCTAAACTGAATTAAATCTATTGCTCTATTACCCCTGAGATGTTATCATCTTTTTTTTTTTAAGCAACAGAAATTCAATTAAATAACGATCTAAGAAGAAAATCCAAAAGATTTTTACACCATTAGTAAGAAAGTAGGAAGAAAAAATGTGTTATTCAGAACATTTAGATTATAACTTGCATTGTATCAGAACATGCAGATTCAATGAAAGAGCGACAATACATAATCTTTGGTGTTTACGTTGCCATTTATCTCCCAGTCATCCTCACTAAAATATGGAGTTAGGCCAATCAAACTGCTGCTTAAAAAAACAGGCTGCATACAAAGAGGTTGACACAATGTTACAAAAGAACAGGTTCAAGGATCTAACTAGTAGAACAGAAAAAGGTGCACTCGTCTGTTTAGTTACAACTCAGTTTTATTAGCAAGAGAGAACAAAAACAATACTTATCATAGTATGCGCGGGATCTGGTTTACAGCAACACAACTACCTCTCTCTCTCTCTCTCTGCCTCCGTCCATGGCGCCGATCGCGAATCAGCTCGTCGGTGAACCCCTCTCATACATAAACTAATTTATGGCTTCCTGGCACCTGCCTTTACACAGATAATAAATCAGCCGTTGATAAGTCCTGAGCCCAGAAACGCTGCTTCAAAACGCTGTCAGCCGCAGACTGGCACGTAAAGCAATACACAGCGCTACAAACTTGGCGCACAAATTAATACACACAGCTCCACAGTCTTGGAGCACAAAGCAATACACACAGCACTGCCGGTTTGGCGCACAAAGGTATAAAAAGAGTGCTGTCGGCTTAACGCGTGGGAATTTAAACAAAGAGCTGTCGGCTGCAGCGCTAAATATAGCACTACCGTCCGTAGCGCAAGGGCTTTAATCATATCGCTATGGTCACAGTGCTATGGGTCAGACTGTTTGGGCAAAATTCTCGTATAACATTCCACCCCTCGAACAGTCTGGTTACCGTCACATCCGGCCCGCAGGCATTAACTCGTTACATCCAGCCCACAGGCTGTAGTAAAGTCCACGTGGTCGTGATGCCAATCTGCACATACAACGTTGTAATATTATGGCAAACAAGATTGTCCCAATGGTTAGTCCCCAGTGCACCACAGTTGTCCACCATCCTCCCGAGGGATTGTAGTCGTGCTACTATTCTCCGACCCTTCAAATCTTCTCTACGGTTTCCTGGACGTGGTCAGCAAGGTTGGTGATGTTCTCTTTTACCCCAGTCAGGGTCAAACCGAATCTGTATGACCACGCATGGTACAAATTAACTTGTTTTGTCGGAGGTCCCAAACCTTAATGCCATCATTAATAACACAGAGATAATCTGATTGCTTGTGTCATTAAATGTTACTGCCATTACTCGGTACATGAAACGTATGGATTGCAGCCTTGTACCGAATGTCCTATAGCTTCACTGTTTTGTCGTTGCTTCCTGTACAGACCAACTGTGGTCGCTTTCGGGCTGGATAACATGAATTCACAAAGGATGTGTGACTGTTAAGTCTCTTGATTCTTTCACCCGTTTCACTGTCCCACACTGCTACATTTTTGTCTGTGCCGGAAAAAGCATGCTGCCATCTGTGTTATAATGCAATTCCATCACTGCTCCACTGTGACCTTCCAATGTAGCATAATTATCGCAGTCGCCATGTATATTCCAAATCAATACAAGTCGATCAAATCCTGCAGATGCCAGTGTTGATCCATATGAGTGAAATTTACAACAGTAAACTTCTCCCTCGTGACCCTATAAAAGCATTAGAGGGGCTTGAAGACTCTAGGTTCTTGGTCCCACCTGCAGCTTGGCCTGCTGCGGGCTCCCCTGCACCGAGGGCAGCAGCTTGTTGCAGGGGTGCTTGGCCTGCACCAACGCCACCCCACCTGCTATTCTCTATTTATTTATTTATTTATTTATTTATTTATTTTATATTATGTTTGTCAGATCCTGCCGACTACGCCAAATGTTACAAGGGAACAGGTTCAAGGATCTGACTAGTAGAACAGAAAATGCCTCACTGGTCTGTTTAGTTACAAATCGGTTTTATTGGCAAGTGAGAACAAAAACAATACTTGTCTTGGTATATGCGGGGTCCGGTTTACAGCACACACCACTCTCTCTCTCTCTCTGCATCCATCTGCGACGCTGATCGTGATTCAGCCCGTCGGTGAACCCCTCTGGTACATGAACACATCAGATTTATTGGGAAGAGAGAACAAAAACACAACTTGTCTTGGTATGCGTAGGGTCCGTTTTAAAGCAGCATCTCTCTCTCTCTCTCTCTCTCTCTCTCTCTCTCTCCCTCCCTCCCTCCCTCCGTCTGCGGCGCTGATCGCGACTCAGCCCGTCGGTGTAACCCTCTTGTACATAAACTAACTTATGGCATCCTGGCGCCTGCCTTTATACAGGTAAGAAATCAACCGTTGAAATAACCGCCGGTAAGTCCAAACCAATAGCGTTGCTCCCAAATTCAAACTATAATCAATTGCAGGGAACTGCATCCGAGCAAGCCCCCCCCCCTCCTCCTCCCGGGAACAAAGCGCTATCAGCCGCAGACTGGCGCGTAAAGCAATGTACAGCGCTACAGACTTGGCGCGCAATCCAATACACACAGCGCTACAGTCTTGGCACGCAAAACAATACACACATCTTTGCCAGTTTAGCACGCAAGGGTTTAAACAGAGCGCTGTCGGCTTAGCATGTCGGAAATTAAACAAAGAACTGTCGGCTGCAACGCTATGGGTTCTAAATATATCGATACCGACCACAGCGCTAGGGGCTTTAAACATAGAGCTATGGCCACAGCGCTATGGGTCATAGACTGTTTGGGCAAAATTCTCGTATAACACACATGATGCTGCATACAAAAGTAAGTCATTCTTTGTAAAATCCTAAATTCTGTAGTCACCTTCACAGCCTAACTATTTAACAACAAGATATCATTGAATTATCAGTATAGAAACATATGAACAAGCAATGTCCATGAGGCTGTGTGCTTCATATGAGGGCCTCATAAGTACAAGAGACCTTAGATGTTGCAAATGAATGTTGAACACGATAAATCTATATTCAGTTATTTTTGCCACTGTAGATTGAGCAGAGGAAAACAAGCAAGTGGCAGGTTAGATTTGTGTGGTATAGAGATGCCTTGGAGGTGAGGGAGAAAGGAAAATGTCAGTCAAGGCTGGTAGATAGGGACACCAGAACTTGTGGTTCAGAAATGGATCAGGTCTTGGTAGTTCGGGCTCCAAAGAGCCTGACCTACTCATGCAGTTCTCCTTCAGTACTGGCTAACCAGATCTCTCATTTGCAGTAATGTTCTCCTTCTGTACATGATAGGCTTCTAATATATCGGAACGGGGAGGACACTGAAGCAAAATCAAAAACTTTATATTTAACATGGCAAATATGCAATTGATTTCCTGATTAAATTCCATTTAATAATATTTACAAATCACTCTGCTGCGCACGTCACATTGACAAGTCTAAAAAAAACTACCTCTCCTCCCATTTCCACAAATAGAGCTTGATTATGTGAAACTGTATGCATCACTATACCAGCCAACCCCATTTTAAACTTTGTTACCTATCACTCCCTTTTATGGAAAGTTAAATTAATAGAATAATAATTGCATTCTCTGCAATTCTATTCCATACATAGATATCCATCACTGGGAGGGGAAAATATTTATTCTGATCTCGCTTCAGTTTTCCAAACTTTAAACAAATAACTCTCAATTTTATATTGGTAGTTTAATTCAAAACGATTGTTGCCAGTTGGCATTAAAGATATCTGATTTCATCTGGTTCAGTCTCATATTTCCACTGAATGTAAACTGAAGTTTAGAGTTTAAATTTAGTTGAAAATGTTTTTCAGGACCAATGGCTCAAAATTGATATTCATTCCAGGAAAACCATAAAAACTAGATCCCAACAATTGGGTCCTCCAATGGATCTTAGATTAGCATCATCTAAATTTTACTATGAAAATGATTAAAGATACTGAGAGATGATAAAACTTAGATGTGTATCTCCACCTTCTGTTTGAAATGCTGTAAAAACTTCTCTCTTTGATTATGTATCTGGTTATCTGCTCAAAAATGTCTTCATGGGGGGAGGAGGGGAAGTGGGGGTCAAAGGCCATCTTTTATTATATGTTTTGGTATAAGTATGAGCCCCTGTATTTGGAATTATTTAGCGACCCTTGTGTAGAAATCTGGTATAGCCATTCTTAGATTTCACAAACTAATACATCCCAAGAAAACAATTAAAATTAAATGTAGTAAATTCAGAAGGCTGGGCAAAAAACTCTTTTTGGATTTTTAGGCAAAGTAAAATTAGTACGTGGGTATTTAGGCAAAGTAAAATTAGCAAGTTCAACCTTTGCTGACTTGATTAGGAAGTTCATTCTTTTGGTCCCTTCTCTCCAAAAAATTCAATTCAATAACTCCCTCACATTTTATCTCCATTTCCCACTGTCACTTCTATAGTAACCTACATCCCAATTTAGATGTTTATCATTCAGCAGAAAGAATTTGTCTTTCCCTTGGCATGAGATGAGTTCTTAAATTAATTAATTTAAAAACCATTTAAATATTGGAGTTATGTTACATGGGTGTTCATACCCTGGCTGTTCAAGTAAACTCGCCTCTAGTGTCATGCCTTGTTTCAGATCATTGTAGTAATGAATTGAAAATAATACTGAATGCACTTAAAACCATTTTCCGCTCAGTAATGCAATAAAAATGTGCTTCTGGATCTGGTCTCTAGCTGCGGCTGTTCCATTCAAATGCCTCTTAGTTTCAATATTCGGGCTTTAGATATCATTACTCTGAGACATTAGTGCTGCCTAACCCAAAACACCTAAAAGTGATAGCCAATAATGCAGATTAAATGTTAATTAGTGACTCCAGTTTCAGGTCAAGTCAAGCCATTTTTTCTTCTCCTGCCTTTCCAAAGAATCAGATTGATTTAAATGCAACTTTTTTGCAATTTTCGGTATTTATTTTTAATTCATTCATTACAAGGAACTGTAGATGCTGGTTTACAAAAAAAGACATAAAGTGCTGGAGTAATTCAAATTGCCTGTTTGTAGCAGGGTCCAGACCTGAAATGTCAACTACACATGTCCTCCAGAGATGCTGCCTGACCCGCTGAGTTACTCCAGCACTTGGTGTCTTTCTTTGACTGGTAAGAAGTATGTTAAAACACTTTTTGTGAA
Organism: Okamejei kenojei; assembly: GCA_035221665.1. Classification (NCBI taxonomy): domain Eukaryota; kingdom Metazoa; phylum Chordata; class Chondrichthyes; order Rajiformes; family Rajidae; genus Okamejei; species Okamejei kenojei. The sequence continues at coordinate 57,311,547 of CM069139.1, read as the reverse complement.
TTTGATTAAATCAATAATCAGCTATCGATAAAGAGAAAATACAAAAACATCCCCATCCACAATAATGGAAAGGACCAAGAGTGCCAAAGAAAAGTCTGAAGTTTTCACAACCATGTTCAAGTAGATAGATCAGAGTTCCCCCAAGAACCTTAAACAAGTCACATGATATCAAGAAATACCAAGGGCATTCTGTTATCATCAGTAAAACTGGTTTTGTTTTAATTCCAGATTACTAACTGAATTTAAATTCTACAGCTGTGATGTTGGGATTTGAATTCTGATAATTGCAATGTTAATAAAGGCCTCAATGTTCCTGATCCAATAACTTAACCACAGCATCACTGCCATAAATATTAGGTCTGCAGTTAGGAAATATCTCACAATTTCTTCATTGTTGAATGGTCCATGTCTCAGAATTTAACAGCAATGTGGAAATGCCTTCACCAGTAGTTCAAGGCAGCAGTGGTTCAAGGCAGCAGCACTCCATCACCTTTAAGGGCAATTAGGTAGACAAAGAATACTGGCCTTGTTAGCTTCCTGATCCTGAAAATTGAATAAGTGAGGCAAAAAGAGAAACCTGATGAGTAGGTGTGCTCGTCGAGTTGGAATTTCAATGGGTGGGATGGTCACTGGCTTCAACAGCGGTTGGAACTCAACCATCTTCGATCAGGTATTTCAATGTAATGATGGATTAAATGTCAATTTTGGCCAACAGAAAATGATAATTTCTCGACTCATTCAAAGAAATTTCAAATAATAAAATAAGTAATCAATACTGACGTATTGACTTTTAGATCTTCCAAATGAGAAAAAAAATTGCATTCTGTCATTTATACAATTTATTTTGTTCAGATAGGCAGGCAAAGGCAACCAAGGACAGAAAAAGATGTATGTTGCACTTTGATAGCTGTTGAAAGCCATATTGGCCAAGTATGTTAATCCTTCTGGATTTGAGATCCAGCAACTATGTGCAATATGGCTGATAACTGTAAACCTCACATTGACAATATGGCAAGTACTTGATGCCTGATTTGTTCAATACCTGTCATGTCCCATCTGAATGTGTTTTGGGAATATTTACACAATGGGCAAAGACAACAGCAGTGTTTTTTGATATCTTGCAGTCTCTGAAAATTCATCACACTGGCAATTAAACTTCAATTTTCAAACTTGTGCATTATTATATATTACATATATAGTAATGCACTGAAGCTGTTATTCTCTAGAGAGATAGTTTACAGCTCATTTTTTCTAACTTCACAATGACCACTTTGGCTTGTTGTAGAAAGCAACCATTCTGGCATTATGTACACAATTTAAACGTAATTATTATATAACATTTCTTAATGAGAATTTCAAAACCAGAGGACATCGGGTTCATCACAGATTTTATTCTGTAATGCAAATTGTGTTTATGTCCATGTTTTATTGCAAACCTACTTATCGATGAAAATCAAAGTCAAAGGTAATCAATTTACATGAGTTTCTATGCAAACTCTGGTGATTTTGCCAAATTTAAAATATCTGGGTCCTATGGCTTTACATGCTATATGTTATCTTTCGCATGATAAGTTTAAATATACTGCACACAGCCATGTAGAAATCCCATTGTTCACAGAAATATGAAAAATGTATGACAAATAGTGTAGTCTTCCATTCTGTCATTATAATGTGCTTTTCCACCTCTATGGAATTACTCTATGGAGCAATGTCTTCTGGATTTATTAATTATGTTTGCATTCTACAGTTGGAAATATATTCTAAGTATATCCAGCATCATGCCTACTCTCCATTTCCATTAACTTATTCTTCAGCCCATTTGGCATTGTCAATTGCATAAAATAACACAAGGTAACACAAGACATCGCCTTACCGTTTCTAGACCTCACCACTACACCTCCACCCCCCACCAGGAGAGTCTTAAAGCCCTCTGTTTCTTCCTCGACCACAGAACTAACCAATCCCCGTCTACTAATAATCTCCTCCGCCTAGCGGAGCTGGTCCTTACCCTCATCAACTTTTACTTTGACTCCTCCCATTTCCTCCCAATCCAAGGCGTAGCTACGGGCACGCGCATGGGCCCCAGCTATGCCTGTCCCTTTGTTGGGTTCGTCGAACAATCCTTGTTCGAGGCGTACCGTGGCCCTATCCCCAAACTCTACCTCCGCTACATTGACAACTTCATTGGTGCTACCTCCTGCACCCATGCAGAACTCACTGACTACATCCATTTCACCTCTAACTTCCATCCGGCACTCAAATTCACCTGGACCGTTTCCGACATCTCCCTACCGTTTCTAGACCTCACCATCTCCATAGCAGGTAACAGAATACTGACCGACATCGACTACAAACCCACTGACTCCCATGGCTATCTGGACTACACTTCTTCCCACCCTGCTTCCTGTAAGGACTCTATCCCCTACTCCCAATTCCTCCGTCAACGCCGCATCTGCACCCAGGATGAGGTGTTCCAGACCAGGGCATTGATGTCCTCATTCTTTAGGGAACGGGGGTTCCCCTCTTCTATTATAGATGAGGCTCTCACCGGGGTCTCCTCTGTATCCCACAGCTCCACTCTCACTCCCCATCCCCCTACTCGTAACAAGGACAGTCCCCCCCCTGTCCTCACCTTCCACCCTATCAGCAGTCGCATACAACATATAATCCTCCAACATTTTCGCTACCTCCAACGGGATCCCACCACTGGTCACATCTTCTCATCTCCTCCCCTTTCTGCTTTCCGAGGAGACCGTTCCCTCCGTAACTTCAAGGTCAATTTGTACCTTCCCACCCAAACCACCCCCTATGTACCTTCATTCCTAGATCCCTCTGCTCCACAACATTTCTCCGGACCCTGTCATTCATTGTGAAGGTCTACGATACCACCTACATTAGTGCCATCTGCAAACTTACTTCTCATCCCTTGTGCATTGTTTGATATAAACCACAAACAGCAATGGGACCCAGCACCAATCCTTGAAGCACAACACTTGTCACAGACTAATATCCGAAAAAAAAAAATTTCACCACCACTCTCTGCTTCCTTCCATGAAGCCAATTCCCTATACAATTAACTAGCTCTCCCTGGATCCCATGCTATCGAATCTTCCAGAGTCACCTACCAAGCAGAGACTTACTGAAGCCCATATAGACAAAGTCTACAGTTTAACTGCCGTCAATCTTTATGGTTACTTTTTCAAAAAACTCAGTCTGATTCATAAGACACGATCTCCCATGTACAAAACCGTGCTGACTATCCCTAATCAGCCACTGTCTAACCAAATTACATCTTATCCCTGAGAATTCACTCCAGTAACTTGCATACAGCTTAAAGGTATTATATTTTGGTAAACCAATATTTCAATAAGGGGATCGAGATAAATGGCATTAAGGCATCTAGTTTATAGATCAAAATAAATTACTAAACCTCTTAGGATGCAACATTCTATCATAAGATATTGAGAACTTCATTAAAATCAAGCCTTTTGTAGTTCAAGGGTCATCACTGATTTTAAAGACTGAGAATAGCATGTGCCAAGAACGTTGTATTTTTCTTGTAAAAACATCAGGGAAATGAGTAGAACGATAGCAAGAATAAAAAAAGGTGAGCTCAGATGAACTGGGTAAACATGGGTTATGCTTACCCGAGGTGAGGAAATCAATGGATGTTGAAAATATTGAAGAAAATTAAGGAAATTATGAGAGAAGACAAGAACATTTTGTCCTGGAACAAAACAACAAATTTAAAAGTAGAATTTAGTGAATAGTTTGTTTTGCTGTCATTTCTTTTCAAACCTTAGGGATACCTAATCTTTCACCCTTGCTTTCTCTCTCCATCCCCTTCGCAGTTCTTCCACTAGTGTTACTGTCTTCGCCTACATTCTATCTTTGTCCTGCCCCCTCCCCTGACATCAGTCTGAAGAAGGGTCTCGATCCGAAACGTCGCCCATTTCTTCTCTCCGGAGATGCTGCCTCACCCGCTGAGTTACTCCAGCATTTTGTGTCTACTTCGATTTAAATCAGCATCTGCAGTTCTTTTTTACACAGCCGACTTCAACATCGTGGAGCTGTGGGGTCTGCCGTGGCAGCGCTGACCTTAAACACCACGGAACCTGGGATCTTTCACCGAGATCGCAAGTGTTGGCCTGTGGACTTCAGAAGGCGCGGTCTCTGGTAACAAGCGGCCGTTTCGGACCTCCAAGCCTCTGAAGAGTGTTCTTCCGACGCCGGAGTTCCATCATTCCGGCTAGAGGGCCTGAAACATCGGGCCACCGTAGCGGCGACCTCAATAGGCCCCGACCATGGTTGAACCTACAGGAAGTGGACTGAACTTTGCTGCCTTCCCTCACAGTGGAAAACATTGTGGAGGGGATGTTTTTATGTTTAACTAGACTAAGTGGGACCCGCTGGGTCCCAAGTTCACACGGGAGGGCTGGTCCCCCAACGCAATATTCCACCTCTCCACTAATTCCAATATTGGTGGCCAGTGGGGGGGGGGGGGGGGGGGGGGCTAGTATGGGTGTTGTGGGCTGAAGGGACTAGTTTCCAGAGGGGTAGTATGGACATTGTGGGCCAAATGTATTCTTGGGCTGGTAGCGCAGTCACTCAAGCCTGGTGTGCCGGCAGCTCACTCACTCATGGCTGGTGGGCTGACTCATGGCTATTCCTTGAAATTCCATTTCAAGCAGGGTGCAAGGCCACCAATTCATGTGCAGTTTCCTACCACTTCAAGCAGGGTGCAAGGCCACCACATTAGAGTGCAGGTTCATACCACTTCAAGCAGGGTGCAAGGCCACCAATGACAGAGAGTCGTGACCTCTCCCTCCCCCATCTTGCAGAGACTGAGCGACGCCCACACTTCCGGGTTTTATAGTCCTTCCCCCTCCCACCAGAAGGGGCTTGGCCTTCATGGCGTGATTGACAGGAGAGAGAATCTCAACATTTTTAAAACACTAGTAACTTTTATTTTTCATCAATGGGAAAATTCCTCGGCCCCTGATGAACGGAGGGGGACTCTGAGTAAGATGGCCAAAAATCACAGCCGTACGTGGTAGCGTTTTGTCTAAAATCAATACACAGCGCAAACAGGAAGAGGTCAAGATTGCACTTTTAATTATATAGATGTTAAATTCTTTAATGTTGTGTTTATTTTATTGGTGTGCTGCAATGGCAACTCAAATTTCACTACACCAATTGGTGTATGTGACAATAAATGTCCTTTGTCTTTTCTCCACCTAATCTTTCACAGTTCTATTGAAGCCTACCCATTATTCTACTGCAGTGAAATAAATTAACTTTAAAGCACACGATGCCTCGGAAGGCCACAGAAACAAAACTAACTGAGGTGTTTGTCTGGGAGGTAAATATTTGTGGCGAGGAAGGATGGGGCAAAATTATTAAAGGCGAGTCATGGCCAACAAAACGACAGGCCAGAATTCTATGTTGCCTTAGGTACAAGGCCAATGGCTGACACTATTGTACGCAATACCAACTGTCAAAATAACAGTTACTCAAAATAGCAAAGGTAGTAAAGTATCACATTCAATCTCTGTTTTGGGTGAAAACATAATTTTGCAGAAATCTTTCAAACAATAAAAGAAAATGAACAATTCAGGGAACATTTACCCATAAATTCACCATGTCTGTGAAGTTAAAAAGGCATTGATAGCCCACATACATACATCAATGATTCCAGCCACAAATCCCAAATTCAAGGGTTTTTAATGCGTAAAATATACTAAATCTGAATGCAACTATCACCTGGACTCATAGATCAAAGCATTTACAACTTAAGTCCACTTCAGTTTCATGCCTACATATGGGAGATGAACAACAGACAATAGGTGGAGGAGTAGGTCATTCGGCCCTTCGAGCCAGCACCACCATTCACTGTGATCATGGCTGATCATCCACATTCGGTACCCCGTTCCTGCCTTCTCACCACATTCCCTGACTCTGCTATCTTTAAGAACTCTATCTAACTCACTCTTGAAAGCATCCAGAGAATTGGCCTCCACTGCCTTCTGAGGCAGAGAATTCCACAGATTCACAACTCTCTGGGTGAAAAGGTTTTTCCTCATCTTCGTTCTAAATGGCCTACCCTTTATTCTTAAACTGTGGCCCCTGGTTCTGGACTCCCCCAACATCGGGAACATATTTTCTGCCTCTTGCGTGTCCAATCCCTTAATAATCTTATATGTTTCAACAAGAGCCTTTCTCATCCTTCTAAATTCCAGAGTATACAAGCCCAGCTGCTCCATTATATCAGCATATGACAGTCCCGCCATCCCGGGAATTAACCTCGTGAACCTAAGCTGCACTCTCTCAATGGCAAGAATGTTCTTCCTCAAATTTGGAGACCAAAACGGCACACAATACTCCAGGTGTGGTCTCACTGGGGCCCTTTTTGTTCCGATACTCAACTCCTCTTGTTATGAAGGACAACATGCCATTAGCTTTCTTCACTGCCTGCATGCGTACTTTCAGTGACTGATGAACAAGGACCCCCAGATCTCTTTGTACTTCCCCTTTTCCCAACTTGACACCATTCAGATAATAATCTGCCTTCCTGTTTTTGCCACCAAAGTGGATAACCTCACATTTATGCACATTAAACTGCATCTGCCCACTCATCCAACCTGTCTAAGTCACCCTGCATCCTCATAGCATAGATAAAGATAATTTTTATTTTCCTCCAATTTTCTCTGTCCACTCTTCCACTGGGCAGTGGAATTAGTTATAGTTTGCTCTGTTGAAGATATCACATAGCCACAACAGACTGAACAGCCTCCTTCTGCACAGTAAATGCCTGTTGTTCTATTAATTTCTTACTTTTGCTTTACTGATTTTTTAAAATTTTATTTTCCTACCACCTCACTACTTTTTGCAGGATATACATAACATTTTACCTATTTGTTTATATACATCTTAACGGGCATTTCACCTTCAAGGTTGAATAGCTAATTTCCTATATTCTTGCAAATAAACATTCAGTAGATCAGTTTTATAATGATTCCAGCTTCTCTGTACTTGTTTATTGATTTTTACCTTCAAATTTCTTAATGCTTCACCACGCTTGTCATAAATAGTTAATCCATATATTTGCTGGATTTTCATCATTCGAGGGGGTTGCATTCGTAGAAAGTTTGTGATTTTCCATAATGTTAAGCTGTGTCATTTGCACATGCATCAAGGAATGAGTGTTGAAGAAAAACACTATTTATATATGGAATTATTTTCGCCCCCCACAGATTCAATGAGAGCAAATTTTATTCCTTACCTCAAATTTTTGGGAAGTGATGTGAGAATTCTGCAAATGTGGATTTTTGTTATCTGAACAGCCATAACACAGGCTTCATCTGTACTGCATAATTCTCGTCCCACGCACTCACCTTTCCCCCACCCTAGTCATCTTACTAGTTCCACTGTTCGCATCCATGTATCTGTTCATTATCATCTCTTCCACAGCCAACAATGGGACATTATGGGCTCCACCCATCCTTGGTCATCTGTTGCCGGCCCAGTCTTGTTCTGGCCTTTTCTTACCTCCAGTTCCCTCCCCTCTTATTTCAATCTGAAGAAGGGCCCCGACCCGAAACGTCATCCATCCATTTTCTCCAAAGATCCTGCTCAACCCGCTGAGTTACACCAGCACTTTGTGTCTTATCTTTGCATAGTTCCCAATTCTGTTAACTATTTCTCAGCAAATGAAGCAGCCCTGCACACAGCATGACTTAGGGGGCATTAATTGGTGCCATGTGATATTAGTGCCACAAAGGTTCGAGACGATGACTACCTCCAACATTAAAGAGTCAATAGACAATAGGTGCAGGAGTAGGCCATTTGGCCCTTCAAGCCAGCACCGCCATTTAATGTGATCATGGCTGATCATCCCCAATCAGTACCCCGTTCCTGCCTTCTCCCCATAACCCCTGACTCTGCTATTTGTAAGAGCCCTATCTAGCTCTCTCTTGAAAGCAGTCCAACCACTTACTTTTGACATCACCATTGCAGTGATCCCACCATCAACATCCTAAAGATCACCATGAAGCAGAAATTCAACTGACAAGTCACATGAATACAATGAAGTCAAGAGCAGTTCAGAGGCTAGGTATCCTGCAGTGATTGATTCACTTCCTCACACCCCTAACTATTTCCACAATCTACAAAGTTCAAGTCAGAACCATGATGAATTTCGATTGTCTGGGTTAGTGCAGGTCCAACAACAATCAAGATGCTCATTACCATGCATGATAAAGCAGCCCACGTGATTGTTACTCTCTTTATCATTCTAAACATGTATTTGCTCAATCAACAGTGCACAGTGAAATCATTTACAAAATGCCCTGCAGTTGATTTGCTGAGGCTACTCTGACTAAATTTCTATGAACTACAAACTATTCCACCATCAGGGACAAGCGCTCAGGTTCACAGGAACATCATCACCTGCAAACTCCTCTTCAAGGTTTACATCATCTTGACGTAGAAATATTGTGCTGTTCACACATTGTTGCAGGGTAGAAAACTTTAACCTACCTCCTTGAATGTATTGTGTAGTATCTTCACTAAGTATACAGTTGTTCAAAATGGTGGCCCACCATCACCTTCTCAAGAACAATTTGGGATGGACAATAAATTTTGGTCTTGCCTGTGATGCCTGATTAAAAAACAGTATGCATAAAATGAAGGACATGAGCAGCAAAGTTATGGAAGAGCGCGGGGGACAGTGGGCTATCGAAGAATGCATTGAAATGGGGGTAATAAAGCATGGACAAATACTTCAGTAGATAAACTATGGCATAGTCCATGTTGGATAATGTTCCATGACAGATTTGATAAAGAGAGGACAGAGAACTGTCAACAAATTAGGTGATTATAGAGACCATGAAGGATGGTTGGGTGGTCAGCATCATAGTGGAGAAAGTGTTGAGGGAACCTAGAGCTGGAATAAGGATATAGCAATGAGAGCTCACAGAGGTTATAATACAGTACAGAAACTAATATGAACTCCAGGCACAGTGGCACAGCATTAGAGTTGCTGCCTTACTGCGCCAGAAACTCGGGTTAGATCCTGACTACGGGTCCTGTCTGGACGGTGTTTGTACATTGTCCCTGTAACCGTGTGGGGTTTCTCCGGGTGCACCAGTTTTCTCCCACACTCCAAAGACATGCAGGTTTGTAGGTTAATTGGCTCAGGTAAAAATTGTAAATTGTTCCTCAGTGTAGGGTATTGCTAGTATACAGGAGTTATCGCTGGTCGGCAAGGATTCGGTGGGCCGAAGGGCCTGTCTCCAAGCCTTATCTCTAATGTCTAAAGTCTAAAGGATGCGAGGTGCATTAGAAATGTTCCTGAGACCTGTGCTGTGGAAGCAAGCGGCAGAGGCAGTTGAATGAATGGTTTCACCCTTTCCTTGCACTTTTTGGACATGAATGTGGAATAGGCAACAGAAAAATAATATTTGTGATTCTGCTGGTAACTGCCGAGGGGCTTTTTAGGGGGAGACGTTGTGTATGGCAGCCTCACCTGCAGCTGTTCGTCCTTTCATTCTTTTTTAAATTTTTAGTCTGTCAAAAAGTTTTGTTTTGGAGGTCTTTTAGTCTTTTTATGTGGGGGATGGGGGGGGGGGGGAAGGTGGAAACTGTCTTTCTCAGTCAATACCTGGTCCAGGATGCGTCTGTCCTCCAAGCCGCATCTCCGCCCCCTCCTCGCGGCCTACCATCTTGATTGGCGTGGCCTTTTCCTGCCGGAGACCGGCCAGAGCTTCAGCTTCAGCAGCGGCGCAGCACTGAAGTGCCATCGCTGAGCGGGCAATGCCTTACCAGGATCGTTGTGTTGGAGCTGCAGAGTGCTGGGACTGCCAACTTTAACACCGTGGAGCTGTGGTCTGCGGCGATTCCAGCCGCGGGCGGCGCTGACTTTAACAACGCGGGGCCCTGGGATCTTTCGCCGAGGATTGCCGTGTTGGAGCTCCGCCCAGCTCGGCCTGTGGACTTTGGGAGCCGTGGTCTCCGGTAGGAAGCGGCTGATTTGGAACTCCAAGCCGCTGAGAGTGTTCATCCGATGCCGGAGTTCCATCATCCGGCGAGAGGGCCTGAACATCGGCGACTGCGGAGGCCTCAATAGGCCCTGACCACGGGTGAACAAAGAGGAAGATGACTGAACTTTATTGCCTTCCCTCACAGTGGGAAACGTTGATTCCGCTGTGTGGGGATGTTTATGTTAAATTCTATCATGTTGTGTTATTTTTATTCGTATGGCTGTATGGTAACTCAAATTTCACTGCACCAATTGCTGCATGTGACAGTAATTGTAAACCTGAACTAATGTTAGCTAATTAGAATGCAGTCCTTCCCTAAATATTTGGTTATCTCCCAAGTCTTACAAATTTGTGCCAAAACGTTCTAGATACAGTATGCCCCTTCATGGAGAGTGACTGCACTCAACATCAGTCAAAAGAAACTCAACCAGTGTTGACTATTCAACAGTTTGTCTGATTTTGGCAATATGTCACTTTCCAGGATGACAGAAATATCAAAATCATAAGCTGTGATGATCACTCTTGGGTTAGTCATATCGTGCATTAATGATATTTCTTTGTAAATTCAAAATATTTGTTGGTAAGACAAGCTGAAAATGCGACTACTTGAGTGTGTAGAAAGGAGCTGCAGATGCTGGTATATACTGAAGTGCTAGAGTAAATCAGTGGGTCAGGCACAAAGTGCTAGATTTACTCAGCGGGTCAGGCAGTATCCCTGGAGAACAAGGATGGGTGACGTTTCAGGTCAGGTCCCGCCCCGAGACGTCACCCATACATTTTCTCCAGAGATGCCGCCTGATCCACCTATATACTCCTGCACATTATCTACAGCTACTCCTTGCCAATGAGCAAATACTACAAAAACAAAAAGAGAAAGTGTTTATTGCTTTCAAACCCAGCTATCCCAAACCAGCAATGACACAATCTGGTTAAATATTTCAAATCAACTTTTTCAAGTAACTTCCAGCTGCTATTTAAGAATATATTTATATTAAAGACACAAACATTATATAATTCCCTGCCCTTGTATGGCATATCTTTAATAATTGTTACACTCCATGCATTTTTGGGACAATACAAATTGTACAACAAAAGAAGGTGTGGCAAGGTGCGTCAGCACAGATTCTTTTCAAGACAAAATCAGCTAACCCTCTCCTCTCCCACAGCATGCTAATCTCACCAGAGTTGCTGCTTGTCCCACTGAGTTACTCCAGCTTTTTGTGTCTATCTTCGGTTTAAATCAGTATCTGCATTTTCTTCCTACACATGCTAATCCTTTACTCTCACGTACTTATCCAGCTCCCAATTGAATACTAGAATTCAATCTACCTCTCACTACTATCCCCGACAGTGTATTCCAGACCATAACAATTCAATGTGCAAAAGAAAATCTGTTACAAAGGGTAAGGGGAACTAATAACCTAGGGTATACTGAGCAGAGACTAGCAGATCCGTTTGATTGTGACCACAATTGTCACAGCTTCATAATGGTTCTTCCAATGCAATTTGCTACCTTATCAATCATGTGTAAAATATAACAACTGGAAAATACGCACGTCACAACTTTATTGTCGGTTGGATGCTTGTAAACCTGCAGAAACTTACCAACTGGTACCTCCAAAATAATGTCAGGTGTTTTGTCATAGCCTTTAGTGCGCAGTTGATCTTCATCTGCCCAAAATAAAATTTGGAAACAAAAGTGAATATTGAAGTAGATAAGTGTTAAAGGAATACCCCAATTAAATAAAAAACATGAATATTTAGGTAAATATCTAAAACATTTACCTATGGTGTGGCAAGATATATGTGGAAGATATATGTGTATCTCATCAAAGCAGAAACAAAATGTTCTTGCAACGTCCAGCTTTTTTTTTGCAATAAGAAAAACAGCTGATTTATTGAATGAAATTAAAGACAGGTATGAACAGCTTATTAAACCTCCAAAGTACATATTCAAGTAATTTGTGTGGAATTGTATTATGATACTTTGGAAATAAAATATTAATCTTGGCTGCTTCTTGTCTTTTTCCCCAGGGTGTGACTTTTAGGTTAAAACACAGTCAGGAAGATTACAGTGCTCAACATTGAATGAATTTGCTTAATTTCGCAACATTATCCTCACTGAGACAAATTGCTAATATCCACATTGTCCAGGTGATACCGTGCACCTGAGAGCAGAAACAGAAATATCTCTCATTAAGTTTTGGAAAATAGCCAAATAAAATAAATAACATCTCTTTAATGAAGGTTCTCAGAACCCGAGGGATATAAACAGGAAAGCCATTCTTAGGCACCTTTTGGGCCACTATTACACATCAAAATGCTTCCTCCTATTGACTCAACAGTGGTAAAATAGAAAATGTCATATGTTTACAAAACATTATCTTTTGCATTCACAATTCTAAGAATACAGAAGCATGCAAGTCTATATGCTGTTTAAATATAAAAATATTTGCAACTGGAAATTGTCATTATGCTATGTGGTTGTCTGGTCAGTAGAGCGTCCTTGCATCTAAATGCCTCTGTTATTATTTCTGCAACACCTGATTTCTCCATTATATTTTGGCTGACCTGGTCATTCAATTCCAGACATGCCTTTCTGTCTTCACCCAACCTAAACTAATAGCTAAAACAAGTAACAGAGAAGGTTGTGTGGTCTCTCTTAACACCTACTGGGCTGTTGACATTGCGGTACAGCCTACTCTCCTTTTCACATCACCTCTGATTAAAATTAATGGCCCATTTCCACTGCTGGGTAGCCAATTTCCAATCCATTTATCAGTAGAGAACACCACTTTCATGGCTATTTTACTGAAACTATGACAGTTTTGTTGTCTTGTGACAGAATTCCAAGGTCAAAACAATTTTAAGTCTAAATAAATTATAATAATTTAATATAACTCCTGTGTTTTTGAATCAGGAGATATTTAGTATTTGCCATTTTGGCATTGCTCCCAGTCAACTTGAGGTACGAATGATTTTATTTTATTTACAACACTGCTGAACCTATGTGTTAAAATGCTAAGATATTTCCTCTCACCCATCCTCCCCACAACTGTGCAATAATTTATTTTATGCAGAAAATAATCTCTTCATTATTACACCTATAGGTTTGCAGATTAAAGCATTCTTTGCCACATTATTTCATGCATGACGAAGCCAGGAATTTATATATACTATATAAATAAGCACTTGTTCCCCATTTTTCAAGAATACCATGCTGATTGCAACCCATTTAGTTTAGTTTATTATTGTCATGTGTGCCCAGGTACAGTGAAAAGCATTTTGTTGCATGCTATCCAGTCAAAGAAAAGACCATACATGGGTACAATATCCTCTCGTCTTTGACATTTCCACCGCGGGGAAACAAGTTGTGACTGCCACTCTATCCATAACCCCTTATGATTTTAGATACTTCTATCTCTGTTCACCTCAACTTCCTATGTTCCAGGAAAACAATCCACGTTTGTCCAACCTCTCCTTATAGCTAATACCTTCTAATCTAGGCAGCATTCGGGTCAACCTCTTCTGCACCTTCTCCAAAGCTTCATAACTTACTTCCTTTCCCTACGTACTCAAGCCTCTCTGACCCCCAAAAACTCTTTGAATCACTTCCCTCTGGAAGGCAACTCCGGACTGTCAAAGCTGCCACAGCCAGACATAAAAACTGTTTTTATCCACAAGTAGTTGCTCTACTCAACAGCCAAAAATCTGTAGCCTCCCTTTGATCTGGTGTTTTGTTGGTTCACTGCCTAATCAATGGTGTTTTATCATTAATGTTTTATTATTATTAATGTTTAGTGTTCTCTGAGTCATTCGTAACTGTCACTGCATGTCATGTTGGAAAGTGGTGAAATCATTGGACAAAGTCAGCATGGATTTACGAAAGGTAAATCATGTCTGACGAATCTTATTGAATTTTTTGAGGATGTAACTAGTAGAGTGGATAAGGGAGAAGCAGTGGATGTGTTATATCTGGACTTCCAGAATGCTTTCGACAAAGTCCCACACAAGAGATTAGTATACAAACTTAAAGCACACGGTATTGGTGGTTCAGTATTGATGTGGATAGAGAACTGGCTGACAGACAGGAAGCAAAGAGTAGGATTGAACGGGTCCTTTTCAGGATGGCAGGCATCCTGTGGGGTGCCGCAAGGCTCAGTGCTGGGACCCCAGCTATTTCCAATATATATTAATGATTTGGACGAGGGAATTAAATGCAACATCTCGAAGTTTGCAGATGACACGAAGCTGGGGGGCAGTGTTAGCTGTGGGGAGGCTAGGAGGCTGCAAGGTGACTTGGATAGACTGGGTGAGTGGGCAAATGCATGGCAGATGCAGTATAATGTGGATAAATGTGAGGTTATCCACTTTGGTGGCAAAAACAGGAAAGTAGACTATTATTTGAATGGTGACCGATTAGGAAAAGGGGAGATGCAACGAGACCTGAGTGTCATGGTACACCAGTCATTGAAAGTAGGCATGCAGGTGCAGCAGGCTGTGAAGAAAGTGAATGGTATGTTGGCATTCATAGCAAAATGATTTGAGTACAAGAGCAGGGAAGTTCTACTGCAGTTGTACAGGGTCTTGGTGAGGCCACACCTGGAGTATTGCGTACAGTTTTGGTCTCCTAATCTGAGGAAAGACATTCTTGCCATAGGGGGAGTACAGAGAAGGTTCACCAGACTGAATCCTGGGATGGCAGGACTTCCATATGAAGAAAGATTGGATAGACTCGGCTTGTACTCGCTGCAATTTAGAAGATTGAGGGGGGATCTCATAGAGACTTACAAAATTCTTAAGGGGTTCGACAGGCTAAATGCAGGAAGATTGTTCCCGATGTTGGGGAAGTCCAGGACAAGGGGTCACAGTTTAAGGATAAGGGGGAAGTCTTTTAGGACCGAGATGAGAAAATCTTTTTTCACACAGAGTGGTGAATCTGTGGAATTCTCTGCCACAGAAGGTAGTTGAGGCCAGTTCGTTGGCTATATTTAAGAGGGAGTTAGATGTGGCCCTTGTGGCTAAAGGGATCAGGGGGGTATGGAGAGAAGGCAGGTACAGGATACTGAGATTGATGATCAGCCATGATCATATTGAATGGCGGTGCAGGCTCGAAGGGCCGAATGGCCTACTCCTGCACCTAATTTCTATGTTCCTATGTTTCTATGTTGTTACTTGTGGGCGGAGCACCAAGGCAAATTCCTTGTATGTGAATACTTGGCCAATAAACTTACTTACTTAACTTATATATGTGTTGAAATTTCATACAACATTGGTTTGGACAGAGCAGAAGCTTTGCATCCAATACTGGCCATCAAGGTCTTGAAAAAGGATATAAAGGTCTTGTGAAAGGTACATAAATCATTTATTAAGAATTGTTTCAGAGTTGAGGGTTTTCCGTTGGAAGAGTAGACTGAAGAAGCTGAGATTGTTCTTAAGTCAAGAGATGGTTAAGAGGAGATATTAGAAGGAACGCATTGAAATAGACATGGATAAAGGGTGAAAATTGTTCCCATTGGCAAAGGATTCAAGGACCAGAAAACACAGACAAAGTAATTAGTAAACTTCTTTTGTTGTACCATTTGTATTGTCCACGGCTGAAGTGAGGAAACATGATTTAATGCAGTGAGTGATTATGATTTGGAATATATTGCCAGAAAGCCTGGTGTTCTCAAATATAATCATAGCTTTCAAAATAGAATTGGATATATATTTGGAAACTACACCAGGAAAACAGGACCAGGATTTCTCCACAAAGAATCAGTACAGACATTATGGAAAAAGGTCTCCTTCGCGATTCTACCAATTTTCCAGCAGTGCAGAACAATTCTATAAACTCCCTCTTATCTCGCATCA
Source organism: Okamejei kenojei (assembly GCA_035221665.1). Taxonomy (NCBI): domain Eukaryota; kingdom Metazoa; phylum Chordata; class Chondrichthyes; order Rajiformes; family Rajidae; genus Okamejei; species Okamejei kenojei. Next base: position 57,295,651 of record CM069139.1, on the reverse strand, counting down.
CAAAAATGTGTCAACATGCCTCTGAACATCTAACTATATGATCATTTTAACACGTCATTGTTTCGGGTCATGTCCCATCATCTGGATTGGTCACATAAGTAGGAATTACTCATTTATTCCCCAGGTCATCTAACTGGAGTTACATTTTGCATAAGGGCCCTGCAATAATTCAGAAGGCCAACTGAAAACATTTGATTAACATCTGACATAAATCGTGATGATGATTTAGTATAAAGACACAAATTAACGTGCAGAGTAAAAATACTAGAAATGTAGTAGATCCAGCGACGTCTGTGGAGATAGAAGTTATTTTTTTCTGTTCTGATGAAACATTAAAAGTTAGTAATTTAATGGATTTTTAAGCATGTACAAATTCAGAGGAACGTAGGAGAAAATGAAAAATAATAGCAAATACACAAAAGTACCATACAATGAAACAAGAAAAAAGTGGATTTAACAGTTTGGATGGTTAGGATGTTAAATTAATGAACTCAATTTTGAAGCAGAAAGTTGCGAAGTACCTAATCAAAAGAAGTTGTCTGAGATTTTGTAGGATTTCAGTGGAGACCAAGGTCAGGAAGACGAGTAACGCAAATACAAGCAAGCCTGAGGGAAAAGTGAGCAAGTGTGCTACAGATAGAAGTTAGAAAAGCTGTAGCATGCAATCAGCAAGAGCAAAGAATGCAATGTTATACATGCATTTAGTTGAATAATGGCATTTGCAGGTGTTCGGCAGTCAGTGCTGCTGGTGATTAACACAGTTACCTGGTCTGATGATTGTTTTTTTAATGATTAAACTTTTGTGCTTTTGGTGCTGGCCAGCAAACAAAGTAGGAGCAGGAATAGGCTACTTGGCCTCTCGAGCCTGCTTCATTGAGAAAATCATGGCTGTTCTGACTGTAACTACATTCCAGCTAGTCGGTGGTAACTTTTCACCCTCCCGCTTATCAAGTAACAAATAACCTCAACCCACGAAATATGCAAAGACTCTGCTCCCATAGCTCTTCAGGGAAGAAATTTCCAAAGACTCACAACCCTCAGATAGATAAATTACCTAATTTATTTTATTAAATAGGCCATCCCTGGATTTTAAACAGTGATCCAATTCTTGATTCTCTCACACAAGAAAACATCTTCTCCACATCTATGCTGTCAAAACTCTTTGTAAACTTGCGTTTCTATCAAGTAATCCATCTCTATTTTAAACTCCTTCAGAATCAAGACTAGCTTGTCCAATCTTTCTTCATGAGGCAATCCATTCATTCCAGGTAGTAGTTGAGTAAACTTTCTCTAAACTGGTCGATCATTGCTCGAGATCAGGTGTTACCAATGCCCCATATAATTGAAGCATAACCTCACTGCTTTTGTATTCAATTTCCTCAGCATTGGGCACCAAACTGTTAACTTCCCAGTTGCCTGTTGCATCTGCACACACCTTTGGCGAATAATGCACTAGAACACCCGGATCCCTCTGCATTGCAGAGTTCTGGAATACCTCAGTATTTAGATACGTCTTTTTTTCCTTTGTCAAAATTGATAAATTTGCATTTTACTCCACTTGCCAAAACTTCACCCACTCATTTAACCTTATTCAATATCAAAAAACCATAAAACATAGATAAATGCATTAATTTTATGTATAAATAATATTGACACTATTGTGGTAAAGCAGGCTATGTGGATTGTAGTACCTGGCTGAATGCCATTGAATTGGAAACACTCCAGCTCAGACTGGGTAAAATATACGGACATTTTGCAATCTGTCAGAGCTTGTAGATCAAGAGTCAGCAAGACAGCTTTGTGATGAGTGCTGGGAGCTAAGCTAAATAACTCATGGATTCTAACCTCAGGATTATTATTGATTATTATTGCAGAGACAAACAAATCAGATGGGCAAACTGTGATTAAAGAAGTTATAATGGGAGAGAGGAGTTTAATTTCATTGGACAATGGTACCAATACCAGGGAAAACTAGTAATACACTGCTGGCAATACCTCATTTGGACTAAACTAGGCCCATAGTTCTAGAGACTTGTATATAGACTTGCAACAAGAATCTTTAACTGACAAACAACGGCAAGAAAACAATAATATAAATAATAGTTGCAAAATAAATAAAGGTGGGGTGAGCACTATACAGGATTGTGCAAAACAAAAGGACTATGAAGGAATTTTTTTAAGAGAATGGGTAAAATATCAGGAGTGCAGACCAAGTAAAATACTTTCTACAGCTTCAAGCAATGGAACGTACAAATGAAATAAATTGCTGGAATAAAAATTGTAAATTGAGAACATAATTGCAGCATCGTTGAGACGTAATTGTATGATGGTTAGGACTGGAAACTTCCAGCAATAAAATATAAGATTCATATTGGTTTGAGATATCGTGACACACTTAGTTTGTCATTGAAAATGACAAGTACGTGGGGTAGAAGAATTGACTGTAAATAAAAGTGAAAACTTCAAGGGTTCAAAGGTCTTTTATTGTCACGTACACCAATTAAGGTACAGTGATATTCGATTTACCTTCATTTCAATTCCACTCCTAAGTTGGCAGTGGAACTAGCAAAACTTCTTCTGGAATTCCTAAACTTCAATGAATATAGAAAATATAATGAAAGGTAAGCAGATGGCAATGACATTATGCTGTTAAGTATTAGGAAAGGATTTAAATATATAATGTGAGTTGCTGTGGATCTCCAAAAAAAACCTGCAAATTAGAAAAATGTGTAAATAAGGTATTTCACAGAAATCTAGCATAAATTCAATAGCGTTAACAAGTTTTTAACTTTCATACTAAGTGGGAAAAACCAGCAAGTTGATGGCAGAAAGCTGGTGAATTATTTGTGTGTGTTCAAGACAACACTGCATCGTAGAACTAATGTGGGGTATGGCTATTAGGGTTTAATAATAAGTAAAAGTTGGAATCTGGTGAATTCAAAAATAGGGTTTGAAAGAAAAAATGTGAAACTGCCAGCAAAATTGGTTGCTATCTTTGAGATGATGAGATTAGCACAAAGCTCACAGTCTACCAGGCAGCAGCCAGACATCCCCTGTACATTTACGATTCATGAACTATCTCCAGTAGGCATCACCAAACACTGGACAGATACCCCCATACATCTGTGAAAAATCCTCCAAATCTGGTGCCTTGCTATTCCACTGAAAACATCCAGTCTGTGTCAGCCAACAGATGACTCATATCACTGTAGCCTTCAACAGTTGCTCTACACCAATTCTTCACACTTTGGACCAAATCGCCCATGCGACTAAGATGCCCCATCTAAGCCATTTAACCACCCCTGGCCCCTTTCCCTCTAAACCTTCCCATCCACGAACCTGTCGAAATGTATTTTAGATGCTGTTACTAGCTACCTCAGCTACTTCCTCTGGAAGCTTGTACCATATTCCCAAAGATATTGCAACACATGAATTGGAATGGTAAATACGCTCCAAATAAGGGGGGGGGTTGTCAAATGGGAAAGTCAAGGACGGAGTTAAAGGGAAAGGGAGTAAAGGGATAGTTAATGACTGCAGAATTAACGGGAAAGAAAGCTCACAAAGGGATAGGAGAGTATGGCCAAGTGTAATAGGAATCGATGTCAATGGTGAAATGCGTAAGGAAATAAAAGTGTTGTATTTGAATGTGCGAAGTATAAGAAGTAAAGTAGATGAGCTTGAGGCTCAGTTAGTTGGTAGATATGACATTGTGGGGATTACCGAGACGTGGCAGCAGGAGGATCGGGCCCGGGAACTTTATATTCAGGATTATACATCCTATAGAAAGGACAGGCAGGTGGGCAGAGGAGGGGGGGTAGCTCTTCTGGTGAGGAATGGAATTCAGTCCCTTGCGATGGAAGACACAGGGACTGACGAGGTAGAGTCACTTGGATTGAGTTGAATTGCAAAGGCAAGAAGACACTAATTGGTGTTATCTACAGACCCCAAATAGTAGCCCGGATGTAGGGTGTAAGTTGCAGCAGCAGTTAAAACTGGCATGCAACAAAGGTAATGCCACTGTGGTGATGGGGGATTTCAATATGCAGGTAGACTGGGAAAATCAGATTGGTTCAGGACTCCAAGAAAGAGAGTTTGTAGAATGCCTCCGAGATGGATTCTTAGAGCAGCTTGTAATGGAGCCGACCAGAGAAAAGGCAATTCTGGATTTAGTGTTGTTCAATGAACCAGATTTGATAAGAGAACTCGAGGTAAAGGAACCGCTTGGAGGTAGTGATCATAATATGATTAGTTTTAATCTGCAATTTGAGAAGGAGAAGGTTAAATCGGAAGTGTCAGTGATGCAGTTGAACAAAGGGGACTATGAAGGCATGAGAGAGGAGCTGGCCAAGGTAGACTGGAAAGGGATACTAGCAGGAATGATGGTGGAACAGCAATGGCAGGAATTTCTGGGCATAATCCAGAAGACGCAGGATCATTTCATTCCAAAAAGGAAGAAAGATTCTAAGGGGAGTAGGAGGCAACCGTGGCTGACAAGAGAAGTTAGGGATAGAATAAAACTAAAAGAAAAGATGTATAACACAGCAAAGAGTAGCCGGAAGCCAGAGGATTGGGAAACTTTCATAAGACAACAGAAGGAAACAAAATGGGCAATACGGGCTGAAAAGATGAAGTAAGAGGGGTAGCTGGCCAGGAATGTAAAGAAGAACAGTAATAGCTTCTTTAGATATGTTAAGGGAAAAACAATAGCAAAATCAAATGTGGGTCCCTTGAAGGCAGACACATGTGAAATTATTATGGGGAACAAGGAAATGGCAGAAGAGTTGAATATGTACTTAGATCTGTCTTCACTAAGGAAGACAAAACAATCTCCCGGGAGGACAGAGGATCTAAGGGGGTCGAGGAACTAAAATAAAATTTCATTAGGCGAGAAATAGTATTGGGTAGGCTAATGGGACTGAAGGATGATAAATTCCCTGGGTCTGCATCCCAGGGTCCTCAGAGCGGTGGCTCTGATAGTGGACGCATTGGTGATCATTTTCCAATGTTCAATAGATTCAGGATCAGTTCCTGTGGATTGGAGGATAGCTAATGTTATCCCACTTTTCAAGAAAGGAGCGAGAGAGAGAAAACGGGGAATTACAGACCAGTTAGCCTGACTTCGGTGGTGGGAAAGATGCTGGAGTCAATTATTAAAGTGGTAATAATGGGGCATTTGGATAGCAGTCAAATGATTAGTCCAAGTCAGCATGAATTTATGAAAAGGAAAATCATGCTTGACTAATCTTCTGGAATTTTTTGAGGATGTGGCAAGTAAAATGGATGAAGGGGAGCCAGTGGATGTAATGTATGTAGACTTTCAGAAAGCCTTTGATAAGGTCCCGCACGGGAGACTGATGACTGAAATTAGAGCACTTGTTATTGGGGGTAGGGTGTTGACGTGGATAGAAAATTGATTGGCAGACATGAAGCAAAGAGTAGGAGTGAACGGGTCCTTTTCAGAATGGCAGGCAGTGGCGAGTGGAGTGCTGCAAGGCTCGGTGTTGGGGCTGCAACCGTTTACCATATATATTAATGATTGGGAAGAGGGAATTAGGAGCAACACTAGCAAGTTTGCGGATGACACAAAGCTGGGTGGCAGTGTGAACGGTGAAGAGGATGTTAGGAGGTTGCAGGGTGACCTGGACAGGTTGAGTGGGCAGATGCAGTATAATATAGATAAATGTGAGGTGATCCACTTTGGTGGCAAAAACAAGGGGACAGATTATTATCTCAATGGGGTTAGGTTAGGTAAACATAGAAACATAGAAATTAGGTGCAGGAGCAGGCCATTCGGCCCTTCGAGCCTGCACCGCCATTCAATATGATCATGGCTGATCATCCAACTCAGTATCCTGTATCTGCCTTCTCTCCATACCCCCTGATCCCTTCAGCCACAAGGGCCACATCCAACTCCCTCTTAAATATGGCCAACGAACTGGCCTCAACTACCTTCTGTGGCAGAGAATTCCACAGATTCACCACTCTCTGTGTGAAAAACAATTTTCTCATCTCGGTCCTAAAAGACTTCCCCCTTATCCTTAAACTGTGACCCCTTGTCCTGGACTTCCCCAACATCGGGAACAATCTTCCTGTATCTAGCTTGTCCAACCCCTTAAAAATTTTGTAAGTCTCTATGAGATCACCCATCAATCTTCTAAATTCCAGCGAGTACAAGCCGAGTCTATGCAGTCTTTCTTCATATGGAAGTCGTGCCATCCCAGGGGGAGGTACAGCGAGACCTGGGTGTCCTTGTACACCGGTCACTGAAAGTTGGTGTGCAGGTACAGCAGTGAAGAAAGCTAATGGAATGTTGGCCTTCATAGCATGAGGATTTCAGTATAGGAGTAGAGAGTTTCTTCTGCAGTTGCATAGGGCTCTGGTAAGACCGCATCTGGAGTATTTGCGTACAATTTTGGTCTCCAAATTTGACGAAGGACATCCTTGGGATTGAGGCAGTGCAGCGTAGGTTCACGAGATTGATCTCTGGGATGGCGGGACTGTCATATGAGGAAAGATTGAAAAGACTAGGCTTGTATTCACTGGAGTTTAGAAGGATGAGAGGGAATCTTATAGAAACACATTAAAATTATAAAAGGACTGGGCAAGCTAGACGCAGGAAAATTGTTCCCAATGTTGGGCGAGTTCAGAGCCAGGGGTCACAGTCTTAGAATAAAGGGGAGGCCATTTAAGACTGAGGTTTTCACCCAGTGGTGAATTTGTGGAATTCCCTGCCACAGAGGGCAGTGGAGTCCAAATCACTGGATGGATTTAAGAGAGAGGTAGATAGAGCTCTAGAGGCTAGTGGAATCAAGGGATATGGGGAGAAGGCAGGCACGGGTTATTGATTGGGGACGATCAGCCATGATCACAATGAATGGCGGTGCTGGCTCGAAGGGCCGAATAGCCTCCTCCTACACCTATTTTCTAATAATCTAATAATAAAGTTAAAGAAAACCTCACACAGATTACTACTGTTTTATACATAATTTAGATTACGAGGTAATTGTTGATTTAATTTTTCAAAACATTAAGTGGACTATTAGGGTGGATGAAGAGAAGCTGTTTAAGCTGAAGAAATCGATGGCGGCCACATACTTCAGAAGTTAGAGGAAAGACATCCAGAGGTAAAGTTTGGAAATGTTTCCATATGCATATGGTGCTAAAGGTTTGGCACTCTTTGGTAAATAAACTGATGCCTGGCCAAGAATGAATTTTGAATCTGAATCCATGATTTTTTTTTGTGAACCAAATACATAGAAGGGTCTCGACCCGAAATGTCACCTATTCCTTCTCTCCAGAGATGTTGCCTGACCCGCTGAGTTACTCCAGTATTTTGTGTCTACCTTCAATTGAAACCAGCATCTGCAGTTCTTTCCTATACATAGTTGGGTCACTAATCAAAATTATTCATTAGGGGATTGCCTGTGAGGTCAGTAACCTAGTCTTAAGTTAAAAGGTAAAAAGTAAAGTATCCTTTATTGTCAAGTTGACAGAACTAGCAAAATGCTGCTTCTTCTGGAATTAGTGTTAAATGCCATGCAAAGAGGGATGGGATAAAACGTCCAAATTTGCATTGGCAGCATTTGAATGTTAAAGGAAAGAGTTTGGCAGGGTAATATAGATGTTGTTGGGAAGGGAAAATAGTGCCAATTGATGGCCTCGTGCTAGAAATGACAGCGCGATGGAGGATTATTTAAGAAAGAACTGCAAATGCTGAAAAAAATCGAAGGGAGACAAAAATGCTGGAGAAATTCCGAGTGTGAGGATGCTCCATAGATGTTGCCTCACCCGCTGAGTTTCTCCAGCATATTTGTCTACGTACGATGGAGGATGATCTCTTGAATGTGGAGAATGGTAGGATCTGGGAGATTGAGTTGAGAGAAGAAGTGTTTTCAATGGTACCTCCACAGTCATATATTCTATCCCCAAAAGTGGAAGAAAATCCTTTAATTGAAGAAAAATGCATTTCAGATGCACTGATATACACTATTTTCATCATGCTTATTGCTCAATAAATCCAATGCTTTACTTTATCTTATATCCCATGGAACCATGCCTTTACTTTTGACCATTCTTGCTCAATGTACTGTAAGTATGTGCTGAGGTGCAGAAATCTGGAAGCACAATATAAGTAGGGAAGTATCAAGAATCAAGAAAATATGTAACCTTTACTCAATACAATGAGACAACACCAACAAACAGGCAATGGAATATGTTGTAAGAGGAAAGACAGAAATTCAATGACTTTTGCCATATGTTGCAGTACGGAAATATGTCTTGTGGCTGTAATACAGCAATGTTTGTGATCATTTTTTACTCAAAAGGCAATGCAAAATTTGTTTTATTTATTTTATATGTGTATTAAATGACAGACGTTTATAGTGGCAGTAGGACAAACAAAAACAGAATTTTCTCTTCAGAACAATTGGTCCAGCACGGAAGCCTGACTGAAACTTGAATCCAAGATTAGATGAATAGTTACGTTTTATAATCTACGGACCTATCTCCAAAGCTGTATTATTGGTAATTTATTCTATTTTTTAATCTTTTTTTTCCTTTCTTTCTGTCGATAAAAAAAATAAACAAATAGAAGCTGTGTTAATATGTAATTGATAAACGAGGACCCCAGCTATTTTGATAGCTGGGATCCCAGCTATTAATATGTAATTGATAAACACAATGTGTTTTGATTACGATATGTATACGCTTCTGATAAAAATATTATTTTAAAAAAAGAACAATTTTTAATAATTACTCAATTATCACAGAATTAAAAACATTCTATTAATATAAACATTGAAAGATTGCACCTTCATTCAAGGAATAGACCAAGTAACTTGTAATTTATTTTCATTCTGGAATGCCTTCTGCATATCTGATATCTGCTCCCCCCAACTCTATCTTTTTGATATGTAAACTACCTCTTAAATGTGGCTCCCTATGCCTCATTTTAAATCTCTGAAGACAGGATTACATATGTAATCTCAGGACAGGAGAAGTATTACTGAAGCAAATATTATAAAGGTATTTTTCCAGCTACTTACAACATAAAATATTAATCACAAGTTTGTGTGTGTAGAGTATATAAGAGTACTAGGTATCTGATTTCCTGTCTGGTCCTAAATCAATATAAGATAACATGCACAGCATCAATCATCTCAGCTCATTCTTCAGCCTCACAGATACACTATGTATTCTCTGTTTTCCCACCGTAAACACGTTGTGAATTAAATAGTTTGCAGTCAAATTCTTACCTAAAAAGGATAATTTCTTTCTTTGCAATTTTTCACAAAGTAGAATTTCATATTCTTGTCCAATTGCACTGTGGATAGTAAGTTAAGGAAATGATAGATCTCATTGCACAAGGCTCAGGAAGTGGTTAGAACTGGCTAGTTTATGTCATTATTATTAACGGTACATTTTTCTGAAAGAACAAGAAAATCCACAATGACATAAACTAAATACGTTAAAACTTTATGAAACACGTGAACTGCTTCGAATTCGCGAAAAGCAGTTTAATTTGATGTTAAAAAGAACGTTGATTTTCTAAAAACTGTTAAATCAAATATTGTAACTGAATAGCTTCTTCAATGTAACTTCAACTAGAAACAATAAAACAAATCAAGATTAACTATTATCAAAATAAAGAACACATTGAATAAAAGTTATTCTAAAACAGATAATAACATTTTCACGAGGAATTAGCATTCAACAAGTAAATCTCTCCAGGATTGGAAGGAAATCTAAGGAACTTCCTTGATGTATAGAAACGTAGAAAATAGGTGCAGGAGTAGGCCATTCGGCCCTTCGAGCCTGCACCGCCATTCAATATGTATATGTATTACGACACTGAACCAAGTTAATTAGGTTACAGATTTGAAGGTTACTGGTCCATGCTAATAGCCAGTCGCAGGTAGAACATTGATGGGCATTATTAATTATGTCAACTCTTCTATTACATTAATTTAGGAACCTACATGTATTTCTGATTTATCTTTTGTGTGCAGCATTTATTACGTTTATTCAGATTGTAATGATTACTCCACAATACAATTTATTAATTGCGTAAAAATGTTGAATACTTGAGGAACATGGGAAGAAACTGCATAAGTGCAAGTTCTTAACATTTTTGTTTTATATTAGAATGTTCAAGTGAAGAAGTAATTGAAAGAATGCATTTTTTAATCACCTTTAACAAATGTATATTAATAAACTATTAAGTGGGCTGTAGAAATTCAGGGTTAGGATGAACAGTTTGGAGAAGGGCCCCGAGGGAAATATTCTAGGGCTGTTCTGCCCTTTCTCCATAGGGCAGAAAAAAGTGGGGTTGAAGGGTCAATCGCTAAAGATACAATGTCAGTGGAACCTATCTTAAGGAAGGTGAACACTTCAGACTCTTGCAGTCATACCTTGAAATAATGCAATGCCATCCTCATTTCTTCAGTTAAAACATGCTTGAGCTTTCGAGAGCTACATCAACACTAATCAACATTTTTCATTAAGATCCTTTTGCATAGTTATCATGTTATGTAACAGAATCTCGGTGTTGCAATCTTTCAAAATTCACCAGTCTCAAAAAATAATCCTTGCTACAAGCCAGGCTGAAAGGGCCATGGAGATGATGACTGCATTTAAAGAGAAAGTGTCCTTTAATTAAAACAGGAGGATTATAATCAATGTGACCATCTGTTTTGCTTCTGTTTATTTCTTGAATGTTATTGTTTAAAATAGTGAACTCTAACAATATCACCAGTGGGAAACAAGCACGGAGGATTTGCTGATAAGACAATTAAGGAAATTGAATTCATAGCTAAATTGAGAGGTTATTACATTAAATTATTATATCATTATTAAGTTTTACTCCCCATTCAAAATTAAATGATTCATGTTTACACTATTTAACAAACACTGTACAAAACAAAAATGAAATTTTGGAAGCGTACCCTTTGAACAATGTAAAGACCGAAGGAGATGATCTTGAAAAGCTAAGGATGCAAAACTGAGGTAGACTGGAATAGAGAAAATATCACAATTCAGGTCACCCATGATTTTATTGACTGAAAGAGCAGGCTGAGGGGGCGAGTGGCCTGATCCTGTTCTTAATTTGTATGTTTTTAATCAATAAAAAAGTCATCCTTACTTTATTGAGGCATCTTGACAGCAGAGGCCCTTCCTTTGGAAAAACTGAATATCTAATAAATGCACAATGCATTGTATGAATTATTTCTCTTACTAATTCATTGTACGAATTCATGATCCTCTGCAGAGCCGATTCCAGTCATGCCCTAGAGATGAGTTGACTGAGTAGATGTAGTAACAAGTATGTTCAATGAAAATGATAATGAACAATGACTAATGTACTAGTTATTAAATGTCAGTATTTTAATTGAAAAATTAAATTGTCTACTGTGTTGGGCAGTATTCATGTGACTACCTTGAAATAACTTAAGCAGGGGGTGGGCATTTCCAAAACCACTAAGTCAGGATCATGTAAATTGTTGTTGATTTATCAATCATTAGGAATCATTTTACATGGTTCCACCTTTGCACAACTGTTTACAATATCCCTTATCTCAAAGGTTACAATGATATATTATTCCACAAACCAGCTTTTTAAAATATAATTATCTGCTAAATTTGTTAACCTGGATTTGCACAGAAGATGTTTCTCTGTTTTAGAGAGTTATACCTTTCTGAAGGAAAAATCTGCTGAATCCTCTCAAACCAAAGGCATGGTAAGGAAAGAATAATCACCCTATCAGAGCTAGGTCAGAAACAGAAACAAATCAGAAACAGCTGTTACTTGAACTGAAAATATATTCAAGTAGCATGTGCTGCAGTGATATCAGTGATGCCTAAAATATTCCATATAAAATGGTTTGATAACATCTTAAAAACAGACAACATAGCCACAAGACTATGTGATAAAACTTGCCTTATGAATTTGCAAAGATTATAACTATGTTGAAGAATGCTGTACAATGTCAATACATCACAATCTCACTCAGTGCAACCTTGCCGAGGTATAAAACATCATGCAACATAAACATCAAAGTTTGACATTTAATGAAAGGTAATAATTTTGATAACTAACATCTCAAACAATTCTTGCAGCAATTACCCAAGGTTAATGCATTCACCATAGATGTATTAACTGTACACAATCACAAAAAATATAAATCTTCTGATTAGAAATTAATTAGGTGTACTCTAATTTATATACAACCATTCTTGGACTTATGAAAGGGGTACACTTCCAGAAAATATTTTGGAAAGCAATACATTGAAAAATGAAGAAGCTGAACAAAAAGCATTATGGGGATTTTAGTACAACATGTCTCTTTACATGGAGAGTGGAGCGAAGAATGTGTTAGTGAAGAATAGCTTTGTAAATCGAAGAAATGAATTCCAAAGAGTTAATGGCATTATAGCCAAAATTAATTAATAGAACATTTGTAAATTGGTGGATACCTACATTCATTTTAATCTTTAGTTGCGAACAAAAGCATCACAGAACTATTTAGGACTAACTCGGTTGGCAGCCAGTGGATTATAGAATATAAAATATTTGTTCTTTACAGGGAAGTCATATCATATGGATCAAATGATAGTGAATCATTCAACCCTCATTTTTGCTGCGTATAATATCAATTATATTATTGTAAGCATGATGTAATTGATATTGTATCAAGGTATGCATGCCTTTGTGGGAAAGCTTTCTGATGAACAAATGTTTATAGACTTGAGCTTCAATAAACATCAAGTGTTATGCTGTAATGCTCCACTTCTTGTGGCTCTGACCACACCCTGATGAACACGGTCAACTGAGTTTCAGGAAGACTGGAACAATATTGTTCATGCTATCTCTCAAAATTTGTTCCCTCATCACCTGTCATCCCTCTTCTGTCAATTGCTAAAACTGAATAGATTGTACAAAACTTTAGTTTATTTAGTTTAAAATAGAACTAAATTAATCTAATCAACCCCACTACCAAAGCATTTATCACTGAGATATTCTCAGCTCACGTGGATATTTTTAAAACAAATTGTGAATAACTAGTACTTTATATTAATCAATATACAACATCAGAAAGTTTCAAAGGGAACTCATCAATGTGTTATTCAGAACTCTGTTAAAAGTTTTTGAAACATAACCTGATTCCAGCAATCAGCCAATTTAAAGGGCAGATCTGATTAATTTTATGAATTGTATTGCAGTATTTTAGTTAAAGATTAGAGAGGTGAATTCTACTGCTGTTTCCTTTTCACAAAAACATAATTGTCCACGATATTGTTGCAGCTATGGAATAAGGTTTTCTGTGACCCTAGTTGATTGAAAGTACAAGGATAGGATATGAAACACATGTTATGTGAAGCAGAACTTGATGTCAGGTTAAGCTAGACACATCTCATCTACAAAGTCATAGCTCGTCAATTTCCGTCCTAAATTTTATGGAAAAAGATACTGTTTGATGCAGTCTACCAACGGTCCATAACAACAGTCGTTCACTGTGCACTGCAAGCAAACAAGAGATGAAAACGTGCATTAAATATGTAGTGTCAGATAATCCACTGGTAAATCAGATAACTATTATGGCAAATAGTATTCCGAGAACTGCAATTACAATTTACAGTTTCCGAGTATGGTTCAGAAGACTGTCAAGGACTGTTCAATTTTAAAATGTAGAAAATAGAGCCTGCATGGCTTGTATGCACAATAAAGGAGGCTATTAAATTGAAAAAAAAAAGCTTTTATACGCAAATAGTTTATTGGTTTCGCTGTGAACTCTGATCTATATGGAGGTTTACGGTGACAGTAATTAAATGAAGTATAAAATCTTTTACTTTAGCTGCAAGAGTGTGAACCACTATTAAACATAAAATGTCATTGGAAAAGATAACTGTGATTAATACAGTACCTGATAAACTTGATTAGCTAGAACCCTGTCAGGAATCTGAGATGGGTCCCTTAACATGCCATTTATGACAGGTTTGCTTGCTAGATAGGAATAAAAAAAAGTGTTAATATATAGTGCTGTTCTATTTCAGATTACAGATGAAGAACTAAATTTATCTTGTATTATACATTGTTTGAATAGATAGCAATGTGCCTTCGGTTTTGATCTCATGAAATCAATACAATTGAACTAGTTTAGGTAGAACAAGCTAAGCTAATCTATAATAATCTGCAAAGGTATACATTAAAAGGCATCAATTTATGGTAATAACAATATCAAATCCAATCAAAAATCCGAATTTTGAGAATTCTTTCCAAACTGGTGCATGCCACTGAATAAGTACGTTCCTTACAAAAAGATGTGAGAGAAAGGATTGGATGGAGTTCTCAAACATTCTTTTTAATTATAATAAATCAGGCATGATAAATTTCTATGGTTTTTGTATGCAACGTTTTGTTTTATAAATACTTCACAAAAATAATTATCATATAGTTTGCAGTTATGACAGTTAACAAAGCAATGTTTTTCAGATACACATATATATATATATATATGCATCACATTAAATCTCATGAGATTGCTTCAAGTAAACATATTCATTATAAAATGCGAAGATTAGTGGAAAGAGGTCCTTAAAAAAATCAAAATTTATTTCTTATACATCCTTGCAATGTATATTCAAATTTTCTCATCTTAAGCAAATCTAAGCACATATAAATAAACTTTCACGTGTAACAAATTAAGTCATCACAAACAGGAAATGAAATCAATTATTACTTACGTTTTGGCAAAAGCATTCAAATTTCTGCCACTAAATTGGAAATGCTTAAAGCCCAAATTAAAATATATCCTGGCATCAACTACATATACAGAATTTTATTGAAAATATATTAACACATGTTTCTATCTTCAGATCAGGCAATGCTTTAACCATTATGGATTGAGCGCAATCTAATATGACTTCACACCACTACCCTGACTAAGTTTAGATATGTTAGTTTAGTGATACAACATGGAAGGACAACCAACTCCATGCCGAAGAATCAATCATCTATTCACACTAGTTCTATGTTATCTCACTTTCCCTATACATTTTTCTGAAGTCAATTAAC
>CM069139.1:57253081-57275581 GCA_035221665.1 Okamejei kenojei | reverse complement strand
CTCATTTTCATTTGTCTCATTAAACAAAACAAGATACATTAGAATAATACGTTTTTGAACAAATAAACATTTTAATTGGGTGAAGGGTTGGGTTGGGGAGGTAGCAAGATGTTTGGCAGTAGAGGGAAATTAGCTAGAGCATGATGAAACCATAATGAAAGAAGTTAATAATGTTATCACTTAACTATTAACTCACAAATCACCCTATATTGAGAAAGTTGTGAATTAGGAAAATGGGTCAATTTGTATCACCAGCAATAGAAAGTGAAGGAATTTGTTAAGGTAGCTAAAACAGTAATTGGCTTTCTCTTTCAATGACTGAATGATGCATCATTATACTACAGATTTCCTCCACTCACCGATTTCACATCATCGAAACAACAGTTTGCAAAAACACTCATTTCTGAAAAAGGGTCTTCTCTCCAGAGATGCTGCCTGTCCTGCTGAGTTACTCCAGCTTTTAGTGTCTATCTTCAGTTTAATCCAGCATCTGCAGTTCCTTCATACACACTGATTTTTAATACCTTTACATGTGTTCCCCTTCCAATCGAAAATTATTTTAATCTTCTGAATATTATATAAAACGCAAAGATGTGGCATAAAATATTAAGATTGATGTAACATCTTTGGAAAGATCAAGAAATATACTTTGTATACAAATACTCCAAGACCTTTGTATACAAATACTCCAAGGGGGGGTTGCACGTAAAGTCATCAGGTCAAAGGGTGTGACGCACAGAGTTGCTCAATCGTTCTGGAGTACAAGGCAGCTTCCGGCATACACTAGTAACACACGAAACACATACGTTCTTATCTGTTAGAAACCGCCAAAATTGTCAATTTTTGCACTGTCGAATATTGTGGAAATAGGGGTAACCATGAGAGAAAACTGCCAAAATCACGGCTGCTCACTGACTTGCAAAAGAGCAGCGTTCGGGCCGATAGAGGGCAAGTCCATACCCACGACTGCCCGGGGCTGGAATCACCCTCCAGTCTGAACCCGAGCACCAAGGTGCAAGCGGCCGAAGGAGCGGACCCCTCGGGATAGCCCTCACTCTCCCCCCGGGGTCAGTGATGTCCGGCCACAGCCTCCCTCTGTGCGGCCGCACTGTGGAGGGCTGTGGGTCGGCAGCGACCATGCACACGGGGCCGGGTGGAGCGTGGCCGTGGCTCCTGGCAGCGGACACACGCACCGGACCACGACCCTCACACCGGCGTCATTCACCCCCCCACCCCCACCACTTCATGGGGTGATTCACCCCCTGGACCCCGACCCACATACGGGGTAATTCCTCCCCCGGATGCCGGGCGTTTCAGCTGCCAAACACCGGCCCGGGGTCCGCGAGTGTGAAACCAGTCAGCGTGGAGTCCGGGTGCTGGGACAGAAGACGGGCAGCCGTTCTGGCAGCCATAGTAAGTGCTTACCTGACATTCACCGCTTGCACTCCAGAAGCCTCCGTATAGCATTGCCTATAAATAGCAACACATGAACTGTACTTTTTTTTAACGGATAACTGGATTTTTTCAACTGCAACCCAACATATACAGTGGCTTGCAAAAGTATTCATACCCCTTGAACTTTTCCAAATTTTGTCATTTTACAACCACAAACGTAAATGTATTTTATTGGGATTTTATGTGATATACCAACACAGAGTGGTGCATAATTGTGAAGTGGAAGGAAAATTATACATGGTTTCCAAATTTTATTACAAATAAAAAACTGAAAAGTGTGGCGTGCAAAAGTATTTAGTCAATACTTTGTAGAACCACCTTTCGCTGCAATTACAGCTGCAAGTCTTTTGGGCGATGTCTCTACCAGCTTTGCACATCTAGAGACTGACATATTTGCCCATTGTTCTTTGCAAAATAGCTCAAGCTCAGTCAGATTGGATGGAGAGCGTCTGTGAACAGCAATTTTCAAGTCTTGCCAGAGATTCTCAATTGGATTTAGGTCTGGACTTTGGCTGGGCCATTCTAACACATGAATATGCTTTGATCTAAACCATTCCATTGTAGCTCTGGCTGTATGTTTAGGGTCGTTGCCCTGCTGGAAGGTGAATCTCCACCCCAGTCTCAAGTCTTTTGCAGACTCCAACAGGTTTTCTTCCAAGATTGCCCAGTATTTGGCTCCATCCATCTTCCCAAGAACTCTGACCAGCTTCCCTGTCCCTGCTGAAGAAAAGCATCCCCACAGCATGATGCTGCCACCACCATGTTACACAGTGGGGATGGTGTGTTCAGGGTGATGTGCAGTGTTAGTTTTCTGCCACACATAGCGTTTTGCATTTAGGTCAAAAACTTCAATTTTGGTCTCATCAGACCAGAGCACCTTCCTCCACATGTTTGCTGTGTCCCCCACATGGCTTGTGGCAAACTGCAAACGAGACTTCTTATGGCTTTGTTTCACCAATGGCTTTCTTCTTGCCACTCTTCCATAAAGGCCCGATTTGTGAAGTGCATGACAAATAGTTGTCCTGTGGACAGATTCTCCCACCTGAGCTGTGGATCTCTGCAGCTCCTCCAGAGGTACCATGGCTGCTTCTCTGATCAATGTTTTCCTTGCCCCGTCTGTCAGTTTAGGTGGACGGCCATGTCTTGGTAGGTTTACAGTTGTGCCATACTCTTTCCATTTTCGGATGATGGATTGAATAGTGCTCCGTGAAATGTTCAAAGCTTGGGATATTTTTTTATAACCTAACCCTGCTTTAAACTTCTCCACAACTTTATCCCTGACCTGTCTGGTGTGTTCCTTGGGCTTCATGATGCCCAAGGAACATTGTTTGTTCACTAATGTTCTCTAACAAACCTCTGAGGCCTTCACAGAACAGCTGTATTTATACTGAGATTAGATTACACACAAGTGGACTCTATTTACTAATTAGGTGACTTCTGAAGGCAATTGGTTGCACTGGATTTTATTTAGGGGTATCAGAGTAAAGGGGGCTGAATACTTTTGCACGCCACACTTTTCAGTTTTCTATTTGTAAAAAAATTTGAAAACAATGTATCATTTTCCTTCCACTTCACAATTATGCGCCACTTTGTGTTGGTCTATCACATAAAATCCCAATAAAATACATTTACGTTTGTGGTTTTAACGTGACAAAATGTGGAAAAGTTCAAGGGGTATGAATACTTTTGCAAGCCACTGTAGTAACTTGCAATGGAGTAAATGCACCAAGGGAATTGGCTCATGATAAAACAGACATTTACAATATTATTTACAAAAACATGAAATTTACAATATTATTTACAAATTCTTCAACAAACATGTCTACTCCAATGTCTTTGTTCTAATTGCTTGACTTTGTAATGCTTCCCCGATAATGAACTTGTACATGCTTAAATTGTGAACATTAAAAAGTTACTTTTCTCTCCAAACAAACTGCACCTCTCATCCGTGTTTTTCTCCAGCTTCTAATGACTTTTATGTCAACAAGTGAACATTTAGAATGGTTCAGGCTTTTCTCTATTTTCACTATCCGGTGTCAGCATCAACACATGGACAATGACCACTACTAGGTCAAGCAGTATATGTGGACATAATGAAATTAGCATTTCAGGTCCTTGACCCTTCTCCACAAAAGTAATATATTACAGATGAAAATGAAACTATTAGGAAGAAACTAAAAACAAGCATGCATAGACACAAACCGAGTAGGAAAGAACTGCAGATGCTGGTTTAAATCGAAGTTAGACACTAAATGCTGGAGTAACTCAGCGGGGACAGGCAGCATCTTTGGATGAAGGAAGGGTGACGTTTCGGGTTGAGACCCTTCTTCAGATTGATGTCAGGGAAGTGGGCGGGACAGAGATAGAATGTCGTCGGAGACAGTAAGACTGGTGGGAGAACTGGGAAGGGAGAGTGGATGGAGAGGGAAAGCAAGGGGTATTTGAAGTTAGAGAAGTCAATGTTTACACTGCTGGGGTGTAAGCTACCCAAGCAAAATATAAGGTGCTGTTCCTCCAATTTGCGCTGGGCTTCACTCTGACAATGCAGGAGGCCCAGGACAGAAAGGTCAGATTGGTCTCGCCGATATACAAGGGTTGACCCTGTACTTTCCCCTGCAAACGCAGGAGATGCAATGTCTGTCCCTTTACCCCCCCCCCCCCCCCCCCCCCCCCCCACCTCGACTTCATCCAAGGACTACGACAGTCTTTTCAGGTGAAGCAGTGGTTCACTTGCGTCTCCTCCAACCTCATATACTGTATCCCCTGTTCCAGGTGTCAACTCCTGTATATCGGCCGGACAAGTGCTGGCTCGGCGATCATTTCGCTGAACACCTCTGCTCAGTCCACCTTAACCTACCTGATCTCCCGGTTGTTCAGCACTTTACTCCCCCTCCCATTCCCAATCTGACGTTTCTGGATGAACAGCACCTCATATTTTGCTTGGGTCGCTTACACCCCAGCGGTATGAACATTGACTTCTCTAACTTCAAATAGCCCTTGCTTTCCCTCTTTCTCCATCTTCTCCCCCTTTCCAGTTCTCCCACCAGTCTTACTGTCTCCAACTACATTCTATCTCTGTCCCGCCCACTCCCAACATCAGTCTGAAGAACGGTCTCGATCCCAAACGTCACCCATTCCTTCTCTCCAGAGATGCTGCCTGTCCGCTGAGTTACTCTAGCATTTTGTGTCTACCTTAGACACAAACCGAAATGCCTTGTGAAATGCTTTGTTACAGAGCATAGGATGACTAAACAGCAACATGAGTCATGAGAGACAAAATGATGGACAATGGGAACTAAAATACATACATGAGAACATGTGAATAGCTAACTGGGATACATGTTGAGAGGTAACATGCTTTAGTGGCCTGAAGGACTGGTGAAAGTAAAAGGCAAAAAGCTCATCCAAAATTAGTCAACTATGAATTCCAAATGAACATTTATAGGTTTTTGTTAACCAAAGATATTAATAGATATACGACAAAGGTAAGTATAAAGCATTAGCTGACAGACCAATGATGGTCCTGCTGAATGCAGAACAAATTTAAGGGGCTAAATGGTCCAATGTTGTTATTACACAAGTTATGTGCAAAAAAAGTATTGTGAGCTGGAAAATGTGATTTCATCAAAATGGCAATTCTCAGAGGAATTACAGATTTGGGAAGTGTATGGTGGTGGACAGGAACACTGGGGGAAAAAATGAAGCCAACTTCGTTTTGTGGAGAAAAAGCAAGCAGAAATGATCGATGGACTGGCGTTGCCCTTTCTATAAACTCCTCCAATGATGCAGAAGAGATTAGCATCAGGGTAGGGAACTAATTTGGAAGGTCATGATGGGTGGTTGTGAAGAAGAGGACTCCATATATGTGGTCAGGAGACTTGCCTGCCCAAATATCTACATTTCCTATTATGCAAAACCCAATAAGCTCACCATCACTACCTTGGCAGTGGACCCAAAAGGTGCAAAGGTCATGGCCTCAACAAACTGTTTTAAAAGTCTTCCAAAAACATTCAACCAAGTCGTGAAACAATTTCCTTACATTCTTTCCCAATAGCCACATTCAAAGTGCTTCAATTTTTAAGAGTTATGTATTTTGGACCACTAACATAAATTTAAGTTACCCCTGTAAAGGGAAATATAACTCTGGGAAGAATAAGAATAAAATATTTAAAAGGCAGAAAGCAAAAGAAAAGCAAATAAATAGACCTTCCAAGCAGGCCAAGGCAAATACGGTGGTAGGATTTGGGATAGAATTCAAGAGCAGCTGCCAATAGTGAAGGAAAATTATTTTTGCCCCGAGCAGAAACGCAGACTGTAGAAGATGGCAGTGGAGATGGCAAGGCCATGATAAAATTTAGCTCACTGAAGGTGGTAGCGCAAGCATATAGGGTGGTAATGAAGGCATATGGTATGTCTGCCATCAATGTCTTGGAGAATTGAGTATAAGAGTCAGGAAGTCATGATGCAGCTCTACAGGACTTTAGTTAGGCCACATTTGATGCAGTTCTGGTTAAGCTGTGGAGATAGAGGGATGTGTACCATGTGTAGGCAGTTGAGATCAATTTAACTTGGCATCATGTTCTGTACATTGTAGGCTGAAGGGATATTCCTGTAGCGATGTTACAAAACCTACTTTCAGCAGCACTGAAGATCTGCCACTGGCCGTGTGCATGATTTTGGCACCTCCGAGGGGGTGGGGGCGAGATTAAAATGCAGGTTTGTATCGCTTGTCGGAGAGGGATTTCCTCGGGCTGCTAGTCGATGAAGAAAAATCAATCGGACTTCCGTTCCCGTTTTTTTAAATTAAAAAATCACTGGACAATTTAATAGTTGGATTAAAGTAAAAGCCGACTTCAACGCGAACGCCCTCAACGTGACGGATCGTAATATCAGGACAAAACAAAAGGTG
Organism: Okamejei kenojei; assembly: GCA_035221665.1. Taxonomy (NCBI): domain Eukaryota; kingdom Metazoa; phylum Chordata; class Chondrichthyes; order Rajiformes; family Rajidae; genus Okamejei; species Okamejei kenojei. Next base: position 57,269,217 of record CM069139.1, on the reverse strand, counting down.
TTGTTTATTTCACCTATAATCTTGCTTCTTGGGATGGTTTTAGTCTAATTTTACAACGCGAACATGTTATTTGGGCCCCACACGAACTGGCCGTGTCTTTGCCTGCTGATATGGGCTTAAAATTCACAGCAACGGCAACGTTCCAATCGATCGCATTCCAGAAACACCCACTCGCAAGATGATTAGAATGCTCATTTTTTGAGGGGAAATCATGTCATAAGAGCATCTAAATCGTATATATATTTTGTGCAATTGTCTATCCAGTCAATATTTTTATACTAAATATCCACAACAGTTTTAGCCACATGTATTGTGCAAAAAATAATAATTTTGATTATATTGAGAGTGGATGTTTCTAGATTAATTTATGGGAATTAAACATTAAATTCCTTCCATCTGGCATGTTAAGTTCATGACAGTGAGATTTTAAAATCATGTTATATTGTGAATTCTTCTGTGAATGGGATTAGTTCGTTATTTGGATACTTTGGCTATTGAAAAAATGTAGCCTTTTCTTAAGAAATGGATAGATGTTTAGATCTAGTAATTGAATTTAGATGAATTTAATTGATTAGATGAATTTAATTGATTTGATTAAACTGATGAATATGAATTTTTTGTTGGGTATTTACTATTTGTTTTAGGGTTTAACTTTATCATTTCTACCTTTTTTTCTAAAACTGCAATTAATGACTTGTTTTTGTTAATGCTGTTCAGTGTTTTTTTCCCTTTGCATTTTAAACAGATGTCTCCGAAGAAGAAATGCAAAATTGTCAATCCAAATGCCCAGCAAAAGAGACTGATTTAGACAGCATTCGCAGAGATTATCTGAATTTGGACTACTCCAAATGTGATGATCTACAGGACATTGTTAATGGGAAAGTAGTGGGCAGAAAGGCATGTCATGCGTGGTTTGAAGAGCAAAAACTTGTAGATTACAATGCCAATATTGAAAAGTTGAGGAAAAACAATGTGTAGAGTTGCTTATTGGTTACAATCTGAGGAGTATGATGATGCTACTGATTATCATATGCCAATGTACCAGCTAGCAACTGATCTTCTCCTTAAAGACTTGGTCTATTGCTAGAAATTGTAATTTATTTACCTATCTGTAATGTAATACAATAATATTAAACTTTTGATCTTGGGAATATCGCATTTTTGAATTTTCAAGGCAGACTGGGTGTTTATTACTATTTCCGTCACAACGGTCAATTTTGTAATTAGCTACAATTAGGTAACTAACTAATTATATGCTTTCATTTCAGGTCATCCAAGTAAGTTGTTTTATATTTGTTTCAGAATGCTTCAATCTATAATAACTGATAATTTCATTCAGTTCTCTTAATTTTTTAAGAAAGTTATGGGCTTTTGACTGTCCTCGATCACAGCTGTGTTAAGTCAATGGAAAAGCAATAGGGAACAAGATGCTAATTTCCGAGTATGAAAATGGCCATAACTATTTTAATACTGAAGATATGAAATTGAATTAGGTGTCAAATTAAACTTCATTTTATGCTTTATCTGATGGGATAAATTGCAGACCTGATTTTTAAAATATCAAAATTTTGTAACATTGTTCTATGTTAAAATACAGAATGCTTCTGTTTTTAATCTTTCAGAATTCTCTAGAATTTGGATTGGTTCTCCCAGAGAAAAGGGCAGCAAATATCATCCTGCTATTCAAAAAAAAGATTAAAAGAAAGATAGGCCAGTTAGCATGACGCAAGTAGTTTCATATTTCACCAATGGTATTTTTTTATTGTTTCAGATAGGGTGAAACTTAAAACATAGTAATATGATCGGACAAAATGGGCATCTATGAATGAAAGGAAAACTGAGAAATCTATGTAACTGGTCAGGTAGTGTGGGGCAACCAAATGATATAGAGTATTTATATTTTCAAATAAAGTTATTAAAATGAGAGTTTATGGGATTGACGTTATCAATCAGCATCTCCAGAATACTTTTTAAGAGCTAGAACAAGAACAAAAGAGTCAATATTGGATTGCAGCCAAGGGCCAATGTTTGGGCTTCACCTATTATCTATCAATATTAAAGACCTGGATAACGGAGCCAAATGTTGTCCATGTTTGCCGATCTAATCGAGTGGAAAAATGGTGGATAGCAGAATATATTAAAAGAGATATTGGATTATGTTAGACTCCAAATGCCACCATATCTGGTGCATCTGGTCTCCTCATTCAAGGAAGGAAATTCTTGCCTTGCATATTGTGCAATATCAATTCATTGGACATACTTCTGGGTTAAGGGAATTGTCTGATGAGAAGAGATGAGTGGAGCAGGTTCTATAAGAAACATACAAATCTGGGGCAAGATAGGGGTGGAGAAGAAGGGTGGTCACAATCAGAATAAGAATCAGAATAAGTCCACTCTGACAGATGAAATTTGATAGCATTCTCTGAATGCTGAGTCATTGAGTATATTCCAGACCAATAGATATTTGGCCTTGAAAGAAAATATGCTATATAAATATAGTGTAAAAAAGGTAGAATTTAGGTAAATATGCCATATATTGGGAGATATTGTAGGTATGAATGACACATTCCTGCTCTATTTTGTGTCACAGGAATAATTTAATGAATATGTTTCCATCACTATGCATACTGCATAAACTCTAGCTGAAGTTATCAATGATAATTTATAAAGCACTCATTAAAAGTCATTTTATAATTGTAGTCCATTAAAAATCATTGAGGCAATACTATGTGTCCGGTACATGCAAATCAAGTTATTGGAACTCAAAATACATATCCACATGGAACAACTGAATAAAATTGAAGTTGAGGCTGTACAGTATATGAGGTAACCAAAGTTCACATTTGTTATATATCTGTATAATACTAAAAGTCTTGTCTTGTTTGTATGTTGGTGAGATCAAGGAACTAAGCCAAAACGGTACACAGCAGCACAACATTTTCTGCAGAATCTTACTCAGCTTTTTCCTGCGGTCGTTAGTATCAAGTTTCTTCACATTTGATGTTATATTTCACAGGTTATTGATGAATAAAGTTTAAAAAAAGCCAACTTTGAAAATAATAACTGCCTGTGAGAGTGTGACTTTTCTAGCAGCATCCAGTGATGTCACAATGCCATCTCACAGTCGTCCAATCAAAATGGGATCTCATTTACACAAGCAGGGCTCGAAATTAACGGTTGCCCCAGTGCCAATGGCCACCTAAAGTCCCGCCGGGCAACCTAAAAGCCGTGTCATTTTGCCCAGCTTGACTAGTGAAGGAAAGCTTGGCTGATGTGGACAGCGGACGGCCTGATGCAAACTGTGCCGGCATTTCTCAGAGAGCTCCTGTCTTATCCTTGTTCCCTGCCTTGCCCTGTGGAGTTGCTGCTTGTTTGTGAACCAGCAGCACAGGCAGCGGATTGGCGCTCGACACCGCTGCAAATTGTTCTGTTGCTGTTGTTCCCTTAAAGGCCTGCGCAGTGGCCGAAAAAAAATCGCAAAGTGGGACAGGCCCTTTAAGGGAAACAACAGCAACAGAACAATTTGCAGCGGTGTCGAGCGCGTGAGCCGCTTCTTCCCTTCCCCCCTCTTCGTCCCTTCTCCCCGCTCCACTCTTCTTCCCCTTCTCCACTCCCCTCACATCCCCATCTCCTCCAAGGCCACTAAAGACAGCGAGTCATTACCTCTCTCTCCTCCATCTTGCAGAGACTGAGCCACGCCCACACTTCTGGGTTTTATAGTCCCTCCCCCCTTTCCACCAGAAGGGGTGTGATTGACAGGAGAGATATTCTCAACATTTTTTAAACGCTAATAATTCTTTTATTTTTCATCGATGGGAAAGATCCTCGGCACCTGATGAGCGGAGGGGGACTCTGAGTAATATGGCCAAAAATTACAGCCATACATGGTAGCGTTTTTTCTAAAATCAATATAAAGCGCAAAAGGAAGTGGTCAAGATTAGACTTTTAATTATATAGAAGTCAAGGCAACTCTAATTAGGCAAGGCAACTTTAATTAGGCTTGGCAACTTTAATTAGGCAAGGCAACTTTAATTAGGCAAGGCAACTTTAAGTAGGCAACACAACTTTAATTAGGCAACACAGCTTTAGCATTTCCAAACCATAGGCAACACAGTTTTGGCATTTCCAAACCAAAGGCAACACAGCTTTAGCATTTTCAAACCAAAGGCAACACAGCCTCAGCACTTCCAAACCAAAGGCAACACATCATTTCCAAACTATATTTTCAAACCACACTAAGGGCACTGAAACCACTCACAGTTTAGTAGACATGTGTTCAGTGTTATTCGCAGCTCAGACTGAGCAATGTGACCCTCTCACTCCCCCATCTTGCAGAGACTGACTGAGGCACTCAACACTTCCGGGTTTTATAGTCCCTCCGGAAGGGGCGTGGCCTTCAGGATGGTGAATCTCAACATTTTTTAAACACTAATAACTCTTTTATTTTTCATTGATAAGAAAAACCCTTTGTCCTGCACAGCGGAAGGGGACTCTGAGTAAGATGGCCAAAAATCCAAAAATTGATCACATCTCCGGGAAGGTAAGAGCTTGAAAAAAAGTTTCCCCTGATCCCCTCCCCCCACATAAAACAAACCGAAGAATATTAAAAACAAAACATTTAACAAACTAAAAAATAACAAAAATAATGAAAAAACGCACAGACTGCCGGCAGGGCAGCCATCTCCCTGGCGCCTCTGGTGGTCATTTAGCAACCTAAAAAGCTGCCTAGGTTGCCCGGCTGGCAACAGGGGAAAAAAATTAAGTGAGAGCCCTGACAAGCTGCCATGGAGATTCCGAAAACCAAAAATGACATCACAATGTGATCTCTGCTGCTGATCTCTGTTGTAAGGAGTGAGACATTGTGGGGGAGATTTAAAAGTTTTAATGTGACATTTAAAAGTTGGATTTCTTCAAATCTGCACTGGCAGTTAGGCAGTTATGATGTCACAATCCCCTACTGGCTACAATGTTTCTATCCCAGAACACTGAGTCCTTCACAGCAAATGTTCTTCAGGGAAATAAATCTGCCAGCCAAACCCAGCACAACACAGTTTAACACAGATTTGGATAACAAAAGATGGCCTTGTCGGTGGCACCTACATTACATTAAATCTTAATGCAATTGCATTTTTTTTTAATAGTTTAAAATGACGTGCACTGTTCACAGGTGGAATATTGCATTGGAAGAACGAGTTGCGTTGCGGGAAACGGGTGAGTGGTGGAATCCTACGTTAAGGAACGGGTTGCGTTGGGGGACCAGGCCTCCCTTGTGACAGGGACCCAACAGGGGTGAGTGGTGGAATCTTACATTGGGTAATGGGTTGCGTTGGGGGACCAGGCCTCCCGTGGGGGCTATGGGTGAGTGGTGGATTATTGCATTAGGGGAACAGGTTATGTTGGGGGAATGAGTCGTGGAAACGGTTTGTGTTGGGCGAATGGGTGAGTGGTCGATTATTGCGTTGGGGACGGGGGCCCAACGGGTCCCACTTGGTCTAGTTTGTAATAAAACTTAGATGCTAAATACAGGCAAAATGATATCTGTAGATTATGCTTAAAATCACTTTATTACAAATATTATAACGATATAGGGTACAGAGAAGATTTACGAGGAACGGTGCAGGGAAGATTACATGGATGTTGCCAGGACTGGAGGGCCTGAGCTATAGGGAGAGGTTGGGCATGCTAGGATTTTATTCCTTGGAGCGCAGGACAATGAGGGATGATCTTATCGAGGTGTATAAAATCCTGAATAGGGAGGGAGAGGAGCCTGAGGTCGTGGTACATATTGGTACCAATGACATAGGTAAAAAAAGAGAAGAGATCCTGAAAGGAGAATTTAGGGAGTTAGGAAGAGAGTTAAGGAAAAGAACCGCAAACATAACAATCTCAGGATTACTTCCTCTGCCACGCGACAGTCAGAGTAGGAATGGAGCAAGGGTGGAGGATAAATGCCTGGCTGAAGGACTGGTGCAGAGGGCAGGGATTCAAGTTTCTGGATCAATGGAACCACTTTTGGGGAAGGAGTGACCTGTATAAAAAGGACGGGTTGCACTTGAACCCGAGGGGGACCAGTATCCTGGCAGAGAAATTTGCAAAGGCTACCGGGGGGACTTTAAACTAGAACGGTTGGAGGGAGGGACTCAAATAGAGAAAGCCAGTAGACAGGGTCTGAGGCATGAGGCAGAGAAGGGAAGCACTCAGACCCAACATGTAGGGGGGGGGAAGAAGAAAAAAATAATAAACAGAGAATAAGAGGTGGTGGGTTTTCAGGGCAAAAATCAAAAGGGGCCACTTGTCAACATAATTGTATAAGGAGTAAGAGTGTTGTAAAAACAAGCCTGAATGCTTTGTGTCTCAATGCAAGGAGCATTCGTAATAAGGTGGACGAGTTGAATGTGCAGATAGCTATTAATGACTATGCTATAGTTGGGATCATGGAGACATGGCTCCAGGGGGACCGAGGCTGGGAGCTGAACATCCAGGGATATTCAATATTCAGGAGGGATAGACAGAAAGGAAAGGGAGGTGGGGTAGCGTTGCTGGTGAGAGAGGAGATTAATGCAATAGAAAGGAAGGACATTAGCTTGGAGAATGTGGAATCAATATGGGTAGAGCTGCGAAACTCTAAGGGGCAGAAAACGCTAGTGGGAGTTGTGTACAGGCTACCTAACAGTAGTAGTGGAGTTGGGGATGGCATCAAACAGGAAATTAGTAACGCGTGCAACAAGGGTAAAACAGTTATAATGGGTGACTTCAATCGACATATAGATTGGGTGAATCAAATGGGCAGGGGTGCTGAGGAAGAGAATTTCTTGGAATGTATGCGGGATAGTTTTCTAAACCAACATGTAGAGGAACCAACGAGACAGCAGGCTATTCTAGACTGGGTATTGAGTAATGAGGAAGGGTTAGTTAGCAGTCTTGTTGTGCGTGGCCCCATGGGCAAGAGTGACCATAATATGGTTGAGTTCTTCATTAGGATGGAGAGTGACATAATTAAGTCAGAAACAAGGGTTCTGAACTTAAAGAAAGATAACTTAGAAGGTATGAGACGTGAATTGGCCAAGATAGACTGGCAAGTGATTCTTAAAGGGTTGACAGTGGATATGCAATGGAAGGTATTTAAAGATTGCATGGATGAACTACAACAAGTGTTCATCCCAGTTTGGCAAAATAATAAATCAGGGAAGGTAGTGCATCCATGGATAACAAGGGAAATCAGGGATAGTATCAAAACAAAAGATGAAGCATACAGATTAGCCAGAAAAAGCAGCCTACCAGAGGACTGGGAGAAATTCAGTCTAGCAGAGGAGGACAAAGGGCTTAATTAGGAAAGGGAAAATAGATTATGAAAGAAAACTGGCAGGGAACATAAAAACGGACTGCAAAAGTTTTTATGTGAAAAGAAAGAGATTAGTTAAAACAAATGTAGGTCCCTTGTAGTCAGAAACAGGTGAATTGATCATGGGGAGCAAGGACATGGCAGACCAATTGAATAACTACTTTGGTTCTGTCTTCACTAAGGAAGACATAAATGATCTGCCGGAAATAGCAGGGGACCGGGGGTCAAATAAGGTGGAGGAACTGAGTGAAATCCAGGTTAGCCGGGAAGTGGTGTTGGGTAAATTGAATGGATTAAAGGCCGATAAATCCCCAGGGCCAGATAGTCTGCATCCCAGAGTACACAAGGAAGTAGCCACAGAAATAGTGGATGCATTAGTGATAATTTTTCAAAACTCCTTAGATTCTGGAGTAGTTCCTGAGGATTGGAGGGTAGCTAATGTAACCCCACTTTTTAAAAAAGGAGGGAGAGGGAAAACGGGGAATTACAGACCAGTTAGTCTAACATCGGTAGTGGGGAAACTGCTAGAGTCAGTTATTAAAGATGGGATAGCAGTACATTTGGAAAGTGGTGAAATCATTAGACAAAGTCAGCATGGATTTACGAAGGGTAAATCATGTCTGACGAATCTTATAGAATTTTTCGAGGATGTAACTAGCAGAGTGAATAAGGCAGAACCAGTGGATGTGTTATATCTAGACTTTCAGAAGGCTTTCGACAAGGTCCCACATAAGAGATTAGTATACAAACTTAAAGCACACGGTATTGGGGGTTCAGTATTGATGTGGATAGAGAACTGGCTGGCAGACAGGAAGCAAAGGGTAGGAGTAAACGGGTCCTTTTCAGAATGGCAGGCAGTGACTAGTGGGGCACCGCAAGGCTCAGTGCTGGGACCCCAGCTATTTACAATATATATTAATGATTTGGATGAGGGAATTGAATGCAACATCTCCAAGTTTGCGGATGACACTAAGCTGGGGGGTAGTGTTAGGTGTGTGGAGGATGCTAGGAGGCTGCAAGGTGACTTGGATAGGCTGGGTGAGTGGGCAAATGCATGGCAGATGCAGTATAATGTGGATACATGTGAGATTATGCACTTTGGTGGCAAAAACAGGAGGGTAGACTATTATCCGAATGGTGGCAAATTAGGAAAAGGGGAGATACAACGAGACCTGGGTGTCATGGTACACCAATCATTGAAAGTAGACATGCAGGTGCAGCAGGCAGTGAAGAAAGCAAATGTTATGTTAGCATTCATAGCCAAAGGATTTGAGTATAGGAGCAGGGAGGTTCTACTGCAGTTGTAATGGGTTTTGGTGAGGCCATACCTGGAGTATTGCGTACAGTTTTGATCTCCAAATCTGAGAAAATACATTCTTGCCATAGAGGGTGTACAGAGAAGGTTCACCAGACTGATTCCTGGGATGTCAGGCCTTTCATATGAGAAAAAACTGGATAGACTTGGCTTGTACTCGCTAGAATTTAGAAGACTGAGGGGGGATCTTATAGAAACTTACAAAATTCTTAAGGCAGGTACAGGATACTGAGTTGAATGATCAGCCATGATCATATTGAATGGCGGTGCAGGCTCGAAGGGCCGAATGGCCTACTCCTGCACCTATTTTCTATGTTTCTATGAGAGGAATAGGTAGATTAAATGCACAAAGTCTTTTGCCCAGAGTAGGGAAACAAAAACCAGAGAACATAGATTTATGGTGAGGGGAGAAGAATTTATAGGAACCCGAGGGGCAACTTTTTTTTTTACACAAAGGGTGGTAGGTAAATGGAATGAGTTTCCGGAGGAGGTCATTGAAACAGGTACTATCAAAATGTTTAAAAAACATTTGAACAGATACATTTATAGAATAGGTTTAGAGGGATATGGGCCAAACGCATGCAGGTAGAACTCATGTAGTTGGGGCATATCGGCGTTGGTAAGATAGGCCAAAGGGCCTGTTTCCACTCTGTTTGACTATAATTCTGCTCCCATTAACGTATGTTAAAGCATAAATCATTTTTATTAAAAGTCATCAGTGTACGTTATCTGACCAACCTTAACATTAAAACTCAATAAATACTTGAATACACTGGAAAGCTATTATTTTGCTTGGATTCAAGGTTCTGCAATTTTTGGAAGTTCCTTTTCACACAATGGATGCAATTAGCAATTTGATTTGTCAACAACTTAAAATGCTGATATTCATTGATGTTAACTAATTCAACATTGGTAAGCATGTATATTGCTCTAAAATACATTCATACTCTGAAATAAATTGTCCATTCAATGTCGCTAGAAAGGAATTTCATGATGTCGCTACAAATAAAATATCCAGATAAAATACCTTTACCCAGATTGCTTCTTACAATCTACTTTAAAACAAAAACAAACACAAATTGACAGAATGGTACTGTAAAGTCTAATGATATAAACATATATAATATTCAGGATTATGAAGTTTAGACATTTGGAATAATCCTTTAAAATGATTTGAGATTCGGGAAATAATTTTTTTTTGTTTCATATAACATCCTCCCTGAGAAAAACTGCATAATTGCTACTGAACTGTGGCACAAGGATCATGTTTACTTTGAACTGGATTCAGACTGCCAAACTCATTTGGGTTTAACAGTTGTTTATTAGCAGACACTTTATCAGATCAGCTTCCCAAAATTGATTCAAGCCAGGTTCCAGATGTAAAAGGTTTATACTCTGAGTGAGCAAGTCATCCTAAATATCTGATCAAATATTTGTTTCCAAACTTAAAATATTTGTATTTACTGTTTGCATAATCTGGATAAAGAACCTTCTTCTTTGAAATGATCAATGATCAATGATAAAAAATGGATTTTATCTTGCATATTTAAGAGAATCTATTTTGAAATGTCAACTGTTTGCCACATAATTCAATACATCACCTGTTACTTTAAGAAATTACATCAAAAGAGTAATTATGTAAAATAACCACATGAATATTTGTTCTCCAAAGAAAAAAATTAAAATCCCTTGGTAATTCTTTTAGCAGGTGCCACTAAGGGAGAACAATTACAGGAAAATAAAAATAATTTTCATTCTAAGAAAGCATTTTGTCATATTGGACTTGTCCATGATTGTCCATGAGTTTATCCATGATAAAATGTGATTATTTCCAAAAAACACAATTTTATCATGAACTTGCAATCATATTTGAGATCTGTGGTTTTAATATTCCATTCATTCCATATTGAAATATCATCCCTCTTCTCTGTTCCAGATAACATGACCTTCACATTACCGAATGCATGTCTTTCATTTTACACTGAGGTATCTGTTCTCTATTATCAGCACCAACTCACTGGAAAGATATTTACTGCATATTGACATTCACTTCATTTTAGTGACCAATTTTAATCCACTTTTAAATGTGGCATAAGCATAAGCGTTTTTCCACATTGTTAGCAGTGATGGGTTTCATCATCCACGTACTATGTAGTATAACAAAACCTAGATATACAATTAAAAAAATCGGAAATATTCATGTTTGCTCCAAGATCTCAAACTTACAGGACTGACAAAGTGCACCACGCTCAATTGGAATTGCAACAAAGTATCCTGCATGCACTAATTTGCAGCTCACCCAATTCCATTTTTCAAATCTGTCAATATGTAGCCAGTTTATGTCATATTCACATCACTATGTAAAATTCAATATTCTTTTAAGTCACTTATAATGTATTGATTCTTTCTCACATTAAGAAAACAAAATTTAATTAACTTAAAGCTGCACACTGTACCCACAACACTGCTTCTTAGAAGCACCAGATTACACATAGGGTTCTCCACAAAAACAGGCATGTTGTGCTATCAGCAGGCTGACAATTACTTGGCAAAACAAAGAGAAAAATAATAATACATGGAAAGGACGGTGTTGCAGCCCATTAAAGTGGGGATGATTTCCCCTACATATTCTATTGATCTTTGCAGTCTGCAGCAGATGAAATAAGTGTGGTCAGGGAAGGGATGATGGATGCTCCTGCCAATAGCACTGAACAAACCTGTTAGCTAATTGCCACCAAAGACAATTATCCCAGCATTGTTTCATAATGGAAACACATTACAAAACTCTAATATACACACAGGGAAATTTGATGATTTGACTGCGGAGCCATGTGCATTGAATTTCATTGCCAAAGGCCAGCCAGGTCGCTGCTGTGAAGGGGAAATGTGTGTCAGAATATAAGTCATTCTAGCCTGCAGCTTCTCCTAGCATTTCTAGAGACATATTAAAAGAACCTTAATTCTTTCAGTAAATAGCAACGTTTAATATAAAATGGCAATTTTATTACCCGTCATTACATTTTTGGAAATTAAATGGAAGGAGATCAAAGCTTAAACTTGGACTATAATCATAGTGAAAGGAATTTAGTTTCAGAAGCAAGAACATAAAAAATATTATTTTATTTCATTAAAAAAAAAATCACACTTTGAAATAGTTATTTTAATTACAGGCTATATATACGTGAACAGTTATGGCATTATTGGTAACATTTCAGAATCTTCAAAACCTTGTTTTCAATTAATTAATCAATAGGTTATAATTAATTTATCTTTAAAAGACATTTAAAATACATTCCAAGTATCTGGCTAGATTCTGCTTTCCACTATCTGGAAGGTTACCAGCCTCAGACCATACCGACTACTATTTTGACAAGTATGGGATAGCAGTAGGTCCAAAGCAATCAGAACGTTGACTTTGACAAATGGCGGAGCTGCGGCGAAGTTGAAAATAACACACATCTACTTTAATCTCTTTCTTGATTAAATCGAAACCATACGATTCTGACATCATGTGATTTGCTCAAAAAGCATCACTGCAGGTTACTTTCGAGGCTGTGCCCATCGCAATGATATTGAACTGGAAGGGGGAGGGGTGTTGGGAGGACAGGGTGGGGGTTAGGGGTGGGGGAAGGTTAATTCATGAGATGAACCCTTTGCACTGGTACTACACAACTAATCTAGATAGACCAGAACAATTTTGGATAATATTCTACAACCACCATACATACTGTTTTGCACTATTGAACAATATCTAAGCTCATTCTTTCCTCTCCTATTAAAATGATGAACAGGGTTTAGCAGGGAATGTAGCCCAGTGCGTCATTTTCATACCACCATTGTCAGACATGGAAGGTAAACATTACACATGGTGATAAAAAAAAAAGCAGAATATGAATTCTTTCTTTTACATGAGACTAGGTAAATATTTATGGGGCAGTTGACAAACTCCTGCCAACTAAAAGAGCCAGCACTGAGAGCAATTACCCTGATATTCATGACTCACTTTGAATATCACATTGAATATTACTCATAAATCTTTTACAAGCGTGTCCCCAGAGCTCACTTAACAGCCAGTTTTAATCATGCAGTTGACACAGGGAAAATAACAAAATGTATTTTTTCAGTAGCAAATTAATTTAAGGTTGAATCTCTTGTACAACTACCCTTCACTTTTTTTTTTTAAAGTCCTTTTCTCGGGCACCTAGGGCTACATAATACTGAGCTGCTTCCATTAGGCCCTTGTTGACATTTCAAGCAGGTAGGTTGTCTATTTTAAGTTGGTTTGGAACATTCAAGGATGTATATTTTGATAGCCTGATTTAAAGTTAAGCAAATTCCTTTGAGTTACATTATCATCCTTGGAATGTAAGCAAGTTTCAGTCGATGCCTCGATGATGAGGAACAACGTTTTAAAATCAAAGTTATAATTTACAAGTAAATGCCTCAGATGAAATGAAATAAAATGCGAGCAGTTCATCAAAATGATTATGTTGCTTTTTTATTCATCTGTACTCTGAACTTCCTTAATTCGCAAATAACTATATTTAACATTTCCACCGTGGAAATATAGCATCACATTCTAGTAGCATCACAAAATGTGACATTCATTTTTATTATTCCCAAATATGTAAACTATCTAAGTTACTTTTGCAACTATAAATGAAAATAATTTTAAAATCTCATTAAGCAGTGGGTTAACTATATTACACAATCGTGACACTGAGGTTACAAGTTACTTACGCGTGGTCTGGTCATGTTTCTGCAAGAACTTTTCGAGCACAATTCTTGCCATCAATGAAGGTGCTAGGTCCATCTTTATACAAGAACACAAACAGATGACAACAAGTTTTGTTCAATGACCATAAAATACAGAACTGCCAAAAGACTTCAAATATATACGGTATCCTATGATGGAGTACATTAATCAACAGAACTTAGTAATCCGTGCAGTGCTCTAGTTTGAGTACTATCATTGGGAACTCTTATAGTAAGGAAACATGTTACACAGAGCTACTTATTTCAGTAACCTGCATTAGAATTGACACATGAAAAATTGTGAAATTACTAAAGGTAGTCCCTGAATAAGGACTACCTTATTATTTCAGGTACTTGCATCTTCTTCATTTTCCTATTAATCATGCCCCCACCTTTCTTGAAATCAAACTCCTGCCAGATAGGAATGACATAATAAAAATTAAATTTACATATTTTTCTTATATAATTCTTCCAGAAAATAACTGGTAAAATGAATTGCACGGATACAATTGCTCCAAACAGAAAACAGCCAAATTTTTCAGGAGCATTTGTACTTCTTATACACACAAGCTAACCTGTCCATAAAACATTTTTGGCCTCTGTTCCAAGAATTTAACAACAATTGAACAAAAGCTTTATTTTTGTTCTCTGTTGGCTTTTTAGCAGTGATGACATTTAATGAAACAGCAAAATAACATATAAAGAAACTGCTAAAATTTCTCATCAACTTTCAGTTTCCAGAAGCTGAAATATATTGACTCATAAAAAGACTCCACTATATCAATTAACTGTCAAGTGACACACAAGTACCTTATTTAAATGATAAGTAGCATATAAAAATGACAATCAAATGGCTTAGAAGTAGCAATCCAGAGGCTAAATGTTTTCAATTCAGTGTCTCATATTTTTCTTTGAAATAATGGGGGAAAAAAAAATTAAAATCCCGCTTGATTTCATTTTGTTTTTCTAAACTCTGCATCATTTGCCAGTCTGCAGTAAACTCCCTTTTGTACATTAGCTGAATTGTCAGGGTTTCCAGGCTGTTCATAGACCATTAAAGTCTCATAGTAACTGAAAGGTAATTGTTCATTTGCTGACTGCAGCAATGCACAGGAGACCTTAGATGTGAGTGAAACCATCCTTCCCTTCTAGTGTAACATCTAGAACCGCTGCTGCTGCAACATTTGATGCCCACACCAGTTATTTAACACATCAGGCCATTTGTACATCAGGCAATCATCTGTTTTCTCCATTTTTATTAATTAATTATAATGTAAAGGAAAACGAGGTGGCAGTCCCAATTCATTCAAGTTAGAAATGTTAACACTACAGTCCTGCAATATCTAGCACAGGATAATTAAGCAAAATTATGGTGGATCCAAATAATATTATTTATTTATTATTTTTAGTTGCGAATTATCAAATTATGCTTTGCTCTTTCATATCTTCTGCAGTAATTATTGCATTGAATTGTTATCAATACATTTAATACACTAAAGTTCACAGGTTTTAATATGTTGATTTGTATTAATTAAAATATGATCCTAAGAAAACCCACATCCTAAGTTAACTCATTTAAGGATATTGTTTTATTTCTTTAAGTAGATATAATAAATCGTAATCTTGATCTTAATTTCATGCATGCACCATTTGTGGCAGCTTGATGGAATAGTTTATTCTGAATAATATCAATCTGTAGAGCACTAACATCTTCCACAGTAATATTTACTTTTTGTGCCTCTTTTACAATAAGCAACATCTCATTACTTCAGTCCAGTACATTCAATCAAATGAATGGAGTATATGACTTGACCGAATTATTAGGTTATTCCAGAGCCAAATGCAGCACAGATTTACGAATGTGATAATATGGTTTCTCAAAATATGTAAAGTATCTGTAACATACACTTATTCCTAATATAGTGGAAAACAATCCTGAAAAAAATCAGAGGCGAGCTTATAATAGGAAAACAATAACGCACAAATATTTCTTCATAATGCACGAGTACATGCAACTTCTAAAATAAAATCATTCGTAGTTTTTGAAATATATTAAAATCTATGCCTTTCCTTTATCGCAAACTTCTAAATAACTGAAATTACGTAAAAGGTTTAGCAGATGAACCAGATACTGAAACAGTCTGCTAAAAATACTATTTTTTGCTAAGTACAAAAGTTGTGGCAATTATGGGGGTCCGAAATTGTTTGGCATGTAATGAACAGTGACGAAATATGGAAAGGAATAAAATGACAATCTCGAACAGATTTATAAAAGACAACCAATAATAGTTTACTGAATATCTGTACAGGATGTGGTACAAGTCGATCGTTTCCATAGTCCAAATCAATACATTTTACAATTACTGTCTCTTGTGGCAGTAGAATATGTTTTCTTTAATAAAATTGATTATGAATTAGTCAGTGGTTTAAGATATCTGCCTTACAGCCCTCAACCAGGAAGAGGAAACTCATTACCTCATTGGCCAGCTCGAAGAGAACTGGGGCAGCTGCATTGTTCATCACACCACTCAGGTACCTAAAGATGACAAAGCCAGGTAACGTAAAAATGACAAGAATAGGCTAGCCTAGACTTGTAAATGTCCCCAGTGAGAGGGTCCTACAGGGAAGATGACATGCTGAACTTGGCTGCAGCATGCAGCTGCTGAGGGAAGCTTTTGGAGCTACTTAGTTCAGGCTGACACTAACTAACTCTCCAGGGCGAGC